>VBSM01000272.1:9053013-9070564 GCA_008086735.1 Cheirogaleus medius | reverse complement strand
TGCAGCACTAAGAGTGAAACATAATGTGAACTATGGACTTTAGTGGACATATAATGGAGGTTCATCAATTGTAACAAATGTGCTGCTCTGATGTGGGATGTTGGAAGTGGGGGAGGCTGTATGCCTGGGGGCAGCAAGCAAACATGAACTGAACTCTCTGTACTTTCAGTCAGTTTTGCTGTGAACCTAAACTGCTCTAAAAAATAAAGCCTATATAAAAAATATCACCCAGTAGCTTTCAAAATCCCCAATGCCTAGACCACAGCCAAAATCAATTAAATCAGGATATATGGCATGTGATCTAGGCATCAGTAAGTTTTTAATAGACCCCACATAATCTCAAAGTACAGTCAAGGTTGAGAACTATTGCCCTGGAGAGTGCTACTCCTATAGCAGTGGATCTCAGTTAGAGTTAGATTAGACTCACCAATTAAATCTCAATTAGTGTTAGATTCAAATTGCCAATTTAAATCACCCGGGTACTTTCAAACCTCGATAGATGCGATCCCTACCCACTGGGCTATGGCCGGGTACCAGGCCATGACCTTTTAGGAAACGGGCCACACCCATGACTGCCTGAGCTCAGCACCACCCTCCCACCCACCCATGACACCCCGCCCTCCAGCTCCTGGTCCATGGAAAAACCAGTCCCTGGTGCCAACAAGGTTGGGGACTGCTGCTACAGATGACCAGACCCCATGTGCTGAAATTTTGATTCAGTTGTTCTGGGGCAATGCCTGGGTACTAGTATTTTTAAAAGCTCTTCAGATGATTCTAATATACAAGGTAGAGAATCACTGATCTCAAGGAGGGTCAATTCCTAGAAGATATGCTTCAAACTCTCCAGTCCTGTATGCATGGCAAACATCACCAATCATGCCCAGAACTATTTCCCAGTCAGCCCAGATGTAGTCTTGGGATCCTTTTCTACTCAGCCAGACAGGCTGCCAGTAGAATCCCCTTTGGCATTTCTGCTCTACAGAGTTACTCCATCTCCAAACCAGAGATGGCTTTGCTGGACCCTACTGCCCCATTCCTGCCTCCATCACCGTGAATTGGAAGGTCTGATATTTTCATAGGAGAGCTCCGCAAGGCTGTGACTCTGACAGCTGTTCAGGCTTTAGGACGGTGCTGCACGTTCACGCTGTGCCTATAATCTTCAGATCTCGAGGACTTTCTGCAAACATTAACTCATTTGTTTGAAAATGTCTGGTGTGATGAGGACTAATGAGATAATGTTTATGAAACACTCTATGTTCCCAAGATGAAAGATAGCATGTTATTCACGTAAAAGGCCCATTGAGAGGCCTCTGAAAACTCTTGCTGGAGTTGGCTGCCTTTTCTGTTGGGCTGTGAAATCCTTTAAGTCCAGGGGCAGGCCACGCCACCATTCTTTGGAGGAGGTGCCGTGATGCGGGAGGGGGAGCAGTAAGAACAGCCGGTAGCACTCCAGCCTTCGTCACTCTCTAGGTTTGTTATTTTAAGCAAGTTTCTCAGCGTCCTTCAGCTTATTTGTGCTCATATTTCCAACGGGAATGGTAACGTCTGGCTCAGATAATGTATGTGGGAATGCTGGCACTGACACCCAGCGTCAGCTATTCTAAGGAGATGAGAGCTGCCTTGGGCGGCTGATTTTAAAGGGCCACGTAGGCAGCACATTTGCACTTAAGAACGGGGAAATGGAAGCACAGTGTTGATTAAGACTCTAGAACGGATTTTGACTAACATGAGAATTAGAAGACCTCATGTCTTCAAAAGATTTCCCATGCAGATCTGTAGTTAAGAACAAGGTCTCTGCTGAATCCCTGTTTACCCTAGAGGTCATGTTATATCCATTGGACATTAGACCTCTCTATTCAAAACAAAACCTCTTAATAGACGTATACTGAATACGTATACTCCATACCAAGCTGAATAACGGAAATGAAAAAGAAAGCTTTTATTTCCTCAATATAGGAGAAAAAAATCCCTCTTACAAAATGCAGATGATATGTTTCATCAATTCTAAGATGCACTTTTTTTGTCAGTATATAACATACCTGAAATTGGAGTAAGTCTTACAACTGAAAGCAGGCCGTAGTTTATTAATAGTTAGGAGCATTTTTTTTTCTTTTAAAATGGTTCTAAGGATGGTTCATAGAAAGATGGAGAATCTTGAAATCAAGGCATCTTAGATTCAGTGAAATATGGCAATAACTCTCACTCAGGGTTGTTGAGGGTGTAGCATTGGAAAAGCACCTGTATTTATTATTTACTGATGCATAGTAGATTACTCCAAAACTTAGCAGTTTAAAACAACAATTTGTTTTTTCTCACAGTTTTTGTGGGCCAGGAGTTCGGGAACAGTTTACATGGTTGCTATAAGTAGACTTTGTGGGAACCCCACAAGTACCTGGGATGGAGAGAGGGACATAGAAAGTAGGGAGCAGAGTGAGGTGGCTCCGGTGACCAACTGCAATTTGAACTCAGTGATCCCTGGTCAAAGGCATGTGTGTTCAGTGCTGGAATGCAGAAAACCAGAGCAGATGCTGAGGAGCCTACCTTGACCACCCTCCTTGACTCATTCCCAGCTCCCATCCAGTCTCTAGGTAATTCCTTGGTCTTTCTAAGCCTGACCAAATCTCCAGAAAGAGGCCAGACAGTGGTGGTCATGCCTGTAATTCCAGCACTTTGGGAGGTCAAGGCAGGAGGATTGCTTGAGGTCAGGAGTTCAAGACCAGCCTAAGCAAGAAGGATATCCTGTTTCTACAAAAAATAGAAAAAATTATCTGGGCGTGGTGGCATATACCTGTAGTTGCGAGACTGAGGCAGGAGGCTTAATTGAGCCCAGGAATTTGAGGTTGCAGTGAGCTATGATGACACCACTAAATTCTAGCCTGGGCAATAGATCAAGACTCTGTCTCAAAAAATTAAAATAAAATAAAATAATGGAGATACAGGGTCATGTTGCAGAAATAGCATAGATTAGCAATTAGGACCCCCAGTCCCAGGTTGGCCCCTGACCTAGTCAAGCTTACTCCCTTCTCAATAAACATGACATTAGACCAGATAAAATTTATGCAGAGTATGATAAAAATGTGATAGGGCTGGGGTGAGGAGAAATGGTAGGATAAAATACCCCTGAGGGGGGTTGAATATATTTACAGTCACAAAGATATTATATTACAGATCTATAACTTCATGTAAAAATTAAAAATGATAGAATGAAAATATATTTGGTATTATTTTATCTTAGCCCTACAAGAGAAGCTAACCTTCTCTTGTATCTCTTTATTTTTTAGTGGGAGAAGTCTAAGCACTTTTTCTTTATGAACCAGGATGGAAAACAGCTTTGTAAACTCCTGGGGCAGTGGGGGATAGGGGGCAGTTTTCCTTTAAGAGGATACATACCATTTAAAGCACAGAAGACAGGTGAGCAGAGTGAATAGCCTAGATTGTCTAGGGACAGGTGGTGTTAGAAGGACCCTTCCTGTTTTGGGAGTCACGGGGTGGTGGTGGAAATAACACTACCACCTACCCCTTCATCATCCCTGAAAAGAAAGGTTGGGAGGGAGTTTTGTAAACAGTGGAATCCATTCAGCTCAGAGTTTCTGGGGCCAACTCCAGGTGTAGATAAACTGAAAGAGCTGGGTTTAAAGGGCTGCCACGTTGGGTCCCCTGGCAAGTCTGTGTGTTGAGGGAGGGCACTGTCCTCCATGAAGTGTCCCTATGCCCCAACAGGGACTGGGCACCCCAACAGCTCCTCACAGCAGAGAGGAAGCCTTAAAAGTGAACCAACTGGTCTTCAACAGTGACACCGTGTGGCCAAGAGAAGTAAAGACAGCACTGGACCAACAATCTCTCTCGCCTTGGGCTGAGAATGCCTGTCCAGCCTAAACCCAAACTTGAAGCATTTGAGAGGGTGCACTTCAGGAGGGAGACACTGGCCTTCTAGTTACCAAAGTAGGTGTGGGCTACAGCAGTTTTTTTCCGTGTTGGTATCTTGAGTTGTTGGAGCACTTCCTATTGGTCAAAACAAATGTTACAAGTAGACTTTACTTACATTTCTGAAAATTCATAACTACATAATATTGACTATGGCAGGTTTGCTGGAGTCCTTGAGCTTCATGCTCCAGGCCACTGAACACAGCTTTGTGTTTCATTTCCTCTTTCACTACGTGGTATGCCAACTTGTCTTTTGAAAAGGAGGAAGAGGGAGGAGTGGGAGGACCCAATTTTTGAATTTCAAATAGGACTACACTGGGGTCATTACATTTTTCTCTTAAGACATTTTTCAGCTCAAATGCTTACAGTTTTATATGGAACTGTTTAATTTTGTAAGAATCTCCTGGGACCTATAGTTGAAATATTTTATTTTATTTCTACTTGAACACTACAGTATCAGTTTCTTGAAGCATTTATTAATACATAGGAATATGACTGTGTAAATTAGTCAAATGGGTATAGTTCATATGGGTCAGAGTGTAAGCCCCACTAGGTGCCAGGTATTCTGGACATGAAAGGTACAGTGGTATATAGAACAGAACATAGCCTCTCCATTCAAGGAAACTACTTAGTGGGAGAGAATCACAGTGTAGTATTAAGAGCAGGGAGGAAGAAGATCTGAGCCAGTTTCAGCTGCCACCACTAATTTGGGGAGGCATAAAAGCATAGACAAATGCCAACAGTCAAACAGAACCAGTTTATGAGATTAATATTCTACACGGAAGGCAGCGTTTCTCAGTTTGTCAGGTGTTGGAGTCAAGACTATTTGGTTTTGAATCCCATTTCCACCACTTAGCAACTGTGTGATCTTGGCATGTCATCCTATGTGCCTCAGTCTCCTCACCTGTGAACTGGAGAGAATATTTATCTACCTCAAGGGAGGTTTAAATTAGATCATACTGGTAAAGTGCAATGCTAAGCAAGATTGTTTTATAAAATTGGGCTTTATTGTAATGATGATAATGAGTCAAAAATCTGTAGATAAATCAGATCATTGATGCGTTTTTGTTATGTTCAAATCTAGTGTTGACCTATTTGATACACAGTTGCAAGTTTAGACCATATGAGATTCTTCATATTTCTCTAATTCTATCAATCTTGACCTTGGCTGAATATTAGAATCCTCTGAGGAGTTTGAAAAATGCTAATGCCCAGGCCCCAACCCCAAAGAATGTGCTGCAGCTGGTCTACACTATGCCTTAGGCCTTAGGATTTTTAATTGTGAATTAATGTGCAGCCAGGGTTGGGACTCACTGGTCTAACTGAATATGGAGGGTGAGCAGATCTATGCTTGGGTCACAGGCAACCAAGGCAGGTGCTGATGAGAACTTCACCTTTATACACCTACATTCTGAACTCGAAGTTGTCTTGGAAACGAGTGGGGAAGAGCGTCACCTCTACCAGCTAGTGTTAAAAATTGAGGCTCCTATACTTCTAATCCCATGAGGCGTTTGTGACCCCTTTCAGTACCAGGGTGTGTTCCTCAGCCAGCAGCTGTGGCATGCCTAGAAAGCTAGGTGCCAGGGAGCTCCACCCCAGCACAGCCATGAGACTGCCTCTCCTATCTTGGCTTTGTTATCTGGGTGTGTGTTCATGGAGCGAGAATGTCCTTCCTGCACACTCTGCAGAGTTGTTAGGTCAGTGAGATTATGTCAGTAAAGTACTTTGTAAACCATAATATAGGAATAGAATCAAATACCCACTGGCGATTAGACATTATACTTTTTGAAACTATAAAAACTACTATTTTGTAAATTAATGTTTCTGCTGTGCAGAGCTAACTTTTCTACCACCTTGGATCAAAGCTATGATGATTCAGGCATATAAACCCTATCACATTTTATATAGCAATTCTGTATACAAAGTTTCACAAAAACAATTCCACAGTACACTCTATTTTCTATCATAATCTATGGCCTATCATGACAACCTTTTTGAAAAACACCCATCTAGGGTAAAATGACTCTTTTGCTATGAGAAAAATATTGATAATTACTGTAATGAGCTTTTGTCATGCAAATATAAAGCACAAGGATCCATGCAATTTCATTGAGAAAGATAAACAATAACCAGAATTCAAATTAAGTGTTCAAAGTAATAATGTAAAATTCAGGGTGGGGGTGGTTTTTTTTTAAAGCAAAATTTTGTCTTTCTTGGTTATGGTAACTTTAGAAAATGGTTTCCTATTCTCTGATTTGGGCTGCCTAGGGTGTATACATTATTGTGTGTTCATACAGAGTTGTGTGTGTTGTGTTGTGAACAGCTGGATACAGGTGTGGTGCTTGTAGCTAGGGATCACTGGAGACACCTGCAGGCTGATCTCTTCATCCCACACTGCAGAAGAAGGCAACTGCCCATCAAACAGAAGGTCAAAGCCATGATCTAGAGAGGCAGCCTAGAGCACAGACTCTACCTAGAGTCACATTACCCAGTTTGAATCCCAGCTTAACTCTTACCAATTGTATGACTTCAGGAAAATAATTTAACCTTTTCATACCTTAGTTTCCTCTTCCATCAAATGGAGGTAATAATAGTGCCTACTTCATTGAGTCATTGTGAGAATTAAATGAGTTAATATTGGTAGACTGCTTACAACAGTAGCTGGAACATAGTAAGCACCATACAAGTGCTAAATAAAATATACTTTTTTTTTTTGAGACAGAGTCTCACTCTGTTGCCTGGGCTAGAGTGCCGTGGTGTCAGCCTAGCTCGTAGCAACCTCAAACTCCTGGGCTCAAGCAATCCTCCTGCCTTAGCCTCCCAAGTAGCTGGGACTACAGGCATGTGCCACCATGCCTGGCTAATTTTTTCTATATATTTTTAATTGCCCAATTAATTTCTTTCGATTTTTAGTAGAGACGGTATCTTGCTCTTGCTCAGGCTGGTTTCAAACTCCTGACCTGGAGCGATCCTCCTGCATAGGCCTCCCAGAGTGCTAGGATTACAGGCATGAGCCACCGTGCCCGGCCTAAAATATACTTTTTAACTCAGTATTATGTCATCTATAATATTCTCTAAAATGCATCAATATAGACAGACTACATGGGATTGTAAATTAACTTTAATCTACATCTTAGTGGTGAGACATTAACACTGAAATATTCAATTTGAGAGTCCACACTCCAGGGATGGTTAGAGCAGAGCTTTGAATATTGCTATCTAAATCTGTACCAGAAGGTGCCAGTAGGTAAATTGATTCATTGTTAAGAAGACAAAAAAAAGCACTAATCTCTTTAATATAAAATGAGTGCGTAAAAATGAGAAAGAATAAAATCCAAAACCTGATAGAAAACTAGACACAATTATAGTTCACAGAAAGAGATATACAACCAGTCCTTAGATGTGTAAAAGGATGTTCAACTTTCCTCATAATAAGGTAAATGTAAATTAAAACTACATAGAGATATCATCTTACCTATCAGATTGGAAATAATTCAAATGCTTGACAACACACTCTGTTGGTAAGGTTGTGGGGGAAACAAGCACTATCATACAATACTTGTGGGAATGCAAAATGAAACAGCTCCTGATGGAGGAAAATGGACAATATCTCACAATTATGATTATGTTATTTTCCCTTTGACCTGGGAAATCTACTTCTAGGAAACTACCTTGAAGGTATACTCCCACAAATATGAAAGAGCATATGTACAAAGTTTTTTTATTACAATATTATTTGTAATAGTAAAATATTGGAAACAACCCAAAAATGAATAAATAAGCACAGCCACATGATGGAGTATTATGCAGACATAACAAAAAAAATGAAAGATTTCTATAAATTTATATGGAGTGATTTCCAGATATATTATTAAGTGAAAAAAATGAGATGCACATGGTACAGCATGGTGTAAAAAATAATAGAAAATAAGAATATGTATATATATTTGCTTACTTTTGTAAAAAAAGAAACACAGAAAGGATAAAACTGGAGACCAGTGAAAATATCCACTCATGGAGGAGTGTGAGAACAGAGTGAACATAAAAGATGGAAGTGGAATTTTTGAATATAACTTTTTATATTTTTCTGACTGTTGAACCAAGTAAAAGTGATTCGTCAAAAATGTAATAAAAAGATTTTTAAATACAAACCCTAAAAGTGAGTATAAAAGGAACAAATGAATGTCTGTATCAAATTATTATCAAGATTTCTTTGCAGGTTTCTTTTTTTTTTTTTTTTTTTTTTGAGACAGAGTCTCACTCTCTTGCCCGAGCTAGAGTGCTGTGCATCAGCCTAACTCACAGCAACCTCAAACTCCTGGGCTCAAGCAATCCTCCTGCCTCAGCCTCCCAAGTAGCTGGGACTTCAGACATGTGCCACCATGCCCGGCTAATTTTTTCTATATATTTTTAATTGCCCAATTAATTTCTTTCAATTTTTAGTAGAGACAGGGTCTCCCTCTTGCTCAGGCTGGTTTCGAACTCCTGACCTTGAGTGATTCTACTGCCTCGGCCTCCCAGAGTGCTAGGATTACGGGGGTGAGCCACCGCGCCCGGCCTGTAGGTCTCTTTTGTCCTAAGAACATATGTCACTAAGGATCTATAGTCAGAGTACTATGTTCAAATTTACTTGAATTACTCTTTTTTGTATCAAACACAGTACTATGATTGCACACACTTAGTGTCCTTATAGTCTAAAGAAAAAAGGTACTACAAACAATCTAACTCTACTTCATAGATTTATGATTGGTAGTAATATTAGTATTGGAATTCTAAAACGATTTTATGTACATTGTAGAATAAAGAAAAAATGTGGTAATGCTATCAGGAACCAAGAATTTCAATGTGGTCACGTAGAAGAATGTCCTTGGTCTTAGAAGATGCCGATTGAAGATTTTCTGGAGAAGTTTCACGATGTCTGCAACTTTCTTTCAAATGGTTGAGAAAATAAATTATGTGAGAAACAAAGAAAAGAAGGCAATATAGGAACAATTAATGAATCTAGTTGAAGGATAAACAGTGATCAAGGTATCATTCTTTCAATTTTTCTAAGTTCAAAAAAATTATTTTTATTTTTATGTTTTTAGAGACAGGGTCTTGCTCTATTGTCCAGGCTGGAGTACAGTGACATGATCATAGCTCACTTCAGTGTCAAACTCCTAGCTTACTGCAGTGTCAAACTCCTGAGTTCAAGCAATTCTCCTGCCTCAGCCTCCCAAGTGGCTAGAACTACAAGCTGCAGGCAACCATGCCTGGCTAATTTAAAAAATATATTTTTTTTTTTGTAGAGACAGGGCTCCCTCTATTGCCCAGACTGGTCTTGAACTCCTGACCTCAAGGGATCCTCCTGCTTTAGCCTCCTGAAGTGCTGTGATTTATAGGCATGAGTCACCATGGCCTACCCTAAGTTCAAAATTTTTCAAGAAAAACATTTTAGAATAAGTAATATGTCTCGTTTGGAATTTTAAAGAGCATGTGTTTTGCTATTCAACTCTAATCAGAAACACATCATTTATATCAGTAAAATAACTTAGATGATGCTCCAGTAAAAGACAGTATCAAAATATCAAGGGCTTAGAAAATCAAAGGTTTATTTCTTATTCAATTACAGCCAACATAGAGTTGTTTATTGTACTACAATTGTAGAGTGATCTCCAACATTGCCGTTCTCTGTACAAGAGGAAAAAGACAGCCATGGAGGATGTCTAAATGCTTGACCTGAAATGACACACACAGCTCATTAATCATATAACCCAAATCACCTCAGTGATCTGGAAATCTCTGGTGAATAGTGGTAATGACTATTGTATTCATTCGTTATGTTTTATGCTGCAGTAAACACTGACAGATGCAGTAAGTTAATACAGGGTAATGGCTAAGAGCACAAATTTTGAAGCCAGATTATCACAGTTATGGCTCAGCCACTTGATAGCTAATCCTTGGCAAGTTATTTAACCTCTTTGTGCCTCAGTTTCTTCCTGTGGGTCTGATAAAAATGGGGTCTAAGAACAGTAACTGGTTGGGGAGCGATTAGCTGAGTTAATATAGTTAAAGCATTTAGAACACTGGCTGGCATTTACTATCATCAGCTGCATTATTATGTGATTGTATGAAACTCAATACTTAATGTCTTTAAGAAATGTCTCAAAGTTTCTCCCACAAATCAAACAGTAGAAAGATTTACAGTGAAAAGTAGGTTTCTCTCTCACATTTGAGCCTCATCCACCAGTTTTTCTCTGTAGGTCCAATAGTTTCTAGCTGTGGCATTTATGAACTTACTGCCGTTCAATGTCAAATCCACCCTTCATTTCTCTGCTTGTAATAACGAAACATGTTTCCTTTGTCAGCTGACACAATGTCAAACTTTGCCAGTAGAGGACACTGGAGGGACTCTGGAAGAAAAGGGGGATTTTCTCCCCGGTTCTGGTGGACTTTCAGTTCTTCTTGCTCCATTGGTGCTGGGTTGGTGTGTGGGAGACCCAATGATGGAACTCACGCCAAGTTCTGTGGGTGCTCCAGCTGGTTTCATTGTGGCCAGCACAGTGACTGTCCTACAAGTAGCTCTCCAGTGAGTCCAGCCAGTGGCCCAACCAGCTTCCCATCAAGCTCAACAGCATTCCCCATGGGAAGTTTCCCTGTGAATTTTGTCAGCACCCCTCAGCAAATGATTTCTTGCCTGCCAATCTCAGCCCTGGCTCCCTAGTGGAGGAATTTCCAGCTTGCCAGCCCCGGCTTGTGATTCTCAGCCTGTCAACTGTGGAGCAGCTCTGATCAAGGCCACCCAGCAAAATCCTCCATCATCTAAGGAGCTCTGGATCCAGCCTTGAGGAGTACCCCCTTCTAAGTTCATTTCTTCTTTAGGTAATTTTTGTCAGCTCTAGGGTACTCTTCAGAGTTCTTTTAGTTCCTTTTAGTAAATTTCCTATAATTAATTAATAATTCTTTATATTAAATCTCCTCTATTCAAATTATTGTGTGGTTTCTGTCTCTTGACTGGATCCTGACTGATGGAACAGCTTCTTCTTGTAGTCTTCCAGAGATATTTTATATCTATGCAAGTATGTGTGTGTATATACACAATCTCACACTTCTTTTGTTATATAATTGGTAATGATTTATATACAGTGCTTTTTAAAAAAAACTTGGCCATCATGGCATATAAGCACATACAGATTTATCCCATTTTTAACAGATGCATAGTATTTCATTATATAAATAATCCCATAATCTATCTAACCATTTTCCTGTTAATGGAGAAATAGATTCCAGTCTTTTCTCTCCACAAATACTACAGTTTTGTAGATAGATCTGTGTGGCAGTGTGCAAGCTCATCTTATTTGAAAAACTCTTCCTAGAAAAGATTCTACTCTCTTAAATTCTCTCCAAACCATCTCCACATTCACTGCCACCACTATATTATAGGCATTCTTCATTTTTAAGAGATGAATACCTAGTATTTTGTATTAATTAGAATTAAGAAAGTATTTTTCATACATTTCAACTGTTTAAAGAACACATAAAATCAATAAAAAATATATCCCAAAGAAGATTATCATTAGGTGCTCGGAGACAAGCATGCCCATGCGTATATACACAGAGAAATTTCCTCTTTGTGTTCCCAGAATGTAAATATTTTCTTGAGAATTCTTTATACACTTTTTAAAGTTAAAATTTTTCTCATACTTGTGTCAAATTGGCCTCTGTCTCCATTCTGGCTGCTATAAAAAAATACCTTAGACTGGGTAATTTATAAACAACAGAAATTTACTGCTCACAGTTCTAGAGTCTGGGAAGTCTGTGATCAAGACACCAACAGATTCAGTGTCTGGCGAGGGCTTGTTCTCTGCTTCATGGATGGCAATGTCTACGTGTCTTCACATGGTGGAAGGGGTAGGCATCTCCCAACATCTGTTTCTTATTTATTTATTTAAGAAATGGAAATCTCGCTCTGTTGCCAGGGCTGGTCTTGAACTCCTGGGCTTAAGTGATTCCCCTGCCTCAGTCTCCCAAAGTACTGGGATTACAGGTGTGAGCCACCATGCCCAGCCCCTTAGACCTCTTTAATAAGGGCACTAATTACATTCAGGAAGCACAGGAAGAAATAAAGGTGTCCTTTATTTCTGATCGAATCACTGCACTCATCTCTGGACTGATCTCTTAGTTCCACACCTTCAAAACTCTAATCCATCCTTCAAACTGAAACCAGAATGAGCTTCTAAAATGCCCTCCATTCTTCAATGACTCTCACTCCCCCAGGATAAAGTCCAAATTCCTCAGCATGACATAGACAAGTAACTTAATTACCTCCTAAAGGCTCCACCTCTTCACACTATTGCACTGGGGGTTAGGTTTCAACATATGAATTTAGGGGAACACTAAAACTCAGGTAATAGTAGCCTCTACAGTAATAACATAAAAATAGATGAAAATATTTTAGTACATTCTAAATTACTCCTAGATGTAACTTGGTTCAGCATTTCATTCTTGTAGCAGTCACCTGGCTGTATCAGGTGCTATCCTCTGACATCTCTATTTCTTTTATTAGTATGTCTGTTTTCTCGATCATCAAAATATCTTTCACTTTTCCTATAGGATTTTTCCTTAGAGCAAAATTTATACTTTATGCATGTATAGTTTTCATAAATGTAGACAGTTGTGTAACCACCATAGTAAATATACTATATAAATATTTCCATCACCCCAGTAAGTTTGGTGTGCCCCTTCGCCCACCCAAGCCCCTGGTGACTACTGATCTGATTTCTGTCCTGATACTTTTGTCTTTTTTAAAATGTCATCTGAAAGACATCACATGGTAGGTAGTCTGGCTTCTTTCGCTTAGCATAAAGCTTTCGAGATTCATTCATGTTGTAGTATCGGTAGTTCATTCCCTTTCATTGATTAGTATTCCATTTATGAATGTATAATTTATTTTTTTGCTTCCAGTTTTTGGTGATTATGAATAGAGCTGCTCTAAACATTCCTGTGTAGGTCTTTGTGTGGACATATTTTCATTTTTCATGAATAAATGCCTATGAATGAAATGGCTGCATTGTATGGTATGTGCATGCTTAATTTTGTAAGAAACTGCCAAACTGTCTTCCAAAGTGGCTGTACCATTTTGAATTCCCACCAGCAATGGATGAGAATTTCTGTTGCTCTACATCCTCATCATTGGTCCTTTATTTCTGACGGAATCACTGCACTCATCTCTGGACTGATCTCTTAGTTCCACACCTTCAAAACTCTAATCCATCCTTCAAACTGAAACCAGAATGAGCTTCTAAAATGCCCTCCATTCTTCAATGACACTCATTTCCCCAGGATAAAGTCCAAACTCCTCAGCATGACATAGACAAGACCCTTTAAGCTCTGAGCTCCATCTTCATCCACCCTCCCAACCACATCCTTTGCATCCCACACACGCAGCTGGACACAGGCACACTCGACTGGCTCCACATTGCAGAGTGGGACACACTCTTGCCTAATTTGTACCTCTGTGCAAGCTAATGCAGCTGCTTGGACAGAGCATTTATTTTCTACTTTGCATCCCCAAGATGAGAGTATCCTTTACATTTTTGATAGTGTTGCCATTCATGCAACTGAGTGCCCACCAGGGTACTTTTTATTCAACTATTTTTTATGAAAATTTCCAAAAATTCAGGAAAGTTTTGAAAAACTAGTACAATGACCATCCAGATTCAAATTAAACATCTGTTACTATTCTGTCACATTTGCTTCATTTATCTATCTACCATCCTTCTCCTTTTCCTCCTCTTTCACCTCCTCCTCCTCCTTGTCCTCCTCCTTCTTCTTTTGCTAAACCATTTCAGAGTAAAATGTATGCATCCTTTAAAAATTAGAATCTCCTTAATAATACCATTATGCTGAAATTAACAAAGACCTTCTAATATTGTCTAAATATTGCCTATATTCATATTTTTTCGATTGTCCCCAAAATGTGTGTTATCATATTTTTTCCAGACCAAAGTCCAATCAAGCTTCATACATTGCATGTATCTGCCAGTGAACATTTAACTTGCATCGAGTCTCAGTTTGCTCAGCTTCCTGCTTCTTAACCTTGAAGACTCAGTTCTGTCCCCCATGCTTCTGAGAAATTTCCCTTGAACCTCAGCTCTATTCAAAGTTCCTTTGCCTTTCAAATGGCCTGTGGTTAAATCTATTGGTGATAGGCCGGGTGTGGTGGCTCACGCCTGTAATCCTAGCACTCTGGGAGGCGGAGGTGGGCGGATCATTTGAGCTCAGGAGTTCGAAACCAGCCCGAGCAAGAGCGAGACCCCATCTCTACTAAAAAATAGAAAGAAATTAATTGGCCAACTAAAATATAGAAAAAATTAGCCGAGCAGGGTGGCGCATGCCTGTAGTCCCAGCTACTTGGGAGGCTGAGGCAGAAGGATCGCCTGAGCCCAGGAGTTTGAGGTTGCTGTGAGCTAGGCTGACGCCATGGCACTCTAGCCTGGGCAACAGAGTGAGACTCTGTCTCAAAAAATAAATAAATAAATAAATAAATCTATTGGTGAGCCAACATTTTGCAAATCTGCTGTTTAATTTTTTTTTTTTTATTTCCCTGAGCATCTTGAAGGCAGGGAATGGGTACTTATTGCCCCAGCAGTCATGTAGATGCTCAATGCATGTTTCACAAATAAATGACTAAATATATTTCTTTGGTCCCTCGCTGTGAAGAGTTTGGATAAATAAAAGAACTCTGGAAGGCTGGGAGCCAGGTGGAAGGAAGTAAAGAGTGAGTATGACAATGGTCTGAGAGGACATTCCAAATACAGACTACTGCCTGGAGAGTTTTGAATAGGAAAGGAACACTCCTTTCCCTCTCTCAGTAAGTAAAAACCTAGATGTTTACCATTAGTTAGCGCTAAAACTAGAGTCTACTGGCACTGTAGACATTTTGGGTTAGATAACTCTAGAGAAAGAATTATAAACACAAAAATCAGGAAGACTGCATCCAAACGGTTCACTCCTGTTTACACAGCTGTCCTGCTGCTGCTTTTCTAATGTGTTTTTAAGTAAATATTCACGCCCAGTGGGTCCCTAAATTGGACTCAGACCAGTACTTTATGCCCATGGTCAATGGAGGATATCACAATTAGTCTATTTTAAACTCTCAGGACAAAATTTCTTTCTGAATATTAGCCTTTTCTGCTGTTAAAATTTTATTTTTTTGGCAAACTTTTCTTTTTGACAAACTTTTTTCAGATACTTCCTTCTTCCTCACTTCCCATCACCTGTGTGACTAATTCCAGGCTCATATATTATTTCTGATTCCAAAGTGACTTGGAGACTGCATACCAGGACTATTTTAGGTGGAGTGTTTCCTCCTGAGTCACCATGTCCCCTGGTAGCAGGCATCCTGCGGATTTCCTCAGCTCTGCTATTGAGAACAGGAAGCCAAGGCCAGAAACAGCCAATAAGCACAGCATTCCAACGACTCTTCGAAGAAGTTACTGGAGAACCAGCAAGAAAATCTGATTTAGTAAGAATTCCTTGGCAAGAAAATTGGGAGTTTACTGGAGGCGAATAGCTTCAAGGATGTTATTTATGAGCACACTTTTTTTTTTCAGAGGCAGGTTAAAAAAGTTTTCTTAGCAATGAAATTTAGTAAATTTTGGGCTATCTGGAGATCATTAGATATTTTCACTAATGAGGTAACTGAAGACAAGGAAATTGCTCAACACCTCTTTTCACAAGTTTATCACGTTTTCCAGCCAGGCATATCCTCTTTATTCACTTCTGGCACTCTTACTGAACAATCTCAAATGACGATTGGTCATTCGCTTCCTCCCCAAGGGACATGAAGCAATCAAAGATACCGTTTTAAGCTTGACCAAGGCTAGGAAATATTAGCTATGCATGTTGCCCCTCCCTGACCCTATCCCCACAGCAGATTTACCTAACTTATCTAGCTAATCTATCTGGCCTATATCTCTCTCCCACTGAAACTAGTGTACCTTCAAAATAGCACTATAGGCAGCCATCAGCAAGGAATCCAAACCTCCAGATGTGAAACCTATTTGCATTAAGAAAAGTTAGATTGATGCATAGAAATGTATCAGGCACGAGTGAACACGGTTGAATAGTACAAAGAATATGAAAGTCTTGGGCTTTACTTAGTTCCTAGGCAAGTTTTAAATTTTTTTCTTAGATCTATTTTTTAACACATGTGAGATGTGATTAATAATGCCTTCACCTTAGTGTTATTGTAAGAATTAGTGTTTTGGCTTTTTGTTTTAATGTAAGTGAAAGCTTCTAGCACAGTGCCCACTCACATTCTCTGACCCCTAGTCACCCTTCCAATTTATTTTAGCCACACTTATCACCACCTGATATGCTATACAATATATAGTATATATTATATATATATTATTGTTAGAATCCTTTATAGTAGAATGCAAGTTTCACAAGGGCAGGGATTTGGACTGTCTTGTTCACTTATGTATTCCCTGCTCTTAGAACAGTGCTTGACACATAGGAGGCGCTCAGTGAACATTCAACCAAAGATGTTATTTTCTTCCCAATCATCCCAAGAACTCTAGTAAATACGATTTTAGGCTGCTTGTACGTCATTGGAAATAAAATCGAATGCTCAGACTTTGTTGATGCACTTAGATCAAAAACACTAGAGGAAAAAAAAATCACATCCACAAGGGGGAGCCAAGAAACCTCTTTGGAATCTGGACTGCTAGTTTCTAGGGTGGTTTTTTCTGTTTGAATCCCAAAGTGGCTCCAAGTATCTCAATTTTCTAAAAGAATAAAATTATAATTTTTAAATTATTCATATAAAAATAAGTAATTTTATTCTCTTGAGTTAAAAGTACATGTGTATTAACAGTTTCAGGAGGACAATAACGTTAAATGTAAACACTTCTGGGGGAGAAATTTTAACACTTCATGATATAGAACTCTCTGGGTACAGAGAAGAGTAAATAAGCAGACTTGAATTCTGATCTCTGTACTATTTTGACAATTATGTTCCTGTAAGTGCCCTTTTTTGTTATTAATGATGGCTCCCCTGTATTGCCAACTGTCCATATGCCCCTGACGCTGTGTTTTAGACGCATAATCTCGTTTATTCCTCACATTATCATTCTGAGGAAGGTGCTGTTTTTTAAACCTCCGTTTCACAGCTGAGGGAGTTGAGACTTAAGGAAGTTAAGTCAAGCAGGATCCCAGGGATGCCAGCAGACAGCGGTGGAGACTCGGTGGAGCAATCCTTGAACTCTTTGCCACTGCCGTCTACGTCGTCTCTAACATATTCGTGCCCAGACTCCTCCTCATGATCCTTTTCTCAAGTCGTCATAATCAGAGGAGACCTGTGCTTCTTTAAATTTAAGGCAATAATTTGGAAGGGAAAATGCCTCAATCCTCGTTTCAAACTCATTGCTAGTAAAGTCTTAACTTATCCACTTTCCTTTACCTCCTTTTTCTTAACAGTAAGAAAGATACGCATTTATGCCTGTTATTATTTTTCAGTGTGGTAAAGATAATAGATGTGAACTCTTGGAAGGAAAGTTGTACTGATCTTGTAACAATAAATTCATCGGTTGCTATGCCTTGTTTTTCTTACCCAAAAGTCCCTTTCTTAGCTTTTTTTTTT
>VBSM01000272.1:8974337-9053003 GCA_008086735.1 Cheirogaleus medius | reverse complement strand
TTTTTTTTTTTGGTATCCCTTGCAGTTGGAATAACGTTTGGTGAATAGTGAGCCCATAATAAAGAACACAGTGAAACACAGATAAACAAAGAAGGTATAAAGCCAGGACATTTTAACAAACATATCATGCTTTAATATAAGCCTCCTGGGTAGTTTTTTCTTTAGCCCTGTTATATGAAATTTGCCAATTCCAGCCCCGACCCCAACTTCCTTCTGAAAACAGGTTCAGGGTTAAGACTTCAGTGCTTTAATCCAGAGGAAAATGACTTATTTTAAAAAGCAGTGAAAAACACCACATTCCTTTGGCACAGGATGAAGACCAGCTCAGCTCTTCAGCCGTTGATCATTGTCTATTGTTCTCTAAACAGTAAACCACTATTTCACACAAGAGATTGTCGGCTGCAGTGATATTCCACGTCCCCGGCTCCTCATGAATATGAAGTGAAGGGCTCTGACCCAGAAAGTGGTAGGTAATCTCAAAAAGAAAAGAAAAAAAGGACAGGTAGGAAGAAAAATAGGCTTTATGTAATTCTATACCTTTGAAATCTCCTGCAGGTTCTAAGCAGGGCAAAAATGGGGTCTCGGAAGTGTGGAGGCTGCCTAAGTTGTCTGCTGATTCCGCTTGCACTCTGGAGTATAATTGTGAATATATTACTGTATTTCCCAAATGGACAAACATCCTATGCTACCAGCAATAAACTCACCAACTACGTGTGGTATTTTGAAGGGATCTGTTTCTCAGGTGTGATGGTAAGTGTGACTGTGGAGACTTGGGATCACAGAAGGGGGAGTTGTTATTAAGAGTTGCTTTGTAACCTAGTAAACATAATGAATAATGGAAAAATCATTCTACTAATCTTGGGTTTGGGATTTGGAAGATGGGTTGGGGGAGGGGCAGGTAGTCTGTTAAGATTTGGGGCATAGATTTGTTTTTGATAAGCTGCTTAGTAATGTAGCTTCAGCAATGCAGGAAATTAGTTCTAATGAAAGTTTGTGGGACACTGGCCTGTAAAAATATTATGTCCTCATGAACCCTGTGTAACAATTTAAGCTATTTGATCTCCAGCGGTATTACTCTTTTCCAGAGCAGATTTTCTGTCTGTACTCATGATTTTTCTAGCTTGGAGGGGCATTAGGATGGCATGGAAAAAGCAGGGACTTAGAGATTCAGATAAACCTGCATTCAAATCTAAGCTCTGTCATTTGTGCCATGAGACCTTTGGAAAGTTACTCAATATCTTTGAGCCTCAGTGCCCTCATTTGAAAAATGTGAATAATAACATTTACTTTTCAGGGTAAAATCACATAGATAAAGTGCTCAGCTCAGGACAGAGACTGACCTATAGGTCAGTGACTGTTGCGATTATAAATACTTGGTAAAGAATGGTTCATATCATCATTATGAAGGACAAAATAGTCCTACTTTATGCCCCTAAAAATGGAGGGGGTTTTTGAAAACTAAATCGAATTATCGATGGTAAGAATCCATGAATATTTTCCTGACAACTTTGTGCTCTTTAAAAAGAAACAAACTGATAGTAAATCATGTTGGCAAGGTAGAGGAAAAGACACTTTTCCTGATCATATCATTTCTAAAAACAACACATTGTGCACTGTAAGCTTACTAGACTACCAATAATGTAGAAGAAAATTCATTATGATCTATTTCTAAATCTTTGTGGGTGTTTAATCATTATATTTGAATAGCTATGTTAGAACGCAGTTTTCATTTAGTTATTGATTTTGCATATTAAATTAGTAAACTTTAAAATATTAATATCCAATGCTAAGTAATATGTATATAACTAACGTTGGCACAACAAATAAATGCAAATCCTTTGGAGAAGTTTGTATGACATATTAAGGCCTATGAAAATGCTTATGTCCTTTGACTCAGTAATTCTAAATCTGACCATTTATTCTGAGGGAATAATCCAAAATGAGAAAAGAGCTGTGTGCATAGATATTTGTGGCAGCATTATTTATAATAATAAATAACTAGAAGAAGCATTCTAGCAGAGAAGTGGCTAAATAAATTTTGGTACATTCATTTCACACAGTAATTATAATTATGAAGATGTAACAACATGGAAAGTGTATATTATTTTATGTTAAGTGAACAAAGACATGACAAAATTGTGGACAAATTACTATTACAGTTATGTAAAACATGTATGTGGGAAAACACTGGAAATAAATTTGTAAAAAATACAGGAGGGTTGTGGCATTAGGTATAATTTGCTTTGATTATTCTTGAGTCCTCTGTATTGCAGTTATATTTTAAAACATAAAATAAGGCAGTTTCTCTTTCCTACCTGAACAACAGGACTCTGGGGTCTAGGTCTAACTTTTTCTAACAATATTGTAATGAAGCTGGTTACTGTACTTCAGCCTTATCTCATCATCGTTTCCCTCAATATGTAATTGTAATAAATGGAAGAGTGCCAAGGCATAAATAAGATTAAAGCACAATCTATTAAGATTTGTAATAACTAATGGTGTTGAAAGAAGGGGAATATAGGACTTCTTTGCTTATATTTTATGTATTAGTAAAAGTTAAAACTGGGAAAAGAAACTGTTTTCTATTTTTCAGTTTCAATTTCTAGGAATTATTGAAATATATTATCATAATTACATCAAATCCTTTTAGGAGAAAGGAGAGGAATATAGATAAATAACTAAATGGACAGAAAAATGAATGAAAGCTGAAGAAATTTGGAAACTGGAAATCTTGGCTAAAGCAGTAAAACAACAGTGAGCTCAGCTTCAGTATTCAGTACTGAACAGTGAGAGTAAAGGGTAGGTGGAGAATTTCCACACCTGCCCTCACCAGAAATTATAATAGTAAAGAAATACATACTGTTTCCAGAGCTGTAATCCTTTGCTAAAGATACCAAGGGAAGTAAAATTCACTGAATTCTCCCAGTTTATTGGCTTGATACAGACAAAATACACTGAAAAAATTTGAACCTGAGGTAGTTTGAATACATGGGGAGATTGAACTTACTTTAAAGAGATATAATTTCAGGTTAACCATGCCTCTCCCTTCCACTGCAGAGGGCAATGAATGGAGAGAGGCTGGCAAACTTCAAACTCTGGTGAATGATTTTCCTTTGTTCTCCAGAACTTAGTCAGTGAGAAATGCAGGTTTTGCTGCCCAGGGTGGTATTCCCATCTCCATACCATTTACTTCTTAATCATTAGCTTTTAATGATTGCTAGCCATGATAATAAGAGCTAATTCTTACCAACCACTTACTATGAATCAAGCAGTATGCTCGAAATTTTACATATTTTACCTCATGACAACCCAATGAGGTGAGCTCTCAACACCATTTTATATACAAGGAATCACAAGTTCACACAGCTAGAAAGTGGTAGGGCTGGGATTCAAACCCAGATCTGCCTGACCCCAGTGTCTAAGCTTGGAGACACCTTCCTGCGATTATGAGCACGAGTGTAAACCAGCGTTCCACTTCTAACATTTTACCTCATCCGTCCTGTAGATGCTTATAGTAGCAGCAGTTCTTCTTGTACTGGAGAATGATAACAACTACAAATGTTGCCAGAGTGAAAACTGCAGCAAAAAATACATGGTAAGAGCAATAATGTTTTGAGGATGATTGAGTGGGCTCCAGCTTTCTTTCCTCTCACTCAAAAACACAAAAATATTGACACTCTTGTACCCACTTGATGTCCCGCCCGTTCAGAGACCAAGAGTTTACTTTAGAGATCATCTGCCATTTTGCTTGTGGTCTTTCCTCCACCTTTGTTCTGCTGATGTACTTCCAGAGATTCAGGATTTAAAGATACATACAATTAGGAAATAATACTACATTTTCCTAACTGGGCTTCTATTTGTCTATTTTTTCCCTTTTCACCTTTACTGATGACTAATTTACATACAGAAAATAGCATCTGTTAAAAGTATACAATTCCACTATTTTTCACAGTTGAATACACCCATGAAACCACTATCACAATCAGGATACAGAACATTTCCATCACCTCCAAAAGATTAACCTTTGACTTGCTTTTTGTCATGCTAGATTAGTTTGGATCTTATATAAATGGAATCATACAGTATTTGTCTTTATCTGGCTTCTTTCACCCAGCACAATAATTTTTAGACTAATCCATACTGTTGGGTGTACATGATGTACATTTTTTTAATTGGAACTTTAAAAATAATTAAAACAGAACAAGGGAGATTAATACAATTGCATTTTCTAAGCCTCTGCTTCTGCATTTCTACTATTATTCTTCTCCTCCTCCTCCCTCCTCCTCATTACTTATTTACATAGCAAGTTGTATTTCTTTCACATTATCCTGTGAATTAAGTCATGGTTACTCCTGCTTTGTAGATGAGGCAGCTTTGACTCAAAGAGAACAAGTGATTATTAACTAAGAGCAGCTTTACCATGAAGTCTGCAGGTATTCTTTGCAGCAGTGGTTCCACGTGTGGTTCCAAGTGATGCACATTGTAGTCACCTAGGAGCTTGGAAAAATACTAATTCCTGAATCCCAACCCCATAGTCCCTGACTTATTTGGTCTGAGATGCAACCTGAGCATGGATATGATTTTAAATCTCCCCAGGAGATTTCAATGTGTAGCCAAGATGGTATGGCCAACTTTCTCTGATGCCCTTGAAAAATTATAGCTGCTGAATTTAGTAGTACTGTGTACCTGGTGGAGAATTGAAAATTAGAAATATGCTCCTCATGTGTGTGTATGCATGTGTGTGTGTGTGTGTGTGTTCTTAACTAATTAACTCAGACATCCCTCAACAGCTACTTATACTTAAGGAAGAGCTTTCTAAATTGCCTAGGTGAAGCGATGAATTCAGGTATACATTTAAGCTATGATATTCAGGGAATTTCTAGAAAACAAATGTAAGTGCTATTAAGTATATAATAAAAATCAACATGTTCTATTTGCCTTAACTTGCTATTAGCATCCTGGTACAAATAGATTCTAGAAATAGTCCGAGCAGGGTCTTACAATCAGCTTTAAATGAGATGACTGACACCTCTTTAGGAAGAGCATTCAATCCTGTTTGGCCTTTTTAAGGTAGGCTCTAGAATAGAGGTGCTAATTCATATGCCCCCAGGAGCCAAATTGTGATGTAAATGAAAGGAGTGCACCTGGTAGGCATTAGAATATAATTTTCACTTAAGGAGGAGAGGGAGCTGCTACTCAAGTGCAGCCTATTTTTACCATGATGAAATTGGACAATAATTCTCAGTTTTCAGTAGAGAGCAGAAATATGGATTTTTATGTAAAACTTCTCAATTATAAAATATTGGCAATTAATCCTCTTTTAAACCAAGTAAAGCACATCTTGCAGGCCAAATTTGAGTCTGCATCAGTTGGTAACTTCTGAAGCTCTGGAATGAAAATTAATTCCCTGCTTGGAAGCTGTTATGATCTGAATGTCTGCTTCCAAATTTCATATTGAAACCTAATCTGCGGTGGTATTAAGAGGTAGAACATTTGGGGAATGGATTAAGTCATGAGGGCTCTTTCCTCATCAATGAGATTAGTGCCCTTATAAAAGGGGGCACTTACCCCTTTCTATCATGTGAGGACACATAGAAAGAGCATCATCTATGAAGAACAGGCCCTTACCAGACACCAAATCTGCTGATGCCTTGATCTTAGACTTTCCAGCCTCCAGAATTGTGAGTAATAAAGTTCTTTTGTTTATAAATTACGCAGTCTAAGGTATTTTGTTATAGCAGTAGGAACTGACTAAGACACTATCCATTCCTCCATGGGTCTGGTCTTCTGCCAAAACTCTTGGGCAATTATCCCTGGAAAGCAAATAATGGCCAAATAAGGGCACTTGAAATAATAGCTAATATCTTTATTATACTTTAATTTTTGAACAGCCCTGCTACATAGGTGCTATTGTTATCTATCTACAGTTTACAGACAATGAAACTATGACTCAGAGAGATTCTTATTCCCATTTTATTTGGAGGCTTACCTTGATTGTGCAATGGTGTCCACTCATTAGATGGAAATGTATGTGTTTGCGTTGTAGATGTACATATACTATGGTTGCCAATCTCCTCCAAATGAAGAAATTTTGTAGATCTTCCCAGTGAACTTCTTAAGGGTACACTTGGTAAATAAGGATCCCTATCTTTTAAAAATATTTTTCTTCTATTTTCAAGGTTAGTATTGGTGAATAGGCAAATTTTTTATGAAGTATAACTAACAGTAAAAAAAAAAGTAGCTCTGTTTATCTCATGCCATGAGCAAAACTTTATTCAAATCAATGAGAAATATAATTTCAAAGAGCATTTAATCATATGTGAAGAGGCCAATGAAATAATATCAAATAAGAAAAAAGCAGAATTATTCTTTTCTTCTTTGTATTTTTAAAATTTTTTTTTTACCAATTTTCCATAGAGAGGATGTATTAATGCTATAATCAGTGAAATAATTTTAAACAAAGAAATGTAATTCGAGATGATTCTTATGCTTAAAATCACAAGTTCGTTGTTCTCACATTTTCTTTCGCAGCTTTTGGACTTGTTATCCACTGGCTACTCCACATTACAGTTTGGCTGCCTACTCTCACTTTAAAATCACTATTTTTAAAACCAAATTAATTTTTCCCCCAAACCAAACTACCCTCCTTGACATCCCTATTTTTGTCTCCTTCTCATCCAAGGCCTAACTCTGGATTTTTTTTTTCAGTCCATCTCCAGCTACTCGTTTCCTCTTTAATGTGTTTTCCTCCAGCTATGTGTCTTTGTCACCTCACTTGCAGGTGTCTCCACATGGAACCCTTATCTTCAGGGTCTCTTACTTCCAGCTGGTGTGACCACTGCCAGGGAATCTTACAAAAGCACATTGTGGTCACGCCACTTCCCTACTCAAAAGCCAATTACATGATTTCTTGGAAAAACAGTTTATTTCAGGTCTAGGGCAGGGTAAGTTCCAAGTGAACCTGGAACATTTTGTGCCAGAAAACAAGGAAATATTCAGAGTGATAGGGGTGAGTAAAAGGACACAGAAGTTGACTTAAAGGGATGTTCCCAGAGACCAAATTTGGACCATCTGGACATCTGAAAGAATCATAGCAGTTATGGAGCAAAGGATCTCAAATTAGAAAATCCAAGGGTCCACAATAATACAGAAAGAGAGAGGCAAAGGAGAGAGAAATGGGAAATGGAAGTTCTTCTGAGCAGAAAAATGATAAATATAAACACAGAGAAATGATAGAATTATAAAAGCAGCAGGTTGCAATCCATAGTGTGATTATTGGTAATCAATGAAAATGAGGATCATCAGTGGATGCTAAACCCATCAGTTGAAATGTTGTTAGGGAAAGGAATGTGACAATGTCTCAAAGTATTACCTTGCCAGTTATTTACTAATTGCAAAGTGGGATATGTATCTTTACACAGGGGCAAAATCTGAGGACACCCTTAACCAAAAGACCAAACTTAGAACCACCCATTGCATGGGAGACCCACAATGTATACCACACCAATCAAGCATTCTTGATAAAATGTTTGAATCTAAATGTGAGAAAATAATCACAAAAACCCAGAATGAGGTACATTATAGAAAACAACTGGCTGGAATTCTTCAAAAAATTTAATATCATGAAAAACAATAAGGCAGAGAGACTAGTATAAATTAAAGGAAACTAAAGAGACATAAACTTGCATAGAAAGCCTTTTTGGACCTGTACAAAAAAAGTAAAAATAGTTACAAAATAATAGAATATTTTTATTCTTAGGAAATGTATGCTAATATATTTAGGGGTGAAATATCATAATGTCCACAGTCTATTTTCAAGTGGTTCAGCAACGAAAATGTGTAAATAAATATATGTATATATACACATATATGTATGTTTGCATGAATATATATACATATACATACATACACACACAGAGTACAAACAAAGATGGTAAAATATTCACAATAGGTGATTCTAGGTAAAGGGTATAATACAGGGGCTCACTATACTATACTTTCAACTTTTTTGTAGATTTGAAAATTTTTTAGGAAAAGGCTGTGGGGAGAAAAGCCCCTTGCCCTGAAGGATGGCCTTGATGTGGCACTCAAGGCCATCTCTGGCCCAGATCCATCAAACTGTACCCACTTTGTAAGCTACTCAAAGGCTGGATTTTGTTCTGTCAGCCCTGAATCTCAAGCATCAGCACCTTGGCAATCTGTCTTCAGAAGCTTCTCCCCTCACTCCACTAAATGAACCCCTCTTGGATCAGACCAATCTGCCTACCGTTTCACAACTCTGCTTGCACTGATCTGCTTGTGAATCTCACTCATTCTCTCTGCTCTCCCCATTAACCCCATCCTCACTTGAATATGAATATAAATATTCATCTGCTATTTCCCCTTGTATTACTATATATGAAGATATTAAAATATCTTCACAAGAGAAAAGCAGGGGTCATTTTTGTAATTTTTAGAGAACTTACCCTACCTAGAAAATAACAGGTCTTCAGTAAATACTTATGGATTGATTGATCACGTCCCTTCACTACATTTCTGTAAGAGGTGACCATTATTTTGATATCAAAATTCCAGAAAAAAATGAAGAAACTTAGTAAATTACATTCTTCCCTCTATGTGGTACCAAACAAAAAGTCATTTAAAAACTTATTTTTTAAGCTCAAATAGGTTTGGATCAAGTTTTTCCATTTTTATGTGGGCATTGGTATTACCTAGACTGCAGTAGGCTTGGATGAATAGGGGAACGTACCTATTGGATAATTTATCCACAATATTCCTTTGTCTCATTCTATGGCACTAACCTTCTTCTATGTTTAATTTAGACACTGCTGTCGATCATCTTTTCCGCCCTTGGAATTGCTTTTTCTGGATACTGCCTGGTCATATCTGCTCTGGGTCTTGTCCAGGGCCCATACTGCCACACCCTCAATGGCTGGGAGTATGCCTTTGAAGGCACTGCAGGACGGTAAGGAATAAACCCCCAAACCAAGGAGGTCAGAAAATCAGAAACTCCTTGGCCTATGCTCATGCCCATTCTCCATGATTATGTTGGGGTTTTACATGGCTACATTAGTGAAGACTTTTCCTATTAGTTTACCAATATACAATTTGTTCTTGCACAGATTTTTTTTAGGTGTTTTTTTCTTCCAGTCTCTCAGTGCCATATGCATCTAATATCTTATTGGATGTCATGGAGATACCAAATGAAAGATGTGTTTCTCCCATACTCCTTATTAGAGCTTTATGGTTATCGTGGTCTGGTGACTGCTGGAGCTTGTGGCCTGAGTGTTTCCAGAAACTCAGTATTGTTTTACGTCCAGGTTGGACGTGTGGTCTGTTACAGATATGAATGGGATTGGCTGGGAGAGAATCACAGTGCCCTTGGATAATGTCACTTGGGGCTATAGCAGCAGGGATGACACAGAGGTAGAACCAGGCAGGGTGAGTGGGGAGGTGCTGTCTGAGATCCAGGAATATGATGAGGTACAAGGGTTAGTGTAAGGAGCCAGGAGCTTATCTAGCTTGTACTAAAGAAAGGTCTAAAGAGGTAGCCTTGCTCAGAAGGCTGGCAGTTTATTCAGATGTTGAGCAACTCAATCCTGGATCTCAGAATGCCTCACACTGGCCTTGTGCTGGGCTTATTGGGTTACCAGCACCTGCAGAGGCAGCTCAGGAGGTAGCAGGGCCCAGAAAGAGATACAGGAGACGCCCATTGCATCTTTCCTTGTCTTTATCCCATGCTCAGAGTTCTAATGGAATAAAATGAAGGAGTGTCTGTACCATTTTCTGGGGGAGTTACATTTTCTTCTCAAGTGTCCATGACTGGCTCCATTGTTCAAGGGCTGTGTCTACCTGAGGTCCTATGTGTGCACATAGACTTGCATAGCGGAGCTGCTTCTGTGCCTATAGCTGCCTTCATTCTGAAGGTTCCACAAGGTGCCACATGCTATTGACTTCTTTTAGTAAGCAGTGCTCTCCCTTAGGTCAGGAAAACCTAGACAATAACCTTAGGCCTTCCTGAGCAATTGGAGGAGACACTCCTGTGGGACTGAAAGGGCTCAAGAAAGAGGACCCTAACGTAGAAATTCCCACTGGGTACAAAAGACCCCTTTTTATGTCATCATCCCCCGAACTTTACCCTACCCCAAAACCAAAGAAGCCTCCTCTCTCAAGGCGTGAATCTCAGGCTGCCCACATGCCTCTCCATTATTCCTTTAAGCTGCCCTTGATGTTTGTCTTCACCTGTGTTCATCTATATAAAAATGTTTTAAGGTGAAGCATTGTTTGGAGGCCACACAGGGAAGCCAAGTCTCTGGTCTCCCAGAGAATTTTCCAAGGCTTGACAAATGGAGGGTGGAGCAGGTATTAATATTGAAGTTGTGCGTATCAGTTATTTATTTGCACATTTATTCAGCAAATATTGAGCACTGACTATGTTCATGCCTTGGGCTAGTTGCTATACAATCAGAGATAAATTGCACAGATTCCCCTTCCTTCTAGAAACTCACACAGACCTGGCAGAACATTCTGCTGAGATGGAAGCCTTAGGGTGAACAAACATTGCCCTTGGAGCACAGGTCTCTGATGTTTATAGATCAGGATTCAAGTCCCCCTCTCCTACTTATAAACTATATGACCATAGACAAATATCTGGATATCTCTAAGCCTCTGTAAGTCAGGAATAATAATCATTTCTACCTCACAGAATTTAGAATTACATGGAAGTAATGAACAAATGAGATGTAATAAATTCTTATGGCATGCCAGGCTTTATTATTAACATTATTACCCTGTGTGCCTCTTTAGGACATGTGATATTCTCCACCTGCCAGCAGGTGACCAGCAGGTTTAGCCACTGGCATGGTGGCTGGTGGGGATCCTGAATTAGTTTTCATTCAACCAATACTTGTTGATCTTTACAATATGTCAGGCACGACCTTAGATGTTAGACCTAGCCATTCAGAGATGGATAAAACACAGTCAGTGCTCTCAGAGTACACAGTCTGCTAAGGACATAGAAACAGGTGAAGATATCAATGATACAGATGTTTAGATACAGAAAGAATTATTACTACAACAAAAGCAGTAAATGCTGTGATAGAGCTGTGGGTGGAGGTCGGGGAGGAGGCGTGGGTGTCAGGGCAAGGTTCTCCATTCTTTCCTGTCCCTGCTAGTGCACTTATGACTCCCCACAGTTCACAAGAAGAATAAATGATACCATAGTCTGGGAGAAAAACAGAAGCCCTGCAAGTCATCTTGTTTTAACGTGTCGGATGATCTGTGCAGAGCAAGTACTGGGAACAGGCTAGAGTAGGAATCTGGAGAGAATCGCTTCCCTGGTGGCTGCGACTAAGTTAGGAATACTGACGGCATATGAGATGGGTCTAGGGAAATTTTAACAGAAAACCACATCTGTATTATGCTTACTGATTCCAAACCATTTTTATACACACTCTTACCAAATATTCCCAATAACCCTGGGTTAGGTATTTTAGCCCCATTATCCAGAAAAGACTCTGGAGACTGTAGGGGTAAAGTCCCTTGCCTGGATCCTACAGATCCAGTTCTGACTTCATATTCGGTGCTCTTTGCCAGTAGAGATCAGGGCCATCAGCAATATCAAGAAATTCTTAGAGTGCCTTTGTTTCCCGGAGCATTAGAGAGTAGGAAATAAAGAAAGGGAAGAAAAAGAAAGTTAAAAGGAAGGGAGTAGGAATGAAATGGAGGGGGGAGAAAGAAAAACAAAGAGGAGAGGTGATGGTGGTGGAGGTGGTCACCTAAGTACAGAATTCATCCCTTTCCACCCCAGGCCCGAACACCCACAGCCACCCGACTGGTACTTGGATTGTCTATGGCTTTTCCAAGAAAAAACATCTTGCTATTGACTCAAGATGTTTATAAACATCTCTGCCCTATAAATGTGTTTGACTGGTTTTGCTTGTCCTTTTTTTCTTTCTTTCTTTCTTATCTTTTTTTTTTTTTTTGAGAGGACCAGTTCTCCATTTCAATTTAGTTGAACAGAGAAAGCCTCAGCCTTAAGAGAAGTGCTCATGGCCATGGCAGACCTAGAAGTGAGCAGAAGTCAGGCTGATTCAGCATGGTTTTAAGGCTGTCTTGAGTGAGAATGGTTTAACTCTCACATTCTTTTGCTAAACTAGATTGATTGAAAATTTCAATCTGTTGTATTCCCACTCCATAATCTAAATCTCAACAGCTACGGGACAGCAATGTTCTAAATCTGAGTTTCTCACAATGTGGACCAGAACAACAGCAGCAGCACTTGGGAACTGAATCAGAAACTCTGGAGTGTGGCCCAGCCGTCTGTATTTTAACAAGCCCACCAGATAATCCTGATGCAGACTCACGTTTGAGAGCCACTGTTCCAAAAGGCTTTGAGACAGGGTTGAGGATTTCTAGCAAAATTTTTCTTTGTTAATTTTATCATGTGTCTGATTTTATGTCCTATTCAAGCTCAATCCTGTCCCTGACAGCCCAGGCCAACTTCTGGACTCCTAGAAAATGGGCTCTTCCTATCTCTCTTGATATTGACCTGTGCTGCGGTTCACTGCTATTGAACTCTTCGGTGTGTGTCTTACCTCCTAATTGAATTGGAATTGCCTGTTAAGCGGGAACCACATTTTTAATAAACAAGTGTTTAGCTCAGTGCTATGTATACAATGTGTTCAATATAAGTATCTGAATGATTGTTTAAATATATTAATTCATATTGCATATTATTATATATTTTAATCATATATATTAATTTCCCAAACATACAAATACCTGTAGATGTCTTCCTTGGACCAGTATGTAGACTTGGCCATGGGTCTTGTTGACTATTTCTCTCCTCTCTCTCAGTTTCCTTACAGATTCTAGCATGTGGAGTCAGTGCCTGGAACCCGCACATGTAGTAGAGTGGAACATCATTTTATTTTCCATTCTCATATCCCTCAGCGGGCTTCAAGTGATCATCTGCCTCATGAGAGTCGTCATTCTGTTATCCAAGATACTGTGTGGAAGCTATTCAGTCATCATCCAGGTAACAGATCCTCAATGGCACCTGTATCTCCTCCATTTTACTCCCACTTCCTAGGACCTAGTGATTCTTGTTGAGATGTCTCTAGAATTCCTTCATTCCCCATCCCCATTTCTACTGCCCTCATCTTTACTCAAGTTCTACTATCTCATTTTTTTCCCTGATATCTCAGTGTGTCTGTCAGCTTGTCTGTATGGATTGAATTAACTCAATAACTGTAAAATACATCCTGTGTTGTATGGTGAAACTGCATAATCGTTTTGAATAGCCAACACTTCAGCGTTGTGTAGAGATAATCCAAAGCACAAAGAAGTTTTGCCATTTATCAAGAATTTTCCTGATCATGAGCTAATCAACAGTGGAGAACCTTATCCCTTTGAAATAATTTATTTTTTGAATGCTGCTACATTCAACTAATAAATCTTCTTTATATTGAGAGCATTAGTGAGTGGTTTTGAAGAAGAGAGGAAATATGTCTTTGTCCTACTGAACTACTTCTACTTTATCTGCTAAAATATTAATGATAATTTAGTTGTGGTTGAAACTGCTATACCTATTTACCAAGCCCAGAGTGAAGAAAAATCATGATTTTGTTTAACAACATATAATGTATAATACCTTTCACAGAAGTTTCAAAAAATTAGACATTTTCCTATTCAAACATATTTTGAATATGAAATATAAGTTTAAGTCGTTACTCTGATTATAGATCATTAATCAAGCCAAATTTATCTTTATTCACTTTGTTTTTTCTTTTTTTTATAGCCTGGAATCATTTGAATAAGGACAAAAATATTTTCCATTATCAAGATATGGCAATCTCTCTAAGTCTTATATCAACTGTATAGAGTTGAGGGCAATTTTCAAATGATGGTGTTTTCTTCATTTGTTTTATTGTGCCCATTTGTGAAATTTGCAGTCCTCACTGGAAGTTCAAATTATGCCACCCTTCTATTTAGAATTTTTTTCCTAAGTAATATGTATCAGAAATTTCAGAAATGCTTATGTCCTTAATCAACCACATTCACTTCCAAGAATCTATACTATGGGAATAAATAAGAATATAAGATAAAACTTTCTGAAAATATGTATATTGCAATATTGTTTAATATTCTGGAAAATTAGAAATACCCCAAAGGCTAGCTTTAGAGGAAGAATTAAATAAAGAGTGGGATATACTGTAAATGCTTTCTGATATAAAAAATAAAATAAAAAATAAAGAGCGACACATTAGTTGTAAAATTATACAGTCATTACAAATGATGTTTTAAAGATTATGAGTAATGCTACATAAAAAGCAGGCTACAAATTTGTGTTTACAGTATGAGTAAAACTATTTAAAATGAACATCAAATACTCAAAATTTAGGATAAAAACTACATTTAGAAGGAAATACACCAAAATGTCAACCATGGTTGATTTGGGTCATAGATGACCCTTCTTCCTACTTTTGTTTATTTCCCAAGTTTTCTTTATTGAATATATTTTACCATAACTATTTTTTAAAACTCATATTTTTACTATTAAAAATTTTCTATTTTTCTAAACCTTAAAGGAATATGCTCTTACTGCATTTCCCAACATTGAGTATATGTAAACGTTATGGAATGACGTGTCAATCAATGTTCAGTATGGAAAGTAGTGATATAGATAACCCAAAAAGAGTTTTCTGTAAACGTATATAATCTAAACTTTTGGTCTTACTTTCTCACTCCTGGTGATGAGTGTGGTGGACTTAATATAAATGAGCAGCTGGAGGCATACTCAATGGACTAGAGAAAATTACCATTGACCAGTTGATACCTGGTGTATAGGTGTCATGGAGAGTTATCAGTACTTATATTTATAAAAATAAAAAGTTAAAATGTAGAACCTTTACAAACTTTCCACCATACATAGCATGACTTCCTTGAGGACAGCAGCCATGTCTTATATTTTTCAATCATCCATAGCGCCTAGCACACAGTGGACCCAGAAGACACTCAGTGTTGAACACTTGTGCCAGGCCCTCTGCTCTCTGCGGTTGCTCTGCTGAGTACTGTCTCCATCACAGGTCCACTGGGCCTCAGCACTTCTGCCACTTCCCCATTGACACTGCCAACTACGTTTTGTCAACACTTGCTCTGTGCCAAAGCCAGAGAGTAGACTCAAGGGAAGTAGAGGAGAATGCCTCTCTCCCTGGTGCCTCCTGTGCCAATAGCCCCCTTTAATGCAAGCTGCCCTGTCCACAGCCTTTGCTCAGGGAGCATGTTGAAAACAAGCCATGTTGTATACAACATGATTCCCAATCCCTGGAACCAGCTGACTAAACTGGGACAGGCACCAGGACCACAGGTAGCCTATTGTCTTGCTAGTAGCCTCCAACTTAGCCTGGAATGAAACACTGTCCAAACAAGATTGGCAGTTATTCTGGCTTGAAAATTTGAGCTAGGAAGCCAAGACTGAAGCAACTGCAGCATTGCTATCAGAAAAATGATTAAGGATGAAGAAGGAAATCAACCTACAGAAAGTATCTGGTTCATGTTAATAATGGTGCCAACTTAGAAGAAAGACATTTGAACTTCTGTTCTGGGGGATTCCTAAAATTGCCTTTGTCCACAATGAACAGTGAAAATGTACATGAGGCCTGGCTTCTGTTCTTGGGTTCCTGAATAGTCTTTCCTCCTTGTCACTGTGTGGATCATTTCAGTTAACCCCACCACTAAATCAGTGCATCTCTGTTCATTGCAACCAAAATGACCCAACCAAAGTCTCCCCTTTTCAGGTGTTGTGTTGGAGGGATCCTAAGACAGAGATGCTCAGGCCCCATTCAATCTTCTTTTAAAACTCTCCCTCATAACACTCCATTTTACAAAGAACTTAAACATGAAGTCTGTAGGACCTGAGCCAGGAGATAAACCCAAGCTCCAAACACCATGCTATCCTCAGAGTGGCCCCCACCTCACAGCCCAGGGTGTCTCACTCTTCAAGCCCATATGCTCATCATGTCCAGCACCCTCTTTTTTTAAGTTGTCCCAAAGAATCCTCAGCCCTCTTGTAAACAGACTTTTGACAGATCAACCCCACCAATTTGTCAGACACATTCAGATTGTCTAAACCAGGGGTCCTCAAACTTTTTAAACAGGGGGCCAGTTCACTGTCCCTCAGTCCGTTGCAGGGCCGGACTATAGTTTAAAAAAAACTATGAACAAATTCCTATGCACACTGCACATATCTTATTTTGAAGTAAAAAAACAAATGGGCAGAAACACCCGCATGTGGCCCGCGGGCCGTAGTTTGAGGATGCCTGGGTCACTCTTACCAAGTACTGTGTTGACTGTGAATAGATGTCAACTGAATGACTCCACCACAGCATTGGAAACATTGTCTAACAACAGGGCTATAGCTGAGTGCACTATTATATCTCTATCAGTAAAATTAAATTTTAACACAGCCACAAAAAATTTTGTATTTAAAGAGTAATATGCTAATGATATAATTTTAGGTAAAAAAGCTGAATAAAAATATATGTGTGCAGGTTGAGCCTAAATTTTTAAGTAACCATATAATTACATGTAGACATGTACAAACCTTCAGATACATAGACAAAAGACTGGAAAAATATTTAACTGTTAATATTAATAATTATCCCCTGATGATGGGATTATAAGTTATATTTCTTTTTGTTACATTGTTCAATATTTTTAAAATTTCCTTTAAAAATATGTTAAGTACTTGAAATTTTTGAAAAAGTAAATGTCATTTAAAAACATAATGAGTAAGATGTGCAACGTATGGGGGATGGTCATGCTTGAGGCTCTGCCTCGAGGGGGGAGGGGGGGTGGGCAATATACATAACCATAATATTTATACCCCCATAATATGCTGAAATAAAAAAAAAAAAAAGCAAGTCTCCTGAATTCTTTCTATAAAATCCATTTAAGGAGAAAAGATATGCAGGTATGTGTGTGATAACCTCTTATTTTTACCCTTTCTAGAAATAGTTTTCCATTTTCTAATACTCAGAGCAAGTGTGTTGCCAGCTAATTCTAATTGAGAATGATTTCTATTTTATACATTTCTACTCTTGTCACCAAAAATTCGGCACTTGTCAACGAGGCTGAATCAGAAGAACAAGGACAAGTGTTTGGGGGATGTGAAAAGAGATTTTACTTTGCAAAGGAGGAAAAATAGTAGACCTTCTCATCTCAAAATCCAAATATCTTGCACATAGGCAGAAATACAGAGATTTTAAAAAGACAGTTCTCAGCTTCAGGCACTTACTGTGGTTAACTATTCTAATTGAACATCTCTGCCAAAGACAAGCCAGCCATCCACCTGGGGATGTTGGTGCCACCTGGGAGTTCTAACAAAAGACTATATGGCATAGGGTAAATTCAAGGTTACTATTATGAAAACCACAACTACCTGTATCCAGAAAGACTCCTGCCAGTTCTGCTTCCTGGTTTGTGAGATGAAGCTGGGAATTAGGGATAAGATTCCAGTCCTGGAAGAACTAAGATATCTGGGAAGAAACTAAGGTAAGAAGCCAAGCTTGAGTGCGTGTAATTGGACAGGCAAGGCAGGATACACAAACCTGGCAATGAATTTTTTTTACTTTAGAGAGAGCGCTGGATGTGGTACCTGGCTACCTAGGTCAGAGGTAACATCGTGCTCAATTCAAAGAACTTAGCCAATTCACACTAAATGTTTTTTCTGGGTTAAGATGAACACATACTACACATTTTATTTCACACTTGCCTAAAATCACACTAAATTTACAATAAAGGTTTTCTAAAGATACAGAACCACAAATATGGGGACAAAAGGAGAGTAGACAATAGATATAAAATTTTAAAAGCTACAAAGCATATTGATAACAGGTAACTAACAAACCAACTCAAGAAACATGAGAATCCTGAGCTCAGTGGGGGAAGTTGAAGGCCAACCTGATTTACACCTCAGAATCCTCAAAGACTCCCAAACTGATAGCACCAGATTGCTCCAGATCTGGGAGTAAAGGAAGGCCATTAAAGCAAGAAGGATCTGTGAGTCCCTGTATCTCTTCTGCTCTCTATGCTGGTGGCATGGAGAAGTAGCAGATGCCTGAATTTTATTCTCTACAAAGGGTAAAATAGAGGGTCTCTCTGATTCAGTAAACATGTGGATGCTGCACCAAAATCAGAGGGATTAAGTGACTGGTATGTAATGAATAGTGAATGCTGGGATGCTCCTCCTCCCAAGACCTCTTAACCCACTCAGGGCTCAAAATGCTGGCAGCCATCCAGAATTTTACCTTCCTAGCTGGGCACTTTCTCTAGGGAGTCTGGCCAGCACAAGAAGAAAAACTTAGATACTGACTGTGGCAGGCTAAATAAAACCCTCCCTCAATGCCGTGTCCTAATCCCTGTAACCTGTGACTACGTTATACAGGGATGGATTGAAATGGATTTTGCAGGCATGATTGAATTAAGGGTTTTAAACCAGGGAGAGCATCCTGGACTATCCAGGTGAGCCTAATGTAATCACAGGAGTCATAAGAGGAAAGCAGAAGTATTAGATTCAGAAAGAGATGAGGCAAGGACAGAAGCAAGAATCAGAGAGGAGACAAGTTGCTACACTGCTGGCTTTGAACATGGAGGAGGGGACACAAACCAAGAAATGCAGGCCCTGAAGAAGCTGGAAAAGATAAGGAAACAGATTCTCACCTAGAGCCTCCAGAAGTAATGCAGGCTGCCACCATCTTTGTTTTAGTCCAGTGAAACTGATTTTGACTTCTGCTCTTTAGAACTGTAAGATAATAAATTTCTATTGTTTTATGTCAATAAGTCTGTAATTATTTGCCACAGCAGCAATAAGAAACGAATATATTGACATTTGGAATTCCTCAATAAATGGCTCACCCACTTCACACAACAGTGGTGTTCAAATAAGCCCTATCCTTGCACTAGTCTCCAAGAAGCTTTTTCCTCAGATTGCCAAGGGTCCCAGACATCTGATGAAAGTCTCTCACATGAAAGATAGAGAGCAAAACAAATTTGTAAAAAGAACAATGTGGAGTAAACAATCTTGGAGAGAAAAAAACTTAAAAAACTATCATTAATATCATCAGAAAGATAATAAAAGATTCTCTGTTTATGAAACAAGATGAAAATTCTATTTAAAAAGGAACGTTTATAGAACAACAACAAGAAGAAAGAATTCTTGAAAGTTAAAAATAAGAGTATAAATGAAAAACTCAATAGAAGATTTATAAAATGAAGTCAAGGAATCAAGGAATCAGAGGCTAGAGAAAAAAAATGAGATTTTTTAAGGGACCAAAAAATGAAGAAAATTTAAAGAACCAGTTATTTTAAGTAGTCCAACCCCAAATATTAGGAATTTGGAGAAAGAGAGAATTGGAGGGCACGATTCATTGTTTTAAAACCCTGGGGTGAAAAAGGATAGTTCTATAAACCTCAAGAAACAAGAGAACAGGTCACATAGAAAGCACAGGGAATTATATTGGCTTTGGACTTCTGAATAACTAACTTAGCCAAAGACTGTGGAGCAATGCCTTTAAGATTCTGAAGGAAGAAATCCTAGTCAGAGCAATTAGGTAAAGAAAAAAAATAAACGGCATTCAAATTGGAAAGAAAAAAGTCAAACTGTCTCTGTTTGCAGATGACATGATCTTATATATAGAAAAACCTAAAGACTCTAGTAAAAAAATTCTGAGAACTGATAAACAAATTCAGTAAACTTCCAGAATTACAAAACCAATATACAAAAAATCAATAGTGTTTCTATATACAAACTAACTAGCTGAAAAAGAAATCAAGAAGGCAATCTGGACTACAATAACTATAAAAAATATACCCAGGAGTAAATTTAACCAAGGAGTTGAAAGACCTTTACAAGAAAAACTACAAAACAATGATGAAAGAAATGGAAATTCCATGCTCAAAGATTGGAAAAATTAATATTGTTAAAATGACAATACTGTCCAAGGTAATCTACAGATTCAGTGCAATCTCTATCAAAATACCAGTGACATTCTTCACAGAAAGAGAAAAAAAAATCATAAAATTTGTGTGGAAGCACAAAAGACCCTGAATAGCAAAAGCCATCCTGAGCAAAAAGATAAAGCTGAATATATCACACTACCAGAGAGTTAAAAACCATACCACAAAGTAGTAACCAAAACAGCATGATGCTGGTATAAAAACAACACATAGACTAATGGAACAGAATAGAGAACTGTGAAATAAATCTACATATTTACAGGCATCTGATTATTGACACAGGTGCCAAGAACACTCATTGGGGAAAGGACACCCTCTTCAATAAATGATGCTGGGTACACTGGATATTCATATGTAGAATGAAACTAGACCACCACCTCATCCCATACATCCAACTCAAAATGGATCAAAGACCTAAGGTAAGAGCCAAAGGATACAACTACTAGAAGAAAACATACGGGAAATGTTTCAGGACAGTGGTCTGGGACAAGATTGTATGAATAAGACTTCAAAAGCACAGCCAACAAAATAAAAAATAAACAAATGGGATTATATCAAACTAAGAAGTTTCTGTACAGCAAAAAGAACAATCAACATAGTGAAAAGACAACCTACAGAATGGGAGAAAATATTTGCCAGCTACTCTTCCAACAGGGGATTAATATCCAGTACATACAAGGAACTCAAACATCTCTATAGGAAAAAAAAATCCAATTTAAAAACTGGCAAATGATCTGAACAGATATTTGTCAAAAGAAGACTTACAAAGGGACAACAAATATTTGAAAAAAATGCCCAATATCACTAATCATCAGGGAAATGAAAATCAAAATCACAATAAGGTATCATCTCATCCCAGTCAGGATGGCTATTATCCAAAAGACAAAAAATAACAAATTCTGGTGAGAATGTGGAGAAAAGGGAACTCTTATACACTGTTAGTGGGAATGAAAACTAGTACAGCCACTATGTAGAACAGTATGGAAAAAGTACAAATAGAACTACCATACAATCTAACAATCCCACTACTGAGAATTTATCAAAAGGGAAGAAAATCATATTGAAGAAACATCTGCACTCCCATGTTTACTGCAGCACTATTCACAATAGCCAAGATATGGAATCAACCTAGGTATCCAGCAACAGACGAGTAGATAAAGAAAATGTGGTTTATACATAAACCATGGAATACTATTCAGTCATAAAGAAGAATGAAATCCTGTCATTCATAGCAACACGGATGGAACTAGAGGACACTATGTTACATGGACTAAGCCGGCAACAGAAAGCTAAACATTGCATGTTCTCACCCATATGTGGAAGCTAAAAAAGTTGATCTCATAGAAGTAGAAAGTATAACAGAGGATACGAGAGTCTGGGAAAGGTAAGGAGAAGAGAGAGACAGGGAGAGATTTGTTAAAGGATACAAGATTACGGCTAAACAGGAGGAATAAGTTCTAGTGTTCTATAACACTGAAGGATAACTATAGTTAACAATAATATATTACTAAATTTCAAATAGCTAGGAGGAGGACATTGAATATTTCAAACACAAAGGAATGACAAATGTTTGAGGTGATGGGTATGCTAATTACCCTGAACTGATCACTATGTATTATATGTATCAAAACATCACTATGTACCACATAAATATGTACAATTATTATTTATCAACTAAAAATAAATAAATAAATTAAAAAAAAATAAGGATAATAATAGAAGGAACAGAGCCAACAGTTAGTTCTTTCAAAAAAGTATAATACACAAATCTTTAGTGAGATTTATCAAGAAAAAAATCACAAAAATTTATATTAAAAATTAATAGGAAGATGTAACTACCAAGATACCATAGATTTAAAAAAGACAATAAATGGATGTTATAAACAAATTAATGCCAATGCATTTGCAAATGTGCAGAAAATTGGACAATATGCTAGAAAATATAACTGTCTAAAACTGATATATAAAGAAATGAAAATATTAAATAGTTCAATAGTCATTATGTAAATTGAATTAGTAATGAAGAAGTGCCTCTTTTTTCTTTTTTGGGGGGAGGGTGGACAAAGTCTTACTCTGTTGCCTGTGTAGAGTGCCGTGGCATCAGCCTGGCTCATAGCAACCTCAGACTCTTGGCTTAAGCAATCCTCCTGCCTCAGCCTCTAGAGTAGCTGGGACTACACGCATGCACCACCATGCCTGGCTAATTTTTTTTCTATTTTTAGTAGAGACAGGGTCTCACTCTTGCTCAGGCTGGCCTCTAACTCCAGACCTCAAGCAATCCTCCCTCCTGGGCCTCCCAGAGTGCTAGGATTACAAGTGTGACCCACCACACCCCAAGAAGTCTCTTTGTGTCTCTCTTTGTCCCTCTCTCATTTTCTCAGACACACACACACACACACACACACAAGGCCTTAATGGTATTATTGGTTAAATACCAAAGTAAAAGTGGAGATTTTATTCAAATCGTATTGAAATATTTCCATAAAATTGATCAAAGGGACTACTTTCCAATCACTTCTATGAAAACACTATAATCTTAAAACAAAAACCAAAAAAATATTAACTATGTGAACTAAAATAAAATCTTACAGTTTCCCCACCAGCTGACTGAATGGACCTCCTTCTTGGCCAAAGTGATACCCTAAAATTGAGTTGTCAGCCATGAGAGCGGAGGTCAGACATGCCTCATCATGTCCTCTTCCCTTCTTGAAGATATCCTTATAATTCATTAACAGTCCTAAGGCTATACAAGACAAACCTGCATGTCCTCAATTTATACAACAAATATATGGCTGGCTTTTCTCTGATTAACAGATTCCTTATTTTAACTTAAAACATTCCAAGCCTTTAGATAAAGCTTCATTTCTTTAGCTAATTACAAGTCAAAGAGTCTTTAAACCCACTTATAATCTCTAACCCTCCCCCCCACCACCACTACCACTTTGAGATGTCTGACCTTTTCGGGCCAAAGCAATGTATGCCTTCCATGTATTGATTTATGACTTTACCTGTAATTCCTGTCTCCCTGAAATGTATAAAACCAAACTGACCCAACCACAGTGAGTCCACTGCTCAAGGCTTCCTGGGTGTGCCTCCAGGCCATGGTCCTCAAGTTTGGCTCAGAATAAACCACTTTAAATTATTTTACGAAGTTTGGCTTCTTTTCTGTTGACAAGTATAATATAGAAAAATTATATGCCAATCTTATTTAGGAGTATTGATTAACAGAATTCTGCAGGAAATTATTTTCATGATGCACGGCATTTTCTGATGGGCAAGTTCTCAAAAAATCCCTCTCCCAAGAAGCTACTGGGGAATGCAACCTATCAAAATGAGAGAATTCTTCCTCCAAGAAAAGGAAGAAGCAGGATTCAGGACACAGGAGATGGGACACAGGAGAAAGGTAAGGAGGATTCCTAGGAAGAAGGAAAGGGTGTCCAGGGTGACAGCTATCCAGCAGGTATAGAACAACCAGCCCATGGGAGCAGTGTGACTCTAGAGACAGATATGCCAAGGGCAGTCATCACCAAGAGCCCTGTTGCCAAGGAACCTTCTTTTTAACTTCAGGACAGTATGCCTGGGAGAGTCTTACCTGTACTTGGCTTGACTTAACCATGTCCTGATGATGTTCCTGCTTTCTCCTCTTCCATTTTCCACTGTTTAGATCAACTGAGGACACTTATTTCACTCCACAGAAATGCTTCTCTTTGCCTACTCCTGATAGCTGGAGGTGGGCCATGGAGTTTGAAAGTAGAATAGACAAAAGGAGCTTACTCTGTTTGGCATACTCTTGTCAGACATCTAGTACCTGGTCCATACCACAGGCTTGCTAGCTGCCCTGAACCTGGTGAGTCCTGTGTTTAGCAGAAGTCACTCCTGATGTTCCAAGAAAGACTCTTGACCCTCCAGATAGCTAGAGCCAGACTGTGACTTAAAGTCTGCTTAGCTGATATTTTCCCAGGAACCTTAATCTAACTGTGGCATGGTTGCCTTTTTTCACACAAATAGGTTATACTTGTTCTTTTTTATTAAAAAACAAAAAATATATTGTTTAGAATTAGAAATACAGGTGATAAATGATACAGAACCAGTTCTGGTTCTCTACTTCCAGAATCACAATACCTAGTAGGGATAAAACAGAAGGCACTCACTGGTAGTTGGAGATTCTTTAGGCTTCTTTGAGCTGGGAGCTGGGGTCTCCTCTGCAGACCAAGGACAGATGATCCTGCTGAATGGACATCATTTAGCTTTTTTGGCCTCAGGGTATCCAGGTTAAGCTAATCCTGAAAGATCTAGAAAAATGGACCCTAGAAATGAGGGCCATGGGGAAATGAACAGAACATGGGAGCTTCCACCCCAGTGGGCAGGATGGGATATATTGGCTGAGTCCTGCAGCTCTAGGGATTCCATCAGGTCTACCATTGTGGTAATCTCTAGTAAGTACAGACACTGTCTGTCATGGGGGAGTCTTTCAGCTTCTCTGAGCTGGAAAGCAAGGCTCCTAGGAACCTCTCAATATTTTTGGATATTCTTTGCTTTGCTTTTTATCTCTGGTCTTCTCCTTTTCATCTACTTTGGCAAAGTGGCAGATAGACCCAGCTCTAGGGGTAGAGGCAGGGAAATTGAAGGAAAACATTTGCAAGAATCCTGGAGGCAGTTCCTGGTATCTTGGGTCAGAATCTGTGTCAGAAAATCCCTAAGGATAAACTCCTTTGAACCTGAAGACCTAAGAGGATTGCCAGGGGAAAAACTGATGCAAACTCAAAGAGATCAAGGGCCCAGGTGAGGTTAAATTCTATTAATTATAGGTTTTTGGAGCTCAGGGGTCAGAAATAAGGTTTGATCCCTCATGTTACAAGGAGTTATGAGTGAATAATACCAAAATCATTGAGTGAAAGTGTGTTTGGGGAATAAGATATTAATTTGATCTCAATGTCTCACCTTTGAGATAAGTTATTAATTACAAAAGAGTGAGGTCCCAACCCCTCAAGGCTGTAGGCCCCAGGAGTTTCTCATTCTCATGCCAGGCCACACTCAGCCTCCAGCAATTCATTAAAATTACCAGTTAAGTGTTTTTCCAGGTTATGGCTCCAGTGGTTTCTGCTCCAAGTAAGCGGATGTCTTCTGTGACTCTCTAGATTTGCCTGTGTTTCTGGATTGTGGGATGGTGGTTAGCCTGATAAACTCCATTCTCTGATGGGCTCAAGAAAGGTTGCTGGTTTTTAGTTTGTCCAGTTTCTCTTGTAAGAATGATGACTTCCAAGTTCTTCACATGTTGGAGGTGAAACCAAAGTCTTAAGAATTCATATTTGGGTGTGTTGAGTTCAAGGCACCTATTAGACTGTTGCTACTTAAAGTGTGGTTCATGGACCTGCAGCATTGGCATCACCTGAGAGCCAGTGCACAAATGCAAAATTTCAGACCCCACCTTGTTGCTCAAAGTTCACTACTTGTCTCCAAGGCCAAATAAGTGAGAATGAAGAATGAGGATACATGGTTTGAGGAAAAGGAAAGACAAGTTTATTAATTTGCAGGTAAATAAGGAGGGCAGCAAACTAGCATCTCAAAAGATCACCATCCTACCTTTAAGCAGAAAAACAGGGCTTTTTAATGGGGGGTTTTGGGTGGTTGAGTTTGGGTCTACATGACCAGTGTCACATGTCATGGCTTCAAGCTATTGTTTCAAACTATAATTGGTGGTTTGACCTTATCTCTGGTGACCTTGTCTGGATTGGTTGACCCATCTCTTGTTTTTTAAGATACTAGAAAACAAACAGCAAGAAACACTTTTCTATCCCTTTGATTCCTGGCCTCAGGAAGGAATGCAGGTTTTAATTCCCAAAAAGCGTGGGCAGTTTTAAAGAGACAACTCATAAAACATTTTGTTTCCCCTTTTCAGACCTTTACCTCTGTTACAACCCTAGACATATAGAATCAAAATTTGTATTTTTAAAAATCCCCAGATGATTTGTCTATGCATAAATATTTGAGAAGTGCTGCATTAAACAACTAACTAGAGATATTGAGTGGATCATTGTATATGCTGGAGTCTGGAGTTAGGCAGAGAGCTCTAAACTGGAGACATAAATTTCTTAGTTTTTGTCATGTTGATAGTATTTTAAGCCATGAAACAGATATCCTGAGCCACATCATGAACTTTAGTATCAAAAACACTCCAACTAAACCACAGGAACACACCTATAGTTGAACAAGTTGTGTTTATTGCTTGTTGCATTGAGAGGGATTACATACAATGGAGAACCCTAGGGTTTCTCAGAAAAAGGGTGTTAAAAAGGACGTATTATAGAATTGGGGTTTGGATTAGGTAATTTGGGGGAGTGTTTAAGGAAGTAGGGCTTTGCTCTGGATTGGATGCAGTGAGTAAGTGGGGGTAATTCTATGGCTGGGTTTATTTATAAATCTAATCTGTAGAATAAGAGGAATAAAGCAAAGCTAATGCTATAATTGGTTAAGAAGCAGCAGTAAGTTATACCCAAGGAATACACGGTTATTTTTGAGTTTTGGACAATGTTCATGTTTCTCCTGTACATTCAGACATATTCTGGAGTGGTATTGTTTTGTTTTGCCCAAAAGGAGAACACTAGGGCTTATCTATGAGTGTCAGGCTAGCTTCTAGATGTTGGGAGTTGCTTTTTTCTTTCTTATTGGTCCTCAATATTTTCTCACTGTCCCCTTCTATTCCTTGTTTTGTGGGCCTCCAGTTTCTCATGGCATCTACCCCATACTATAGATGGTTGTAATTTACATAGCCTTACCCTGTGGAGGACCTAGGCTCCAGCCCAAGTAGACCTGTCTTTCCTAGCTACTGTTTGCTTTACTTACTCAAACTTTGCTAATCTAGTTGATAGTTTTCCACACAGTAACCTACATTACAAGACAAGGAGTTTAGTAGTAAGAGCATCCACCAGGCTTTGAAGCCTATGATTAAATGCTGGTAGTAACAGTTGTTTTGGCAAGTTGTTTAAAACTCCCAAGTTCCAGTTTCCTCATCTATAAAAAGAGTTTAATAAATTTCCTTTTCAAAGTTGCTGATGTAATTAGAGCCAATGTTTAGAAAGTGGCTAAGGAAGAGCTGACTTTCAACAGGTGGTGGTTATTGATAAAAGTAATAGAAATAATAGAAATTGATGTAACAGTTACTGATATCTTCCAAATTGTCTTTTAACTTTCAATTTTGCCCCTGTATCATTTATATCCCATTTTTCTGCCTTGTTGGAAAATACAATTAGAGCCATATGTATTGAGCAAAACTTAGCATTTGTTGATAATATAGATGTATACACAAACTATTGAAGCCAATACTCTTACAGGTAGCATGGAAGGAAAGTTTGACTTGGAATCCAATGATCTATATTTGACTGCTGGCACCATAACCTGGAAGTGTATGTCCTGCAGCAAATTACTTGACCTTCTGAGTTTTAGATCCCTTATCTACAAAAGAGGTGTAATGAGAGGGGTAGGGGAGAGAGTGTTGGGAAAATTACATAGGGTATTAATTTTCATTTATAAGATATTTTATATTTGGTAAAGCTTTTTGCAAATATAAGATGCTATTATCATTTGGCTCTTATGCACATTTTTATGGATTCTCTTTGTTTCTTAAACTTATTTTATAGTCTTAGAATGGAAAAACTAGGAAGGAATCTAAATTTTCCTCCAAGGTGTTTGGGCTCACATCTTTGGGCTAAATTCAGCGAAGTTCAGCTAAGTAAACTGCCTTATATTCTTGGGCTACAAACCAAGAATATAACCAAACGATGGTGACCAACTTCAAATACTTTTGTACCAAAAGACTGACCTACTGGGGGCTATGTAGGAAGGGATGGACAGGCCTGCAACAATAATTTCCATTTTGACAAGCCATAATATGTAACATTACGTAAGGAAAAGTGCTTGACCCCCAAACTCCCTGACCAAGAAAAAAAAGAAACCAATTCTCCTAGTCCTCTGTTGGGAAGAAAACAAAAAACTAAATATTTACCAGTACCATTTTCAGTGTCTAGAGGGAGAGGGCTAACTATTTCTGGGTGCCTACTCTGTGACAGATGGGAGGCTAGGTCCTCACAGGAGCCCTGAACTTTAATTACTGTTATTCTTACATTACACATAAAAGGACTCAGGTTAAGAATGATTATGTAACTCACCCCAAATCACACAGGTAGTAAATGGTGGAGCTGAACTGGAGGTAGATCTGTTTGACTTGAATATCCTAGACTTTTTTGCACTTGTTGGGATACTTAGTGTGGAAAAAAAAATGCCAGCTGAATAGATCCTTTATTATTCACATTCCAGGGCAAAATTAATGTTCCTGTGAGGATAAGGAAGAAGCCATAGCATTTGGGGATGAAGGGGCATTTGAAAGCCCATTTAAGGGATCTTGCTCCCACCCACCTGGTGGGTGAGTCCTTCTACAGCTGCTGGTCGAGTCCACTGCGACAGGGAAGGTTTTAAGGTTCTTCCCTATTTAGAGTTAAATCTGTGGGCCTAGAGCTTCCAACTATTCTAACCCAATTGTGTCTCCTCCTTGAGGCAGAGAGCCTAATCCGTCTCTCCTGTGACATGTTGTTGCCAACCCTTTCAGCTATTTCCCAAAAGGAACAGGATATTAATCCCTTCCTCTTGGTTCCCCTATAGGCTATTTCTTCTCATGCCAAGGTCCCTCCAGGCCTAGCTTTTCTGAATTCTTTCCAACATCTGCTGGTGACGTTCAAATGTGCCACAGCAGATTGGCTCTTGACCCTATTAAGTATGTAAACTATCCCGAGTCTAGGAATTGATCTAATGCATGAAAGCTAAAGTAGCCCTGAAAATGGGGCTAGAAACTATAATACATGTGGTTCAGCCCAAAGAATTTGGTACGTCTTTTAAACCAAAATGCCGCACATATTACTTAACTACATTTGTATTTGTTCTCTTTATCCAATTCTTCAACATTTTTTGGAGGACTGAAATTTGGAGTATTTGGCATTTTCTTAAGTATATACAGACATCTGTATGTACACATAGGAAAAATATACTTTGAGTTTGTGTGTTTTAAAAATAAACTATAGTACATTTATAATAGGAAAAACTATGGTGCAGTTAAAATGAAAGAAGTAGAATTCTAGGTACTGACATATAAAGGTCTGTAAGACACGTAGTTGATGAATAATAGCAAGCTACAGAATTATATATACCATATGATCGTGCTGCCTTAATATTTCTAATTCTGGGTTTCTAAACTTAAATCAGAGTACCAATATAACTGTTGAAAACTGCAAAATCAAAGTGCCAATCTAACTGTTAAAAATTGTAAAAATCTCAAAAAATACCTAATAGTAATAGATATTTCAATACATGCTTGATGCACAGATCAGATCAATGGCTTGTAAAAACTTCTTCTGCTTCTCTTATTGTACACAGCCAAGGCACTCTATTTATTTGCTCAAAAAAATTAACATTTATTTCTTGATATCTCTAGGAGGTATAAAGAACAAGTGCCCCCCTAATCTATAGGATTTGTAATCTATTGAAGTAGAGAAAATACAACACAAACATTTAAGCAACAATATGAAGCAGCATGTGGTTAATTGCCAGACTGTGATATGGCTGGTGAATTCGGAAAGGGGTTGGGGGTGTCGGTAAGCTGAAATGATCAGGAAAGGCTTCACTGAGAAATGGAAGTTTCAGTTGAGCCTTGAAGAATGGGAAAAATTGGTATTAGCCAAGAAACAGAGAGGCCGAAGGAGGGAATATCAGGCTGGGAAATGGGTGAATGGAATCAGATGAGTTCAGGCCAGACGCAGTGGCTCTCGCCTGTAATCCTAGCACTCTGGGAGGCTGAGGCGGGAGGATTGCTTAAGGTCAGGAGTTTGAGACCAGCCTGAACAAGAGTGAGACTCCCATCTCTACTAAAAATAGAAAAAAAATTAGCCAGTAACTAAAAATAGAAACAAAAAATTAGCCAGGTGTGGTGGCTCATGCCTGTAGTCCCAGCTACTCGGGAGTCTGAGGCAGGAGGATCACCTGAGCCCAGGGGTTGAGGTTGCTGTAAGCTAGGCTGATGCCACGGCACTGTAGCCCAGGTGACAGAGTGAGACTCTGTCTCAAAGAAAAAAAAAAAAAAAAGAATCAGGTGAGTTCAGAAAGCACATTACAATGGGGGAAAGGGAAGTACTGTAAATGACACTTATTAAATATTGATTATGTACCAGGTTTGTTATGTCTGTCCCCAGGCTCTACAACATGTGCTGTCTTATTTTAAGTTTCACAACTTCCTAATTGCGTAAATAATATTATAATTTTATAAATGAAGAAATTGAGTTACACAAGTACACATGGCTGATAAGTGAGAGCTAAGAGTGAAACCCAGGCTGTCTGATGCCAGGGCGCATGAATTCTCCCTCACCTCACACCACGTCCCTGATAAGACAGCTTTCCAGAGGGAAGGGATCCTGTAAGTGAATGTTGGAGACAAACTTGGGATATCAGATTGGGGACTAGATTATGGATAGTCTTAAACGTCAAGAAATTTGAGAATAATTTAAAGAAAGTCTTAAATGACAAAGAATTCAAATTATAATCTAGAGGAATACCTTGATAAAAGCAACATTTAATGAAGCATATTCTGGGAATTGTATGTCAGATGGACTAAAACAGTAAGAGAGGAGACTATTCCAATAATTTAGGAATAGAGATAGTTCATAAAAGGTAATAATTGTGAGAGGATGATAGATGATCTGGGCAACCCATCTAGCCAGTATGTTGTGCAACACTTCACCTGGCCTGACAATGAAAAATGAATGCAAAAAAAAAAAAATCCAAATGCATTTAGAATGCAAATGACATAAATGTAGATGAAGACAGATGATGAGCTCTTATGCAACTCTTATCTATATAATTGAAATAGACAAACAGAAGAAGAAAACCTGGGTTATAAAAGGTGTGGAAGCCTAGCTTCTCCCAGCACAGGATTTAAAAATGAAGGCCCTTGTACCACTGACCTTTCTGTTTTTTATTAGTTCTCTAGTTTGGGCAAAAGATAGACACTACTACATAGGCATTAAAGAAACCATTTGGAACTATGCTCCTTCCGGTAAAAATATGCTCAGTGGACAACCTTTTTCCGAAGATCAGTAAGTAATATCTATGCTTTGAAAAAATTACTATCAAAAGCAAATGTTGGTGTTTGTTACTCATTGATAAAATGACGGTAAAGAATTTCTCATGATTGATGCTTTGAGGGCACATGTGCCATTAGAACTATTTTGTTTGTTTAGCATAAGCATCGTATGGAAAAGAGATATTAATATAAATAAAAAATTACTCTTTCCTGGGATTATTGCCACTCTTGCCCTCCTGACACATTATTTCATGGGTCATATCTAATTCTGTGATTATCACCAATTTTGTTTGCATGATACTCAAGGTATAAAACACTTTTCCTTCTGATATGAGTATAGCTGTCTTCTTTTTTTTTCTTCTTCAGATAATTGGGAAGGGAAAATCTAGAGGTTATGAATGGGGTTCTGATTTGCTATGGTTTCTGGGCAAAACACCCCAATGCTACCAACAAGTCGACAAATCCATGTAAATGTATAAACAATCCTAAGTCATGGGAATCAATCTATTGTTTGGGCACTAAAGTAACTCTAAAGCAGGGTTAGAAACCTATATGCAGTTCAGTCTAAATGATTTGTTATGTCTTTAAGCTAAAATACTACATATATTGCTTGCTACATTTGTACTTGATCTCTTCATCCAGTACTCCAAACTTCTCCTTATCTATAAAACCTTTTTTTACTTCCTTCACATTTTCTCCAGCGTCTAGGTTTTGTCCATCAAAATTAGGCTGTACAGCTTCTAACTTCTAGTTTTAGTTTATTTAACACTTTTTTATTTCCAGTCAAAATTGGTTAAAGTTCTCTCTTTTTTGTTTGTTTATTTTTTGTAGAGACTTTCAATCCCAAACATATCAACAAGGAGGTCAACACAGGAAGAAATTTACTTATAAAAAGGCTTTGTATTTTCAATTTACTAATAATACATTTAAAACAATCATTGATAAACCATCCTGGTTGGGATTTTTAGGTCCAATAATTAAGGCAGAGACTGGAGACTTCATTTATGTACATGTAAAAAATAATGCTTCAAGAGCCTATAGTTTCCATCCTCATGGGCTCACCTACACTAAAGAAAATGAAGGTAAGTGGACCCCCTTTCCTTACATTTCTAAGCTTTTGCTCATGGAGTGTGAGCACAATACCTTAGGAAAAGTGAGGTGATCATGCACTGGTCAGCAGTATGAGTTTGGGGGAGTTTGGCGTGGACGCAGACTCCTGCTTCTTCTGTCTTTAATGTTTATACCCCAGGCAATCCCTTTTCAATTTCTCATCTTCAATGAGTAACAGCCCTTGTGCAATTGCTAGGGAAGAAAATGCCCTTTTCCCTCACTTACCAAAAAAGGAGACACTCATGAGCTAATGTTAGATTGGCAGAAGTTCTGTTCTGCTCCCATCTCATTTCCATTTCTTCGTAGGTGAGGATCACCCTCTTGGACTTTTTACTTCTATGAGATCAACATTTTTTAAGCTTTCATCAATATCAAGAGAAATCCCTGCTTTTCAGACAGAATCTTCTCTCCTACACATCTGTAGTCACAGCTGCATGATGGTATTGAAAAACAGAAAGAAAGAGAAAGCCAACAATAGGGGTCTGTGAGGTTTCAGAAGACAACAAGGAAAGCTAGGAAAAGAGAGCTTGGGCTTGTTTCTGGTGGAACATAGATTTTTTTTTTCAGCATTTCAAATATGTTTTTATAAAAGTCTGGCATAAATCTTTAGAAAATTAGAACTTTAGTCCAACTTGATAAGAGTGCCACCTATGGAATGGGCTCTCCTTCCAACAGAGGCTCTATAGAAATCCTATATGCCATTCCATTCATCTGTCATAATTATTTTGCCACCTTACATGACCATCTTGTACTGATTGCTGCCACTTAAACTATTATATATTATAGAAATATAATGGGATAAATGTTAACAAGAGTTTGTTTTTATTTTTGTATTTTTATTTTTTAATTTATTTTTGTTTCATCTGGAAAAACAAGCAATACGTATTTTTGCGTTTTTCTAAATCAGCACTCCAAACTTTGAGGTTTGAGGATTCCCTCAGAGAAGCATTAGGAAGAAGCTAGAAACAGGCCCTGAATTAATCCTCTGGATTGAGACAGACTCAGAGGAAACCGGACCAAGTCCAGATGGACAACTGGGCAGGAAGAAAGTGCAGAAGTCAGTCAGTCACGAGTCAGTAGATTTCTTCACGTTTAATGTGGAGCTGGTGGGTACCAAAAGATAGAGAATGGAAGGTTGCTCACGCTTCAAAGTCCTTTACTAAATAAAAGAACTTTATCCATAGTTAGCAGGATCCCATATGCAAGGGGTGGGGATCTGAGGCAAAACTCTAGCCTGAAAAGAACAATGAAAAGAGATCCAGGTTCCAAATTCAGAACTTAGGTAATAGCTCAGAGTAATGTAAGCTATACAGAGGGCCACCCCTACAGCGGGCCCCGTGTAGGTAACATGGGTACCTCTTGATGCCCTGGGTCCCAAGTCTGACTGGCAATGAGGAAAATACAGAGGGCAACTCAAAAGTCCAGAGGTCACCTCTGTATCTGAGATCTAAGCACATGGTAGGTGTAAAGTAAATGTTTGTTGAATCCATCAGTAAAGGTGGTGATAGTCTGTTAATATACTGCCTGCTCCATTCCGATTTAGTCTAGAAACTGTGGCCAAACTGAGCATTTAGGTGGAAACCAATTAAGGAGGACTCAGGGACACAGGAGGCAAAGAGAAATGCATACTTTGTTCTAGAAATACAAATTAACATACATTCATGGCTTAATGGAGAAAGCTGGAGTCGCATTCAGACTAGTATTGTCCGTTGATTGCTGTAACCTCAGTGCAGACTATGTTTTCTAGGTGCTCTCTATCCTGATAATACCTCGGGCCGGCAAAAGGAAGATGACTACCTGGAGCCAGGGAAACAGTATACTTACAAGTGGTTTGTAGATGAAAAACAAGGGCCTGGTCCCAGTGACAGTAACTGTGTGACAAGGATTTACCACTCCCACGTAGACACTGTAAAAGATGTGACTTCAGGACTTATTGGACCAATTCTGACTTGTAAAAAAGGTAACATATTTTTAAAATCTCATTGTAATAATAGAGTCAAGCAGAATGTGTGGGCTTTCCCCTGCTCTCCTAGAGGAAACTGTCTATTAAAGGCTATTTTCCTGCCTTGCCTTGAAACTCACCATGTTGGACTCAGCACTAGATGGCGATCACAGGTACAGCTCTCAGTTCAACCAATAATGCAGGTTGGGCACTAGATGGTAGTCAAACCCAGTAGACTTCACTTCAGCCACCTGCACACAAAATAACGGCCACCTTTTCCCCTTCTACAGAGAGGGATGGGAAGAGATATAATAGGAAGATAAGGGGCATCTGCCTGTTTCTTGCAGGCTGCATTACTTAGAATTGTCTCTGTGTAGGGCAAGATTTTACTTTTATGTTTATGTTTTAAGGTGAATCAGTTAGTGAATCCCCCGTTTATTTTTATTTTATTTTTTTAAATTGATGAATAATAATCATACATATTCATGGAGTACATGGTGATGTTTTGATACATATAATATATAGTGATACATATAATTAACCTACCCATCTCAAATGTTTATCATTTCTTTGTGTTGAAAACATTCAATATCCTCTTTCCAGCTATTTGACATTATATAATACATTATTGTTAGCAATAGTCATCCTACAGTGCTATAGAACACCATAATTTACCTCTCCTTTCTAGATGTAATCTTGTATCCTTCAACAAATCTCTGCCTATCCCTCCCTTCTTCTTACCCTTCCTATCCTCTAATATCCTCTGTTGTACTTTTCAGTGAGATCAACATTTTTTTTAGCTTCCACATATGAATAAGGAAATTCAGTGCAGTAACTTTCTGTTGCTGGCTTATTTCACGTAACATAATGTCCTTCAGTTCCATCCATGTTGCTGTGAATGACAGGATTTCATTCTTCTTTATAGCTGAATATATTCCATTGTGTATTTGTACCACATTTTCTTTATCCATTCATCTGTTGTTGGACACCTAGGTTAATTCTGTATTTTGGCTATTGTGAATAGTGTTGCAATAAACATGGGGTGTAGATGTCTAAATGTCTCTTCAATATACTGATTTCTTTTCCTTTGGATGAATTCCCAGTAGTGGGATTGCTAGATCATATAGTAGTTCTATTATAGTTTTTTGAGGAACCTCCATACTATTCTCTGTAGTGGCTGTACTAGTTTACATTCCCACCAACATGTTTTCTTTTCTTCGCATCCTCACCAGTATTTTTATTTTTTTGTCTTTTTGATAGTACCCATCCTAACTGAGGTAAGATGATACCTCATTGTGATTTTGATTTACATTTCTGATGATTAGTGATGTTGAACATTTTTTCATATATTTAGGGCCCTTTGTGTGTCTTCTTTTGACAAATGTCTGTTCAGATCATTTGCTCATTTTTTTAATCAGGTTGTTTGGGGTTTTTGTTGTTATTGTTTTTGCTCTTGAGATGTTTGAGTTCTTTGTGTATTCTGGATATTAATCCCCTGTTGGATAAGTAGTTACAAATATTTTCTCTCCTTCCTTAGATATTATCTCCCATTCCACAGGTTGTCTTTTCACTTTGTTGATTGTTTTCTTTGTTGTGCAGAGGCTTTTTAGTTTGATATAATCCCATTTATTTATTTTTTATTTTGTTGTCTGTGCTTTTGAGGTCTTGTTCATAAAGTCTTTTCCCAGACCAATGTCCTGAAGCATTTCCCCTATGTTTTCTTCTAGTAGTTGTATCATTTTGGCTCTTACATTAGGTGTTTGATCCATTTCGAGTTGATTTTTGTATAGGATGAGAGGTGGGGGTCTAGTTTAAATCTTCTGCTAATGGATATCCAGTTACCGGTTTATTTTATAGCAAAATAATTCTTGCAAGGAAGAAGTTTCACTGATATGTTTCTAACTTACACCACATAGAGTTTTTATTATAACAAGATTAATGAGATGACAGTACTGTGTTAATTATGAAGTTAATGAGAAACTGGTGTCATACTTCCTAAGACAATCAAAGTTTAAAACTTTACGTGAACAAATAGTTCTCCACAATAAGTATTTTAACAATGGCAGTTTCCTATAACAAACACACATAGTCTCAAGGTTACTGATTACGTTCCTTGGGAGATAACTTATAAACCAACTTTTTAAGAGCTCTTTGCCCTTCTCAAACTTGCAGGGAAGTCAGTTACATGAAGACAAGATAAAGAATAACTATATATTAAACTTTAAGATATCTAGTCTGAATATTTCCAAACTTTTTCCTTTTTCTTTTTAAATAATAAAAGAAACTTAAGGCTTTGCATTCTCAAAGGCAGGTATGTAAACTGTCATCAATAGTTCTCATTTACAATTATTCTGACTTATGCCCTATGGTTTCAAATATAAGGATTATATAAAATATTTGGGGCTGATAATAATTTAATATTTTTATATTTTTATTAGATATATTATATTTATATTATAATACTTTTATTCCCACTATCTCAGGTGCTTTTTTCTTTTGTTCAATCCAAGCTCACAGGGTAATCTTATCCATTTTGAGTCATTTTTTACATCTGCATGCTAATGAGTCTGAAATCTATAACTTTGGTCCAAACTCCTCTACTGATGGTCAGACCTGGCAACTTGGCTTCTCCACTTCGGTATTCCATTGGTGCCTAAATCTTATCGTATTCCAAAACCCATCATCTGCTCTTGCCCTGAATCCCTCCCTTCCTTCTGTATTCCCTGCCTTGGGGAATGGCCCTAGCATCCTCCATCTAGTCCCTGGAGACAGAACTTGGGTATCATTCTTGATGCCTCCCTCTCCCTCATCCCCTACTAAACACATCACATCAATCAAGTCCCACCAGCTCTACTTCCTACACATCTCCAGATCAGCTCACTTCTCTCTAGCTCCTCATGGACTGTAACCTAGTTCAGGCCACTGCCATCCTTTTGCCAGGGTGCCTGCAACAACCTCTGCCCTGCCAGCCTCTAAGTGTTTCCACTTTCAATTCATCTCCACTTGGCTTTCTGTCTGGGGGTTAAAGAGGGGGAGGATGGTTCTGAGGGGGCAAGCTGATCCTGTCACGCCTTTGCTTAAAATCCTTCAATGGCTGCTGATTGTTCTGACAATAAAGTCCAAACTTCTTTTTTCTTAATTGCTGCCTGGAATCTTCTCTCCAGACATACCCCAGCAAGCTCCTACTCATCCTTTAGATATCATCCGAAGTGTTACTGCCTTTGGGACCCTTTCCATACCCAACATTCAGTTAGCTAGCTCCCCAACACCCTGCTCTACCCTACTATAGAACTTTACACTCTATATCATATTATTTATTGATGGCCTTCACCCTTGATTATAAATTCTGCAAGGGTAGAAACCTGTCTTGTTCACCTTTATGAACTCACCACTCACCATGGTACCTAACACATTGCAAATGCTCAATAAATATTTGTTGAATATAAGCATAAATGAATAACTTAATTAGTATGAACTAGAGTTGTGCTTGGTTTGGGGAAGCACAAATTTTGAGACTTTGTATATCTCATATGATAATGGTTGTCAGATGTGGAGACTCCAGAAAGTTATTAACTTGAAATAAAGATGAGTATGGATTCTTTAAGTTTGGCTTCATATATGAAATGTGCTTTTTAAAGTTTTATGTAATCCCCACATCTGGTTTTTTCATATGCCTTAACAATTAACAAAACTGTAGAGCACAAAAATAGTTTCATCTTTAAAAATGGCTCTGATTATTATCTATATGAAACATAAGAAATTTGTTCTTTTTGTTTCAGGGACGCTGAATGAAGACACTGAAAAAAATATCGACAAGTCTTATTTTCTGTTGTTTTTTATAGTTGATGAAAGCAATAGCTGGTATATCAATGAAAATATTCATACATTTACTGAATCTGGCAAAGTTAATACAAGTGGTCCTGGCTTTGTGGCGAGCAATCTCATGTACTGTAAGATTCAAAAGAATTTTCTCATTCATAATATCTTATAATTCTAACTTCTATGATCCTATTTAGTAATTTTCCATTGCTCAAGTTTGTTTAGTTGAGTTTATATTTTTCAGTGTTTCACTCAGGTATACTGGTTAACATGTCAGTCAACTAGTAAATCTTGCTTATTTCCTAAGTTTCATAGCAAATAATGTTTGATAAACACATTTGGTTTTCCAAAGTCTGATAGTGATTAAAAATAGATGGTTAAAAACATAGGAAAGGTGTAATTTTAAGGTAATAAAATACTATGGAAGAACAAAGACATAACTGACCAAATATTTTACAGAAATGTGTTTTTATCCAACACAGAATTTTTCAGAAAAGATGTTCTCATAATTTCAATCCTCTGTATCCTTGCTCTCTTCTTTTATGAAATTTTCTTTCTAATCTTTTCCCTTTTTCACTGCTTCTTGCCTTTCTGCTTACTTTTTCTCCTCTTGCCTCTAAACCTTTGTGCTCCCCTCACTTCTAATCATATATAATGTGTATGAGATGGCCTCCTTCTTCAGAAAACACAAATCAAATGTTGTAGATTACATGTGAGAACAATGTTGACACTGTGAGGTTTATACAATGAGGAAAGAAATATAATTTTTACCATGTGGCACTGATTTACCATGCTTGATTGGTTAATATACATTCATTTTCAGCCATAAATGGATACATATATGGAAATATGCCCCCTCTCACCATGTGTGCAGAAGACAGGATCAAGTGGCATTTCGTTGGCATAGGTGGTGGGATTAACCAACACTCCATCTATCTCCAAGGACAAACTCTGATCTCTCGGAATCACAGAAAGGACACCATCATGGTCTTCCCAGCCTCATTGGAAGATGCCTTCATGGTGGCCAAGAGCCCTGGAGAGTGGACACTGGGCTGCCATATACATGGTAGAGATTTATCACTTTTGCATAACACAGAGTCAGAGAACTTCCAAGGTTACAACCCGTTACAAATGCTTCATCTTACAAATGAAGAAATTGATATGCAGGAGGGTGATACAATTTCTTTGGGAAACAATCAGTGATGGAACCCAGGTCCTTGATAACTTTTTACTCTATAACAATAAGCCCTTTTAGGTATATAGGATTTTGTTGCTTTTACAAAATACTTTCATATTCATTAGCCTGTGAGCCTCACAAGAACCCTGAGTATCACACAGAGCAGGTATTATTACCGTTTTATTTTTAACTGAAAAAACAAATCTTAAGAGATTAAAAAAATACTTGCCCGAAATCTTTTTTTTTTTTTTTTGAGACAGAGTCTTACTTTGTTGCCCAGGCTAGGGTGAGTGCCGTGGCGTCCGCCTAGCTCACAGCAACCTCCAGCTCCTGGGCTCAAGCAATCCTTCTGCCTCAGCCTCCCAAGTAGCTGGGACTACAGGCATGCACCACCATGCCCGGCTAATTTTTTCTATATATTTTTAGTTGGCCAATTAATTTCTTTCTATTTTTAGTAGAGACGGGGTCTCGCTCTTGGTCAGGCTGGTTTCGAACTCCTGACCTTGAGCTATCCACCCGCCTCAGCCTCCCAGAGTGCTAGGATTACAGGCGTGAGCCACCGCGCCCGGCCTGCCCGAAATCTTATAAGAAGCAGATCCAGGAATTATGCAGAACCAAATAATTATAATTCATTATTCAGTAAACCTGTTTTCAGTCAGAAAACATAATTATCACTAGAATTGAAGAATATAACTTTATTTTTTGGTCCAAAAATGGAGTTTACTTCTTCGATCAAAACCTTTCTTTTTGTAAGCCCTAAACTTTGGTTAGTATCATGTTTCAATTAATTATTAAAACAACTAAATGACAGTATTTATCAGAATTCTCTACATGCTGTGTCCCTCCCAGGGATGTGGGAAAAAGAAGAACCACTCACAGCTATTATAACTTAAGAATGGAATTTAGTGATAAAAAGACTGTGGCTTAGAATGGAATTCAGTTTCAGGTTAAAATGTACACTCAGCCCCATCCACTCCTCAAGCCAGGTCTTTCTACCTTAGCTCTGCAGAGAGTCAGCCCTAGGCACAAGCAAGAAAGCTCCTCAAAGCCTACTTGGCTAATGGAGCTCATCATTTCCTCATGTGGTTTTTTTCCTCCCTTCTTTCTGTGTCTTTCTACAGCTTTTTTTGTTTTTAATTTACTTCCAGTCTTTAATTTGTAGTAATTATAAGAACATAAATGGATCTTTGCTAGAAAGCTAGGAAGAAAGCAAGCAAAGAAGGAAGGAGGAAAGAAAGAGGGAGGGATAGAGGGAGAGAGGCAAGGAGGGACAGACAGAGGGAGTGAGGAAGGGAGGGAGAAAATGAGGTAGAGGGAGGCAGGCACAAAAAGTGAAAGAATCTAAGGTGGTGTATGGGAGCCAGTTCCTATGGCTCAAGATTGCTGATAGTTAAATAATCAAGCCGGTAAACTGTTGGTAGCTTCAAATTGGTCACAGTGGGAGTGTTGACACCACAAAAAAATTGGCACACAAATCATATTTGTCTCTTTGGTTTTGGAAAGCTATTTTAAAAACACACCATTAGTCCAATTCCACCCTACTACCATCCCAGGTCCCTCTCTAGTGGTAACCGCTGTAATGAATGTGAAGCTATTACTTGCAAACCTGTTTACTGCATGTGTAAAATGTACATGTAAAAATTAAAATACTTAGCCATGTTTTATGTTTTGTTTTATGTTAAGTAGATCACACTGCATATAATATTCTGTTGCTTGCTTTCATCACTCACCATATTGAAGTTTCTTTCCATGACATGCCCTATACCTCTTATTCTCTTTAACTGTTGCATTTTTTTCCATATTTTGGATGTACTCTAATTTATTTGACGATATGCTTACTGATAGACATTTAAATTGCTTCTACTTTTTTGGCTTCTTAACAATGTTAATGCCTTTTTATGTGTCTCTTCATGTATGTACAAATATTTCTTGTGGCTAACTATCAAGTAAAATTATGTGATGGAAGAGCTTTTAATTTTAAGGAATGCTGCCAAATTGCCTTCCAAGAAGTCTATACTAATTTATACTCCCACCAACAGTACTCTGAAATCAAAACACAAGACTGATGTCATGGAAACATACTTGCCTTGCTTTTCTTCCTGCCTGCCAGCTAGTTAATCTAATAAACCATCTAACTCATTAGTGACTAGTAGTAGCAATTTCATACTCATGAGGGAAGACGTTCTTGGTCAAATAGACTCTCAAATTCTTCTCAGTATGTGGGTGCCATCTTCATCTAGGAGTTGTTCCAAAGCTGGTTGTTACTCTCTAGTAATGCATATCCCTTTAATATTCATCTTTGCATCCTGGTTTTAGTACACGTTTCAGACATTTAAAGTTGTTACATAGATTTCCTGCATCAAATTTCTGAAAGAAAGGGAAAGTTTCGGTATTGTTGGCTAAAATTAAAAATATAGGTGGACCAAGAAAATTTTATTAATGTTTTAATAACATTCTCTACTTGTGTTTACTGTTTTCCAGAGAGTATGAAGGCATTTTTCAATGTAAAGAATTGCCATAAACCTTCAACAGAATTTGCTGGGACACGTGTTGTACATTACTATATTGCTGCTGAGGAAATTCTTTGGCAATATGCTCCATCTGGTATAGATTTTTTCACTAAAAAAAGTTTAACAGCGCCTGGAAGGTAATGATTCACTGGTTGAAATATTTATGGTTAAATGATAAAGATAATTGAAACTTTTCATAACCTAGTTACATCTAAAAATGATTTAGTCATCTTATAATTAAAAGTTACTGATAAAATAAATATGGAAAAGTAATTGTATAAAAATTGGAAAACATTGATGCTAAGCCTCATTGATACACAAAATTCTTCTCTTAAATGCCTTGGCAGCCAATGTAAAGGAAAATGTACTGCTCATCCTTTTTCTATTGCTAAATTTTTAAATGAGTTCATTTTATACTTACAAAACATTTTAGAACATAGTGGACAATGTCATCAATTGCAATTTTACAAAAATTTAAAAACAGTCTTCCTATTTAACTTATATACTGCTAAAATCTGAAGGCATAATTAAATTGTTTTATGTGATATCTTAAATAATAGTAAGGATATTAAATATTAATTTAATCTATTAAATATTAATTATTCAATAACACCTAAGAATATATTATATTAGCAATTGCTATTTTCATGACCAAAAACTAAGACTAAAATGTATGACTATGGCATCAGCATTTAAAAGTGGGCAAAAGATTTTTCTGATAGTTCAGCTGCTAAGTATATTTACCGATTTGAAGACTACAGGAGTTTTAATCCTTCTGGTCTACTGAATAAAAGTTGTATGTCAGAAAAAGATCAGGTTCTAAAATCACCAGAGAGTAGTATTTCCCATGATATTTATTTTTCTCTAATTTACTAATAGAAAATTTTAGACAGCTAAGAATTTCAAGTGAATATTTTCTTTTCTTTTTTATTATTTTTGTTGATATATAATATTTATACATATTTATGGGGTACATGTGATATTTTGATACATGCATACAATGTATAATGATTAAATCAGAGCATTTAGGATATCCACTGTCTCAAACATCTATCATTTCTTTGTCTTACTAACATTTCAAATTTTCTCTTCTAGCTATTTTGAAATATAAAATATATTTTTGTTAACTATAGTCACCCTACTGTACTATCAATCACTAGAACTTATTTCTTGTATCTAAGTGTATGTTTGTATCCATTAACTGTGGGGAACCTGCAGCCTTCTGATTTTAAGATTGTTCTTTTTTAAGCACCAAATGAGGCAAAAAAAGCTTCATCTTTCTCTGCTGCACCCCTTTTAATAAAAAGATTTGTTACTGTAAAATTTGGATTTAGTAAAAAGGTCACACTTAAAGACCTAGAAGGGGCCCTACCCTCTCTATCTCCATTAGATTAACTTTTCTGCCTCTCACATATGAGCAAGAATATGCAATATTAGTATTTCTGTGCTTGCCTTAATTTACTTAATATAATGACCTTCAGTTCCATCCATGTTGCTACAAATGACAGGATTTCATTCTTTTTTATGGCTGAATAATATTCCATTGTGTGTATATATCACTTTTTCTTTATGCATTTGTCCGCTGATAGAAACTTAGGGTGATTCCATATCTTGGCTATTGTGAAGAGTGCTGCAATAAACATGCAGGTGCAGATGTCCCTTTGATATACTGATTTCTTTCCTTGGATAAATACCCTGTAGTGGCATTGCTAGATAGTATGCTAGTTCTATTTTTAGTTTTTTTATTATTTTATTTTATTTTATTTTATTTTATTTATTTCATTATATTGTGGGGGTACATATATTCTTAGGATTACATATATTGCCCCTGCCAACCCTCCCCCCCCATGCTAGTGCTTCAAGCATGTCTATTTTTAGTTTTTTGATGAAACTCCACATAACTCCATTATGTTTTCCATAATGGCTGTACTAATTTACATTCCCACAAACAGTGTGTAAGACTTTCCTTTTCTCCACATCCTTGCCAGCATTTACTTTTTGTCTTTTTGATGGTAGCTATTTTAACCAGAATAAGATGATACCTCCTTATTGTCTTGATTTTCATTTCCCTGATGATTAGTGATACCAAGCATTTTTTCATATACTTTTTGGCCATTTGTATGTCTTTTTTGAGAAATGTATATTCAGACCCTGGCCCACTTTTTAATGGGATTATTTGTGGGGTTTTTTTTTTGCTGTTGAGTTATTTGAGTTTCTTGTATATTTATATATTAGTCCCTTGTCAGATGCATAGTTTGCAAATATTTTCTCTGATTAGACACATTGTCTTTTTACCCTATTGATTGTTTCCTTGCTGTACAGAAGCATTTTAGTTTATTACAGTCCCATTTATCTATTTTTGGTTTTGTTACTTGTGTTTCTGAGGTATTAGCCATAAAACCTTTGCCTAGACCAATGTCCTGAAGCATTTCCCCTATGTTTTCAGAAATTTCATAGACTGTTTTTGTTAGAATCTGTTGCTGAAGAATTATCATTTTCCTTTGGAAGTGCCATATATCCTTGCTTTTTCATGCTTCTTGTGTCTTTACATTGATATCTGTGCATCTGATAAACAGCTACTTCTCCCAATTTCTTGGATTTGCTTTCATAGGGAGACTTTTTCCTATATATGTATCCACAGTGTTGATTGTGTTAGGTGCTTTAGCCTTGATTCTGCATGCATGTAGTAGTGTAGTCTCCATCTAATTTCTTCAGCTGTAATAAGCATCTGTGGTGTCTGTGAGTTCTTCAATGGCTTATGTTATGATTGTTAATGGAGGCTGTGATAAGGCTTTGCTTATAACAGGATACTAGGCAGACCAATCCTTGAGCCCTAGTGGTAGTGGCAATGGGCCTAGCATACCTGTCCTTGGGCCCCGGGCAGCATGCATAGGCACCTGTGGGTCCAGGGGGGCTAATCCTTGGGCCTCTAAGTGGGTTACTCAGGTGTCAGCAGTGACAGTGATGGGCCAGGTTAATGCATGGGTCCTTGGGACCCTGGGCAGTATGTGTGACATCAGTGAGAGCAGTAGTGTTAGTGGGTCAACCCTCAGGCTCCCAGGTGACATGCACAGATATCAGTGGTGAAAGCAGTGGCCTGAGCAGGCCAGTCTCCAGGCCCCCAGGTGGGGCATGCAGGTGGGTGCTGGCAGTGGTGGTGGCAGGCTGCGCAGAACTGTCTTCAGGCCCCTGGGAGTAGTGTGCAAATGCTTGCAGCGATGGGTAGGGCAGGTCAATCTCTGGGCCCCCAGACAATATGTGCAGGTGCTGGCAGGGTAGACAGGCCCATTCTCTAGCCTCTGGGAGAAGTGTGTGTGTCCCAAGGGTATCAGGCAAGGCAGATCAATCCCCAGGCCCTTGGATAGCACATGCTGGCACTGGTGGGGCTGGCACCAGGCATAGCAGGTCTGTTCTCAGGTCCCCAATGGTACCCACAGGCACAGGCTGTGGTGGGTGGGATGGATCAATCCTCAGGCCCCAGATGGTGTGTGTGGGCACCAACAGGCTGGGGGGACCCATCCTCAGGCTCCCAGGTGGCATATACAGGCACTGGGTGGTGGACAGGATAGGTTTGTCCTCAGGCCCCCTGATGGTGCACATGAGCACCAGCTCTGGCAGGAAAGGCATGTCAATCCTCCAGCCCTCAAATGGTGCAGTTGGATGGCAGCAGTGGGGGGCAGACAGGCCAGTCCTCAGGTCCCAAAACAGCATCTGTACAGGCTGATCCAAGGTCCACTAAAGGCACAATGCAGATGTGCAGTAAGCCCTGCTACTGGGCAGGGGTGAGGCAGGGTTGTTGTCCGTGGCAGCAGCTGTAGGCAGGTGGCTGTCAGGTTCTGGAGAGCATGTGGTTGGCTCCTTCTCTCCCAGGGACAGGCTCTCTGGTGCACTGCATGGCCAGTTCCCCAGAGTGTATAATAGTGCATGGGCTAGAGTGCTGGGGACCTGGCCACACTCCTGGGTCCAGCTGGTATCACAATGCTGCAGCCCTCTGAGTGGACATGGAGGGATGTCAGTGGGGCTCCAGGGATGTAGAGATGCAGGGGCTGTTGGGCCCCGGGGCAGGATGTAGTGTGGTGGGGCTGGGCTTTCAGAATAGCATCATGCTGTAGCTATCTGTATCTCTGGGGGAGTGTGGGACCCAGCACAAACTCTCTCTCTGGAGCAATGCCATTGCACAGACTCTGCTCTACTAGTGTCAGGGCTCACTGGAGCTTAAGGGCTCTCTGTGGCTAGGATTGCAGGAGTCTGCAGTAGGACTATGGACCTTTTGGGATCTCTCACTTACCCTTTGCCCATACTGGGGAGCTTCTCCTTGCTTGCAGCTGATCTCAGCCAAGCCAGCTGCCTTGTTTCCCTCTCCTTGTGTGCCCTAGATGTTCCTTGTCACTTCCCTGCTGAATTTCGGAGTTCTCTCTTAGATGCTTTATTTGGCATATGATTATCTCCTCAGTGGTTATGAATGTGAGTGCCAGGTGCCTTTAGTCCTCTTCTTACACTTTAAGTTCATCAATAAATTATTCAATCTGTGTAATGGAAAATTTGTATGAATTGTCAGAAGGATAACTGGGCTTAGAATAAAAATTAGATTTAGAGTTAGGTCCTACTCTCATTTTATATTGACTAAAATACATATGAATTAATAAATTCTTTCATTTTGCTTGATTCTCTTGGCTATGCAAGTCTATGATGTCTTAGCACAGCAAGTTACCACTTCACTGTTAGGGAGTACTTTTTCTTAGGGGCTCCTTTTTAAATTATAATTTAAAAAGTAACAACGATACTTCTCTTCTTAATATTATAGCATCTCTGCAAATAGTTGTTTTAATAGCAATATTTGTTATTACCTGCCTAAAAATAATCAGCCATAATGTCTTTTTAATTTTTATTCCAAAAGAAAATTTGCAAACAAATGACTAAGTAGATACACACAGATAATTATATACACATGCATAAGCAAAAGACTGAATGGATATCTAGAGAAAATATTGATGGTGGTTATATGTAAATGGTAGGATTATGGAAATTTTCATTTTCTTTGTTGTATCTTTCCTTCTTTTCCAAATTTTATACAATGAGCATGCATTACTTTTATAATCAGAAATAAATTACAAGTATTCTAAAACAGATGTGTTTAGATTCTTGCTTTCTTTTCATATGATCACTATAAATATAAAAGTTCTTTGTGTATCTGCTTTCTCTGCACAGTGAATCCCAGCCATATTTTGAACAAAGCCCAACCAGAATTGGAGGAACTTACAAAAAGCTAGTTTACCGTGAATATACAAACGCTTCCTTCCAAAAACGGAAGGCAAGAGAAGAACACCTTGGAATCCTTGGTAAAATTCTATTCATAGCTTGTGGGCTTATAAACCATTTATATTATACATCTTCTGTGCACTCAAAACAGTATTCACCAACTCACAGTTATAGATATTTTAGATATAATCTTATAACTCTATGAAATCAATATATTGATTCACCCAATGATTTTAACTACATTCTTCTGTCCCTATAAATCCAATGAGATGAATAACTTCATGTGTTCCAAAGTGACTTTATAAGACCCTGTATCATCTAGACCTCTAGCAGTTGGACCCATTTCTGAGTTCATGGTGTAATCCTTTTAATTTCTTCCTAATAGAACCTTATCCACGTAACACAACCTGACAATTCCCTTTATGATTCTTTGTTTCTAGGCCCTGTCATTAAGGCAGAGGTGGGACAGATCATCAAGGTCACTTTCTTTAACAATGCTTCCTTGCCACTCAGCATGCAGCCTCATGGACTGCGTTACAACAAGAGCAATGAGGGCTCATTCTACAAAACACCTGGCAGAAGTAAGTAGCACTCACGTGAGCCACACTTTCATATAATGTCAGCAAGAAAATAAAACTCCTTCTAAAATTGTTGTGTAGCCTACTTGTCACATTGTAACAGCTCTGTGTACTTTTTTGTGACAGAATTATTTTTTTAGTCCCTTTTCAACTGTCTCCAAGGTGCTACAAGATGAGCAAGATATAGTCCTTGTTCTCAAAGATCTTACACTCTAGATGAGGGTACTTATTGTCTTAGGTTTTATTTTATAAAGGTTTATTTCTTGCTAGGTACCCCTCCACCCTCCGCACATGTAAATCCTGGCACAACATTTGTCTATACATGGGAACTTCCAAAAGATGTAGGTCCTACCTCCACGGATCCCAGCTGCTTGACCTGGTTCTACTACTCCGCAGTAAATGGGTCAAAAGATACTAACAGTGGCCTTGTAGGGCCTCTCCTCACGTGCAGAAGTGGAAGTCTTGGAAAGGATGGCAAACAGGTGAGTTGTGAGGCCTATGTCTGAGTATGCCTTTGGTAAGAGATGCCACTGCAAAGGAATGGAGATGTCTCAGGGCCACAGGAATCAGCAGCTTCAACTTCTGTGTGCTGATGTCTCCCAATTCTATTCTTTCCTCAACTCCAGACTTGTACATTCCTCAGCCCAATGAGCACCCACACCCTGGCATGCCCTACAGACATCTCGAAACTATTTTAACCCTTAACTTCTTTCTAAACAGCCACTTACTGCCCCTCCCTCCCCTGTCAGCCTCTTTTTCTATGTTCTGTCTCTTAGTTAATGGTATCACCAAACCCTGGACTTCCATCAACAGCTCCTTCTTTCTCACCTGCACATTAATCACTAAGTCTCCAACACCACTGCCTTATCTTAGGCACTATCATCTCTTTCTGAATTCCTTTAAGGTCCTAACTTTTGTCCTCACTCTCATCCTGCTTCAGTGTAGCTAGTCCACCCTTGTACTAAAGAATTAGCTTCTTCTAATTGGCAAATTAGAATAGCAGGAAGGCAGAATTAGCTCTTTAAGCACCAAGTAAGGAAGGCTATCTCACATCTCTGACTTTGCCTTCTTCTTTCCATCTGAAATGGCCTTTCCTCGCTGTTTTATCTGCCAAAAAGAGGAGGCATTTTTAAAACTCAGCCTGAGGGCCCCTTCCTTTGGACAATATCCCCTGACTAAAGTTAACTGAAGCTCCCACAAGTTACCATAGTTCCTTCTGTATGTTTCTATTAGAGCATTTATCCATGCAACTATTTTACTGGCTTGTCTCTGCCACTAGCCTGTAAGTTTCTAGAAAGCATACAGAAGGTATGAATATATATTTATATTCATCTATATAATAAAAGTCATATTAATAGTCCAATAATTATTATAGTGCATCCTTTTTATATTTTATATACAAATATATGTATATATTTAATTTATTCAAAACCCCTAAAAATGCAGACTTTGTAGAATTAAAAACTCTTTATTTAACTTGCTTTCGACAGAGCATCCTATGTTAAAAGCCACTGTAAATATCTGTGATTAAATGGCTTAGTTTATGGAGTTTAAATGTAGTGATCTCTAAAGTAAAAGTTTTAGATGAAAAAAGCCATAAAGATTTCTCTCAACTTCTTAGTTCTATTTAATATGATAATCCATTTGCTGGGATTCATGCCTTTCTGTGAAGTGTCCACAGTCAGAAAATCAATTGATCAGATTTTTCACAAGTATACAATCCCCTTGTGTGGGAAATCCTGTATGCAGATCAACCATCTGACTAGATTTTGAAAATGAACCATCTATATTTCATGTCCATTCCTTTTTCCATTCTTATCCACAGAAAGGAGTACACAAAGAGTTTTACCTGCTTGCTACAATATTTGATGAAAACGAAAGTCTTCTCTTGGATGAAAATATTAGAACATTTATTACACAGCCTGAAAATGTGGATAAAGAGGATCCAGACTTCCAAGAGTCTAACAGAATGTACTGTAAGGGAAAGTTTGCCCTACAAGCTAGATGCATTAAACATGTATTTAATGTCATTTTGCCTAAAGAATTGCAAATTGAAAGACTTACATTTTCCCCACAATGGTTGGCCAATACATTTTATGTTTCCTTTAAATATAATTTTACAATAAGAATATTGTCTACTAGGGTGATTATCTTAAATTTAGTTAACCAAATACTTACCAACATCTTTTTGGTGCAATATATTGTTTTATCTGTAGCCAAATGTGAAAAGAAAAGTCATGTATTTCTCTATTGCTAAATTTGTACAGTGGGTGAGGTGGGGTGTTTGTTGAGCTGGTTGGGTGGGTAGGTGGGTGGGCAGTTGTTGGTTTTGGAAGACTGTACAGTGTAGTGGGAAAAGGGTTAGTCTACAATCTGGAGACTTGGACTCTGGTCTTAACAGTTCTATGCATTGGCACTAGACAAGTAATTGCCTCTCTTGCCTCGGTTTCCTCAACCCTAAAAGGAAGGAATTGACTGAGTTGACCGAGTGAAAGCATCATGTAGTTCTGTTATTCTTTAATTCTATGTCATTTTAGCCTCCTATGATGTGATCAAATAACAATGGAAGAGAGAAAAGTTGTAAATAATCACCTTGCTATTCTTACATGAATGAACTGTTTCATGATTAGTGGTTTGTTGAATTTCAAAGGGTATCAAGTACCAGTAAATTAAACACTCTTTTCTTTATCACAAATGTCTTGCAGCCATAAATGGATACATGTATGGAAATCTGCCCAGACCGAAAATGTGTGTGGGAGACAAAGTTTCATGGCACGTTCTTAGTATGGGATCAGAGAGAGATCTGCACGGGATATATTTTTCAGGAAATACCTTCACTTCCTTAGGAGCAAGGAAGGACACTATAACTGTGTTTCCCCACAGCTGTGAGACGCTTTCTATGACACCTGATTCTATAGGTGAGTAGTAGATGTTCTCATTCAGCCTGAAACATCAAAATATGCAGAAGCACTGTCTTCATACGCACTGAATATTCTGCACACACACAAAAAATGGAACTCATACAAATCATGCTTGGGAAACTTTGTCCTGCTCCATTTAATTTATGAGAGCCCTCAGTAATTCATTTTCCTGTACACACAAATCCCCTCAGCCTCTCCTGGTTCTCTTCCCGGGCCTCCAGACTTTAAATCACCTCATGCTCTTCAAAAGGGATTAAGACGTTTTGAAACCATTTAACTTGTTTTCATTCTACAACCTTCTGCATTTCTTACTCTTCTGTCTATTTGTTTCCCAGGCCTTCCTCCTGCTTCAACCTTACCCTACTCTCTTCTGCCTTCCTCTCTCTATCCTTCTCCTCACTAGCTTTGCTCTCTAGGTGAATGTTTTAGCTTCAATGAGGTTGATCCTTGCTGGCAACATTTTTGAAAGAAGTCATCCTATATCAGAGAATTGTGTGGGGATCAGAGGGAACCAGCTTTCCCTCTGAACCTAGCTCCCTTATTTGTAAAATAGGGATCGTGATAATTTATAATACAAAAAACGGAATAGACAACAATCAAATGAGATAAATGTAGTATAGTGCCTGGCATATGTTAGATATTCCATAAATGTTATCTCCTTCTTTATCTTGCAAATCTATCCCTCATCCCCCTCCACCCCCAAAATTCATCTGTCTTGGTCCAAAACTACTGACACCAATGAAAAACTGTCTGTGCAATAAACCAGCTACTGTATAAATACCATGAATTGGTATCTTGACTCATTGTGAGGCCAAAGATTCATTTGACTACATTTTCTACATTTCAAAATTTTAAATTTTACTTTTCAAACAAAAGCTGTGATTCAGAGCAATTAAAGAAGAAAAGAAAGCTATTTCTCCCACGCTCTGTCTCTTCTCTTGCTTTTATAGGTTGCACTCACTCAGCAGCAAGTGATTGCCTGCCCCTGCCCAACTTCCTCTTCTCCTTTCCCTTATAGGTATTTCCCTGAAGTTAACAATTGCCTTCTCTCAGTCTCTTTCCTAAGCGATATCAGCTGTTTCAAACACGTGGCAACATCTACACTATGTGTCAAGCACTGTGCTAGAGCCTCTACGGGGATTATTTCATTCTAAACAAAATTTTTTCCCCAAACGCTCTGAGTCTGAAGGTTTTGCTTCCTTGTCAGTCTTCTTGAATCTTACCCTCCACAGAAAGTAGCAGAAACAACAGAAACATGTACAGAGTTGAAAGAGAGTATTAGCTGACAATGGTAACATTAAGATATAGCATCAGAATGTGGTGGGCCTAAAATTATCAAAGTAAAAGAAAGAAAATTGGAATCCACGTGGAATGTACTGGTGTGAACCAGGCTGGAGCGTTTTTGTTGTAGTCATCATTTTGAATTTTTAACAAATTAGACTGATTCCCTTCAACTTCTTTTCACTACCTTTACTACTACCTACCACTCTGCTCCAAGCCACCATCATCGCTCATTGATTATTTTAATAGCCTCCCAAAGGTCTCCATTCTTCCACCCTGCACTCCAGTTTATTTTCAGCACAGCTGCTAGAGTGTGCTCATATCCTTCATTGACTTAACACCCACCGTGGCTTTCCATTTCACTCAGCAAAAGCTATAGTCTACTCAGTGGCCCTGTAACCTGGTCCTCCACTCCATCCAGACACACAGGCCCCTTGGGTGGTCTTCAAACCCACCAAACAGGCCCCTGGTTTGGGGCCTTTGGCTCCTGTTTCCTCTGCCTGGATTGCCTTTCCTCCATGTCCACTTCACCCCTTATAAGTCTTTGCCCAAATGTCACCCTCCCATCAAGGCCTACCCTGGTCACCCTATAAAATATTGATATTTGCTCCCTTGAGCCCCTCTCAACACACATTCAGAATTCTCAATCCTCCTTTATACTGCTCTACTTTTTCTTTAACCCATAGCTCTTACCACTTTTCAACATACATGGAAGTTACTTAATATGTTTACTTCCTATCCCCACAACACCATGCAATATAAACTCTGAGGGCAAGAATTTTTCACTGTTTTGTCCTACGATGTTTCCCATGTGCCTAGAAATATGTCTGGCACTAAAAAGGCACTCAATAAATATTTGTTGAATTAATGAAAGAATGAATGAATGATCTTACTATATTTCTTTTGGGGGTTGTATCCAATGAATGACTTTACAGAGGAAAGACATCTGCATGCAAATCTTTAAGCATTCCTCTCTTATTCACTCCTAGGGATTTTTGATGTGTTTTGTATGACGTCAGAGCACTATCTAGGAGGCATGAAACATAAATACCAAGTGAATCAGTGTTCGAAGCCAAACCCTGATAAAACTCAATACCAGAAGGAGAAAACTATTTACATTGCAGCTGAGGAAATTGTATGGGATTATTCTCCTAGCAGAAAGTGGGAGAAAGAACTGCACTGGTTACAAAGAGAGAAGTACGGTGATAGCTCTCATTTCTAAATGGAAAGTGTCCAGTCTTCCTCCTTTCCTCTCTGTCTCTTGGGGTGTGGAGGGAATAGGATACATCCAATGATAAATTATGTCAAAACTTGTGTGTTCGATATGTGTGTGAATGTGTGTGTGTGGTATGCATTTATTTCTGTTTGGTATGGAGTGTGTGTATGTGTGTGGGTGATGGGGATGTGGATGTGATATATGTGTGTTTAGGATACTTTCAGTTATAAATTGCTTCAAAATTTGTGTGTGTACATATTCACTTGCTAAGGGCTTTAAATCTTTCTAAATATCTACATAACTTAGGTCCAGACTTTATTTCTTCCTCTTCTTCTCCTTTCCTGTATTCTTCCTTCCTGTGCTTGTGTTACCATCTGATTTCACCACAGGAATAGCAACACAACTTCAGCTACATTCAACATTTGGAATCAGTCAGATTTTTTTCTTCTTCATTTGTTTCTATCTCTATTTTTCTGGGAACTTCAAGTTGAAGACATAGATTTTTCTCTTTTCGTAAAAGTCTATTTATTTCTCTGGTTTTCTTTCTTACTGTTTATTTTATTTACTTTCTTTTTTTGAGACAGAGTCTCACTCTGTTGCCCAGGCTAGAGTGAGTGCCATGGCGTCAGCCTAGCTCACAGCAACCTCAAACTCCTGGGCTCAAGCATTCCTTCTGCCTCAGCCTCCCGAGTAGCTGGGACTACAGGCATGCGCCACCATGCCCAGCTAATTTTTTCTATATATATTTTTAGTTGGCCAATTAATTTATTTCTATTTTTAGTAGAGACGGGGTCTCACTCTTGATCAGGCTGGTTTTGAACTCCTGACCTTGAGCGATCCTCCCGCCTCGGCCTCCCAGAGTGCTAGGATTACAGGCGTGAGCCAACGCGCCCGGCCTTTTTCTTACTGTTTATTCATTTATCAAACTAAAATTTTATCCTGAAATATGTCTTAAAATACAGAATGAATATCCAACTATCTTGCTAGGATTAATATATTTTTTAAAAAAGAAGACCTACTTTCCTGGGTAAAACAGCTTCTAGGTGTAAGAAGTTCTTCCATATGAGTTCTTTGTCTAATTTAATGGTTAAATTAACTAACTTTGTGTTTTTTTGTCTTTGTTTTTATTTTTGTAAAGCAAAACAAACATATATGTAGATAGAATTGGAACACATCTTGGGTCCAAATACAAAAAAGTTGTATACCGTCAATATGATGATAATACATTCACAAAAAGGACAAAAAGAAATGAAGACGAAAAACATCTGGATATACTAGGTACTGATATACCATAAGATTAGTTTTTCGGTTTTTCTTCTTGTCCTCAGCTAGGACATATTGTTGTATATATGAAGGACATTGTTACCTCCACCTTGACAGAGGAAAGTGCCTATAATTCTAATTTGTTTTCTGATAGGCATTTTTACTGGGGGAAAAAATTGGTTCAGGTATTATTTCCCCCAAAATAGAGACTAGAGAATATTAATGTGCTCAGTTTCAGATTATCTGGTTTCTGGCCTTCAGAATTCAAGAATTCTAGATCCAGAACGGACTTCAGAAGTAGCATTTAAGGATAATTTCAATAAAATTAAAACAAAGGCCAGGGAACAAGACTAGGTGAGGAACTTTGTTTAAATTTAAGTGTCTTCCCTCATCTTCCACCCACAAGTGAGGGAAAGTACAACCCTTTCTTTCACCCCTGATAGACAGATCAGCTAGGAAACCTGAGTCACACTCAGGTACACACATGTGACATTTTCACATGCCCAACTCCTATTTGAGCATTGATCTCTATGTGTATATTAGAGGTCATTTTCTGGTGTGGGACCCTGAGAAGATGGATTTACATGTAAGAGGAGGAACTTTCACTCTTCCTGGCTCCTCATCAGCCTCCAGAGCTTGTCCCTGTGTGAGCCCTGGAGGGAAGTCTGTGCTGTGCAGTTCCTGCTGCTTTTGAGTGGGTCCCTGAATGCACTAAGATAAATAACACAACACAACCCTCTAGAGCCTATTATTATTTATGCAAAAAGGAAAACACTTTATGGAAAAGGAAAAACAAGTATATTGTTTGGGAAGGTGGAATTGTCATGGGAGGCAAAGAAGCCTGTCTTTAACTGGCATCTGGCATCCACCCGGCATCTTCAGGGCTCTGATTTTAGTAATTACAGCACAAGTTTGAGGAGAGTTCTTATGGGTTATTTCATTTCAACTCTATTTCAGATCTTTTAGGCCACCAATTTAACACACTGCCACACTAGAAAAAAAATTTTTCCCCTGGGGCCATGGTGTTTTATTAAAACAAAACAATCCCTTCTAATTTGTTATTGTTTTCTGTGCATCGTGAGTTATATGCAATGCAATCCACATTTTAGAATTAAATTGTCAATATTAATTGTAACAATAAGAACATCAACAAGTAAGATTTTCACAAACCAACTGCAGGGTTTTGTTTCATGAGGCCCTGGGCTCAAAACTAGCCTGAGTTAAATACAACTCACATGGCAGACAGTGTGTTAATCTGCTTCCAAACAGAAAGAAGATTTAAAATAAATTTTATATTTGCAGTTCTTGGCCTGGGATGGCAGGGAGGGAGAGTAAAATAAAGAGGTCTTCAGCCTATGAGAGAGAAAATCACCCTGGGTCAATAAAAGGCCTCACAGCTCCTCACAATCCTCCATTAGGGCAAAGAGGAAGGAGAATAAAATGCTTAAAAGACGAGGTTGCTTAAGAAAGAAAACAAAAGATTCCATTTTAAAATTGTATAGTTTCCTAAGCATGAACTGATGCTCATTAAAGCAAGTTTCTAGAGAAGGAACTTATAAAAATTCTAGATGATTTAAGTTTTTCAGGCAAAAATCATGTTTCATAAAGTAGCAATGATCTACTTGTTAAATGTTTTTATTTTATTTGGGTGCATGTTATTAATAAGTAAAAGGATAAGAATAAGTCACTGTATAAATACGTAAGAGGACAGAAGACTCATAGTTTAAAATAAATAACAATTATGCATGTATTTTCCTTTTTATACTCCCTAGGTCCATTAATATTTCTCAGCCCTGGTCAAAAACTTCGAATTATCTTTAAAAATAAAGCCTCAAGACTGTATTCTATTCATGCTCATGGAGTGAAGACAAACAATTCCACTGTTGTTCCCACTCGGCCAGGTAACTACTTTGGGAGGAAAAAAAAAAAAGAAAAGAATCTCCAAAGCTTTTTTGCAAGGCTATGGGGCTTTTGTTCTTTTTTAATTATAGGTGCAGTTCCAGATGAGGTGGACCAGTGGACTCATGAGAAGGGCTTGGAGAAAGCGTTTGGGAGAGGGTTCTGTTTGCAAGTTAGGGCACCGTGGGTAAAACTGTAAAGTGAGCATTTGGTCTTCAGGGCCCGTGTCCCTAGTGTATACAGGTTCTCCTCTAGGATCATCCTCCCTGCTACCTCTGTATTATGTCCAATTTCCTCTTCAACTCAAATGCTGCAGTGGGAGTTGAATACAAGATACTCAAGGAGGGAGTAAGAGCAAGTGATGAACCCCACATGGTAACATTTCTACAGCATGCCATTCAGCATATTACACTCAGAAGAAAATGAATACTTCTTAATAAAAACACCCAGTAAGCAGGCTCTGAAATGAAGATTTATGTGCAGGTTGTACTCCTGGGATCAATGATTATGGAAAGAAAAAGAAGTAGGATTGGGCAGGGGGCAAGGTTGAGCGGAGATGCAGCCTCAACAGAAGTCACAGCCAACCCTGCAGTCCTGAAGATAGAGTGAGCTGTCCTGAGCCAGGATTGAGCAAGCTGGGCCTTTATGTCCCCACAGCAGTCATTGGATGCAGGCTTGAGCAAGGTAGCTCTCTTTAGCCAGGGCTCTCTCTGAGGACGCTGACTCCTACTGGAGCAATAAGTCCTCTGTTCTTGAAGAGGGACCTGAGAAGGGCATCAGAATGTCCACATAGTTGCCCCCCAAAACAAATAGCTTTGGAAATTAAGAGTATCGATGAAAGCCAAATTTGGAAAAGAAAGATTTGTGAAACAGAAGGACTGGAGATGGACTTTGGTGGTGGGTGAAATATTCCTTTTTATTTTTGAAAACAGTCCTATAATGGTATCAATCTGAATCTCCTATCAAGGGAGTTTGCAAGTCAGCCCTCTGTTCTGATTTGTCAGGAAAGAATCATATTATATGCATTCCACAGACACTTCTGGGTACAGTATCTGCTGTATGCCAGGCGCTGTGTGGTGTGTTGAAAGGTGAGGGTTAGTACCAAGTAGGTTGTTAAGGATTTGGAAGCGGAGAAGGCTGGGGTTGGTTAGTGGAAGAGAAAGACTATGTCACAGGAGCCTGAGAAAATTAACCCAAGCCTTGGGAAATGTAGGATTATGGTGGTGAGGGGAAGGGAACAAAAGAACTTTACTGGAGAAAATACAAGTAAGTTCAATAGGACTAAGGCAAACAGCCCTGGGGGCAGAGAGGAAACACATGTGAGCCACAAATTGGAAGGTTCAGAGCTAGGATTCAAGGCTGTGTGACATTGACTAATTACCACATTGACTAAGCAAACAAAGCAAAAGTGAAACTAGAAGTGAAAGCTAGGACTATGATGCCTGATATTTTTATAGTTTTTTACTCATTATTTGGTTCTCCATAAAGAAGTCTGATTTAAAAGGCTCTATTTAAACACACTTAATTTGCCTATTTTAGGAGAAATTCAAACATATATCTGGGAGATCCCTGAAAGAACCGGTCCTACGTCAAAAAACTTTGAGTGCATACCTTGGTTTTACTATTCAACTGTGTCCGTGGTTAAGGTAAATCAAATCAAAGTTTTTATCCTATCTTCTCCTAGAAATTGTAATGAAAAGAAGAAGGTGTTTACCATTGTTTTTAAAAAATCTTAGTTCTATGTAAACTTTCTGTTAAGTAAACTAAATACTGATCAGCTTTTATTCCTACATAGGCTTGTATTTTTTCAAGAGCAAAATAAATTATTGCATTATGATTACTTGGATTTATGATACTTTATAAAATCTCACTGTAAATTGAAAAAATATACCTAACTATACAAATAATATACTACTATACTTTATTTCATTGAATGAGATTTGGATTACAGAAAACAAAGTACTGCAGAGTTTAAAAATTCTATAAATAATGAGAAATAAATACATACATATTATGTGGAAATATAGATATGTATATTTAAAACTCTCTACTCTGGAATTCAAGTTTATTTGCATTCAAAAAAAAAAAAAACAGAACAAATGCTCGTTTTGAACTCTTACTTATCTTGGCCCACCCTGCTTGGAATGAGAATTAACACAGAGATTTAACCCAAAATTAAAACGAAGATAAACAAAAACCAAGACTCCCAACTAAAAGCTGCTGCAGGGGCACAGGTGTAATGGTAAACGGACTGACCCCTTTCTACTTCCCTGCCAGCCGACTCCGATGCCGGGGAATTCTAATTAAAACCAAAGCTTTGTTTTTTAATTAAAATTTCAAAAATAGAGCTAAATCCACTGAAGAATGTACCCAGAACCCCTTTGTGAAGTTTGTTGTTCTCTTTAGACTTCAGCTCTAATGAGTGAGGTTACAATCTTTCTTCAATCGAGGATTGAGCATGTCAAACATTTTGTTCCTCACTCTCAGACTTAAAGCATTAATAATTATAAACTTGGGATCTGACCTCACTTAAACCAAAACTTGGTTCTACTCGTTTTATTGTTTGGGGGAATATTTGGGTTGTGGGCACAGTTAATAATCTTGCTTTGCCTCTTCAGGATCTTAACAGCGGACTAGTAGGCCCTTTGATCGTATGTCGCAAAAACACCAAATCCAACCTAGTACACCGTGTTCTCCACTTCATGAATTTCGATGAGAACAGATCTTGGTACTTAGAAGAAAACATCAATACCTATTCTTCGGAGCCAAATAATGTAAATAGGGAAGATGCTGATTTTTTCTTCAGCAACCAAATGCACGGTAATGTCCACTAACCAACTCGCAAAATGTAGCCCACAAGTTGTTCCACACAAACAGAACAAATCAAGGTTCACATTTGCCAGGCTTGGCGCTGATTATACCATGATCACACAGAACGTAGTGTAGATCGTCTAGATTAGGGGTTGGTAAATTTTTTTTATAAAAGGCCAGATTGTAAAGAATTTAGGCTTGCAGGCCTGTGTGATTTCTGTCATAAGCCACACTCCTCTCTGCCATGGTAAAGCAAAAGCAGTCACAGGCAATAGCAAAGCACCTGGAAGGGGCTGAGAGCCAATGCAACTTCATTTATGGACACTGAAATTTGTATTTCACATAATTTTCACATGTTAGGAAATAATATTCTTTAAAATTTTTTCCCCAATTATTTAAAAATTTTAAAACAATTCTTAGCTCATGGGCCATAGGAAAATAGGCAGTGGGCTGGAAATTGCCCACAGACCATAGACCACTGACTATGCAGCATAGCAAATTTTCATGCTTTCTAGAGCCGTGTGGACAATGTAAAACCAGGAACATCAGCCAACATTTCTGGAGGGCCTTGCTGCACACTTTTCTAAGGATTTACCTGAATGAACAGTGCAAGAGGTGGGGCTTGAGGCAAACTAGAGAGAAAATGTCCCTGCCCACCTTCCCCATCACGTTATCTGCACAGGCAGAACTTCTGAAACTCTATGCTCATCATCCAGAATCCTTTTATAGGTTGACTGTGACTAGGCACATCAGGTGACCTCCCCCCAACTACAATCATAGTCATAAGATAATTTTCAAAGAAAAAGCACATAAACAATCTCACTTAATCACCTTATGACTAGTCAAATTTCTGGTCCCAATCCTCTCAGCTGAGGAAGCTCAGGGACACAACTAGATAAGGGATCCTTAACTAAGGCAAATCCAAATATGATAATTTTCAACTTCTTAGGTTTTTTTTTCTATTGTAAAAATATATGTAAATTTAAAATTAACTCAAGGGCTATATCCATTCTACCCATAGTTTTTTAATAAGCATCATAGAGGGCAGAAACACCTCACTAGGCCCTAAAGAGATACAAAGGCCCATAAGATGGGGCATCTTCCAAGCTGTTCATAGCCAAAGAGGCAGCAGACCTGTGCATTGCTATTAATTCAATTCAAGGAAGACTGGGGGGGATGCTGTAACAGAAATTTAAACACAGGGATGAGTTTTCAATTCTTATTCGAGAGGTTTGGAAAGGTTTCGTGATGGGGAGGAGACATTTGAGTTGAGTATTTCAAGATGCGTAGAAGTCTGTCCAGCAGAAAAGGAGAGAAATGACATTCTAGGTAGATGGAAGAATGTGAGCTAACTCACACAGCACCTGGGCACTTGGGAAGAAAGAGCCAATAGAACTTGTGGAAGCCCTCTCATACCCTATTAAGAACTCAGACTTGATCTAAACCAGCTTTCTCAACCTCCTGCCATTTTGGATCAGATAACTTCTTTGTTAGGGAGCTGTCTGTGTATTGTAGATGCTTAGCCACATCCATGCCCTCTGCCTACCAGGTGCCAGTAGCACCTCCACACAAGTTATGACATCCAAAAATATCTTTAGGCATTGCCAACTGTCCCCTGGGGGACAAAATCACCTCCTGTGGAGAACCACTGTGCTAAAAGCACCGAGTACACTGAGCTAGGGCACCATGGGGATAAGTGTGTATTTTAGGAACAACATTGGCCTAGGCATTTGTACTCCAGGTGTGGTTCATGGACTGGCAGCGTCAGCATCACTTGGGGGCTTTTTAGAAATGCAGAATTTCAGGCTTCACAGATCTACTGAATCAGAATCAGAATTTTAACAAGATCTCCAGGCTATATACACATTTGAGAAGCAATAGTCTAGAGCAGTGTCTCCTAGTTTTTTCTATTATAGCCCTTCATCAGCTAAAAGTATCAGAGTCCAACTGCCATAGAAATATAGTTGTATATTATATAGTTGAACCACTGCATCAATGCATTTTACATATCTTTAAAGATGCACACAAAATAGAAAAATATAAAGAAGAGGTGTATGTGTGTGTATGTATATGATTTAAATCTTAATATTTTATTCCTATTACCCTTTGGAGACCACATCTGTATAGAATTAGAAGGGGTCTGAACCTCAGGCAAATGGCCATGCTAGACATACAAGTGACAGGACATAAGGGTCTGACTTAGGGCAACTAAATGGGAACACATGCTCCCAATATTCTAAGACTCTTACGATAATTTTAAATATACAATACTTTAAATATATAGACATATTTAAGTATCCACAAATTTAAGTATCCTTAGTTGTGAAATACTCAAGTCCAATGCAAATATTTCAATGCTAAATCAGTGCCTCATTTCCTCAGGCAAGAAAAACTCTCTAGAATTAGATACATTCATGACTGGATGGCTTGGTCATGTTTAACAGCTTCCTCAGGCTAGCTTTAAAATACAGCCTCTGAAAACATCTATGATACTGTCTACAAATTGTTAAAACACACACACACACATTATTCTCAATCCTCGTTGAATATAATAAACCGTACCTCTCCCCTCACTTCACAGCAATTAACGGAAGACTATTTGGAAATAACCAAGGCCTGACGATGCATGTTGGGGATGAAGTGAATTGGTATCTGATTGGCATGGGGAGCGAATTTGACCTGCACACAGTTCACTTTCATGGCCACAGCTTTGAATTCACGGTAAGAGCCTTTGGCAGTTCCATTTAGTTCCTGTGGTACCTTGTAAACCAGGTATTGGAGTAGCACGGCAAGATAACAGGACTGGAAAGGAAATTACCAAGCCAGAAGTTCAATACATGCAATCTTTAAAATGCCAGGTGCAAGTAAATAACTATACATTTAGCTCCTTATATCCCTTGGTAAATGCAGGTGGAAGAATGAAGTACATTTCTCACTCTAATCTGTTGTTACTCAATAGGTAAATGAGGCTTTTGTAATCATCTCTAGTTCTACCCTTCTGTCTCAACTTTTTAAAAAATTTCAAACAGTTTAGTAACATAAAGAAAAATACCCTAAATGTTCATAAGTATTTTGCCATGTTTGCTTTCTCTCCCATATTTTTTTCTGAACCCGATTAAAAGTAAATTGCAAACATCATGACTTTTTCCCCCTAAATGCTGAAGCATCCTGAGAATAAGGACAATCTCTGCCCAACCACAATAACATTATCACATCCCCAAAATTAATGTTAATTCAATAATATCATCTAATATATAATCCATTCAAATATCACAAGTTGTCCCCAAAATGCTCTTTATCACTTTTTAAAATGCAGGATCTAATTAAGATTCATACATAGGATTTGGTTGCCATTGTCATAGATTTCCTAAAATATGAAGAGACCCCTGCCTTTTTTTTTTAATTACTCCCTTATTACATGTCATTTTTGAAGAATCTAAACCAGTTGTTTTATAGAATGTTCCATAGTCTGTTTTGGTCTGGTAGTTTCCTCATGATTGGATCCATGCTAAACAAATTTGGCATGATCACCACATAGATGATGTGTACTTCCAATACATCACGTCAAAAGGCACATGATGGCAATAAGTCCTAATATCGGTGAGGCTAAGTTTGATAACTTGATGAAAGTGATTCTGAGAATATAGGAATAAAAAACCAAACTGGAGTGCTTTTCCCATTCTCTCACTCACAACCATCAACACAGAAGACTTCTTTGACCCCTGGTCACCAAGAAGTGTGTGGGGATTTCTCCCTATTAGCAACCAATTATTCAGTTCTGCAGAAGACACTAGGTGGGTGTCCTCCAATTCAGTTTTGGCACTATCTACCTGGATATAGATAGCATCAGATCCCACAGGCTGAGGGCTCAGTCCCACAAGACTGTCCCCTACTTGCTATGCCAATCACAAGCTCCAGGTTGTTTCACCTGTGCTTCTGACCAGGCAGCTGTAAATTGGGGTTCTTATGATCCTCTCCTTAGGTTCGATTAATTTGCTAGAGTGGCAGAAAACTCAGGGAAACGCTTATGTTTACCGGTTTATTATGAAGGATTTTACAAAGGAGACCAGTGAGCACCAGATGAAGAGACACACAGAGTGTTTGTATTTTTAGTCAGTCTCTATATCTTCCATCTGAATTGTTTTCTCTCACCCCACCGGTTATACTTCTTTACATGTGTTTTTCATGACCACTTTTGACTCATCATTTCTTTAAGTATTTAAAATTTTATTCTTCCACTTTCAATTTCCAAGTTAGTAATGCTTATTGAATTAAAGAGCATTTTCGTTATTTCTTCATCCTAATCCCTTGTATAAATGTTAGTGTTTGATTTCAGACCAGTTATATTCTTTGCATTTCACACCTCAGACATTTAACCCAACCTCTTGGCATTAGTACAGTCCTTCCTCACATTGACTAAAGTTTCACATTAGGATTTCTTGAATTCCAGATGTATTATGTTCATAGCTTCTTTAATGCACAGTGTCTACTGTAGAATTAAATTAAATTAGCTTGCATGACTTGGTTTGCACAAAGCTTTATTCGTATGCTGCTTTTTCCCCCCCCTCATCCTCTAATGAGCAAACTTGTTCTTCTTAAGCTTTATTTCTTGGCATAAGAAAACTCTTTTTATTACAGAGGATTTTATATAACAAAGTAGACAGAATAATATAACAAACTCCCATTCCCCATGACCCAGCTACATCCACCATAACCCTAGTATACTTCCATGTATGCTCCCCACATTTTTTAAGGAAAAGCCTACGTTAGGATTATTATTAAGTTCATAACTAGTTATGTGAAAGACTTAAAATTGGGGCAAAAGAGATATTTAAAATCTAGTTATAGTGTTTTACAGTCTATTTGATATTGTCAAATATAATAGATAGTTCAGCTTAGCAAATGCCTCTAATATGCCTAGAACCGTGCTAAGGGTCAGGTGGAGATGAAAAGGGATCAAAGACTCATCTTTCAGGGGTGATTGTAGGGGAATGAAATAAAGAATTAATAAGATAAAGAACTTTTCTACAAGCAGGAAATGGTGGAAGTTGGATTTAAACCCTGGCTCTCACTTCAGAGTCCAAACTCTTTACTGCTTCACAAAACAGCCTCCCTTTAGCATGACCCTATTTGCACCACAGAGCCTAGTTTACCAGCTCTCAACTCTAGCCACTTACTCTAAACGCCTTGCAGGTGATCTCATCTAGTCTCCCCACACTGAGGCAGAAATTAATCACTCCAGCCTGGATGCAGCCACTGGGCTGTACTCCTGCAACTCACTCCTGGGGGCAGCAGAGCAGCCCTTTGTGGTTACTGACCTGGTCCTGGGACAAGCCAGTCAGTCACAGCTTGTTCCCTAAAGCTATGGTCTCCTTGGGTGCCAGGGCTCCAGGTATGTTTTGCACATTTACTGGTGCTTTGGATATTGTCAATGTGTAGCTACAATTTCTCATATTGTTTTCTACATTTTCTGACATTTAAGGAATGTATCCTGTGTCACCTGTATTATTTTACCTTAGATGCAAAACTAATCTTCCTAAATAACAATGGCTTGAGTTCCCACTCTGCATCCCATAGGAAACAGCTCAGTCCTTCCTCCTTCTGCCTTCCAATATCTTCAGGGAGTCTTGAGAACCTAAATTTCTTCTAGTCACCCCAACTCTAATTTCCTGCTTCTGCTCATCTCCGTGTCTCTCACCTCCTGTGGCTAGTATTTTTCCATCTCTCTGTGCAATTCCAAAAAACAGAACACACCCCATTTCCTTTGATATTTTTGAGCAACCACAAACTCAAGGCCATTCTGAGTCACAGACTTTTAGTGAAAGTTCGGAGGTAAATAAGATTGTTTTCAATACTACATAATGAAAGCTCTTACCATTTGGCATTAATGCCGGGTCCCCAGTTACCCTTTCACTTTGCATCACTGAGAGCCTCTGGCCTCTACTTTTTACTCTCACCCTCAGGACTCATTTCTCCATATTCTTCCTTTCCAGACTCTTTGGACATCTCTTCTCTCCTCACATTATTCTGAACTCTTGAGCCTTAGTCCCCAACCCCCCCAACCCCCATCCTTCAAATACCTCCCATTTTATTTTGTCAAGCAATTCATCTCCCTCCTACTTTCCTCCTAATCCATGTGGAGCAGGGCCTGAGACTTCATCTCTCAAACTCAAAGTAGCCTACAGAGGTAGTTTCCTAAACATTGGGTTCTCTGCTTAGGAGAGAAATTAGCTATTAAGTGCCCTCAGTCCTCGGCCCCAAGCCCTAGAAGGTAGACTTGACTACAGGTGCCAGGGGAGCTCCTCCTCCCCTTCCCCTCCCAATCCTCCTCTCTTTCCTGTAAACCTGAGTTTTCCTGTTTAGCTGCATCTCAAGAAATGATCATTCTTCACATCAACAACATCCCTAGTTAGAAATATTTCTGTTAGAACCTTTGGAATTTGTGAGACTAGAGGTCCTCTGTAATCTAGAGCACTCTGCTGTATGAGATGGGGCAAGATATCTAACACCAATACTGATTGCAGGTTCCCTTGCAGAGTGAACTATTTTCTTTGCATCCTAACGCTGGAATGTTCTAGGACTTACTTCTCTTCCAAACCCTCAATTATACTCAGAGGAGAGGAAAAAAATAACCCCAGTGATTGGATCTGTGCAATGGCACCTAATGCTTTCTGTCACCTAACAAAGTATATTAGAATTGGGGAGTTATAGCTTATGATAAGATGTGTGAATGACTGATATTTTTTATAAGCCATTTCATGGTATTTTATCTCCTTGTTAAGGATCAGGGACTGTATCGATCTGATGTTTACGACCTTCCTCCTGGGGTCTATCGAACTGTAAAAATGTATCCAAGAGATGTTGGAACCTGGTTATTTCATTGCCATGTTGGTCAGCACATTGATGCTGGAATGGAAAGCACTTACACTGTACTTGAAAGAAAAAGTAAGTAAGAGCTATTAGTCAAATTAATTAGAAGTGATCATATTTAAATAAATGCAGCATATATATAAAGACATTTGATCCACTGTACATTTACATAATGTGACGCACCACTCATTCATTCAAAGATTACTGCTTTGAGATGACCAAGATACTCTAGTTTTAGTTTTTTTATACAAATTAGGTAACCATTTATGATCTGATAAAAGTTACTCTAGAGTTAAATGCATATATGCATAAGAGGTTTAAATAGACAATTCATAGAAGAAATACAACTCTTATTTGAACCTATAAAAATATCCAACCTTGCTAATAATCAAGTCACTTAAAAACCACACGTTGCTAAGGCAGGAGGATTGCTTGAGCCCAGGAGTTGGAGGTTGCTGTGAGCTAGGCTGACGCCACGGCACTCTAGCCTCGGCAACAGAGTGAGACTGTCTCAAAAAAAAAAAAAAAAAAAAAAAAAACCCAAAATAACCCCACACATAAACAACAATAAGATACCTTTTTGAGTATATCTTGGCAAATATTTCTTTTATTAATGATAGTATCAATAACAGTGTGGTGAGATTGGATTGGATGCACTGCATATCCTTTGACAGGAGTGTAAACTGGTCCCACAGATCTTGAAAGAATTTAAATAATGATCCTAATACTTTTGACTCAGTAACTCCAACCTGGCAGCTGATCTTAGAAAATTACCAACAATGCAGAAAAAGATTATCACCACATTATTTTATGCTAATGGAAAATCAAATACAAGCAAATGATTTACTATAATTTTGCTACATTTATCATCTAAAGTATCCAACTTTAAAAATCATATGTTAAATTTTTAATGGGAAAATGCTTATAATACCATATTGAGTGATTAAAAGAAGCAGCCTACAAAATATTATAGTATCTACATTTATCATCTAAAGTATCCAACTTTAAAAATCATATGTTAAATTTTTAATGGGAAAATGCTTATAATACCATAGTGAGTGATTAAAAGAAGCAGCCTACAAAATATTATAGTATCTGAAATATATATAGAGAGAGACTGAATAGAAATTTACTGAAATATTAATGGTGACTTTCTATAATGGTGACTTTATGAGTGAGGTTTATTTTATTTTTATGGTTTTCTGTTTCTTCGTAGGTTTCTGTCAAGTTTAAATTTCTTATAGAATTAGGGAGACTATTGAACATATGTATCCTACACTATCTAAAATATGCTGTGCAGTTCTCGAGTTATGTAGATATTTTCTGTGGGACTCCTTGCGGGGCTGATGGAATGAAGTGAGTGAAGCAGGAGAGGAGAGTCAGTATAAACAGGTGTCCTTCTCTGGAGATAAGAACTACGTTCCTCACAAAATCACAAACTGATTAGCCCCAAATATGATTTTTACCTACAACATCCTAGTAATACCAATAATAATATTATTAATACAATTATAATAATCATTACTCTTATTTCTATCATTGTTCATGTACATTCCTAGTAAAAAAGATTTTGGTGCGCTTTCTAGGAAATAGATTCCCCACTTATAACATTGTTTCTTTGAGAAACTAGATCCAGCTTTTCAAATAATATAAAGCTAAATAGGTCATCTGTTGTCCCCATAAAAAGGTGAAAGTGATGTTGCTGTTAATATGTAAACTTTTTGTCTCAAAAGTGATGGTAGTCATTTTAAGGATGTTCTTAAGACACATAAATTTTGTATTTATTTCTTAAATGTATGCAATCATTTTAGTTTCATATTCTAACTTAGAACTGCATGCTATTATATGATATCAAATTAACTTTTGAGACTTTCTTTTCTACAGAATAAATATTTCCCTTATATGAACATTGACAAACCCACAGGCAGAGACAACGCTACAAAAGAAAGAGAATGCCAGGAATGAAGGAATCTGGGAGGACCAGCTGAAGACTTCTACAGCAATGCACCAGGAAAACTAATTTGAAATAAAAGTTTTCCTAGTAAGTTTTGTGTGTGAGCTGCTTCCTAGTGATGTCTGTACTGTCCCTGTAGTCATATAACAAGGCTTTTAATAAATGGCCGTGGGGTCAGGCAAGAGGGACAAAGAAAGCAAGAGCAAATTGAAGTCTTGCCCAATTAGAAAAAAAAAAAAATCAAGAGTACACAATCCAAGACTTTACCCTAAGCTGCAACATTTGTAAACATTTAAAAAACAAATTTCTGATAGCATGGGTAAACATTTAAATTCCCCTAAATGTAAATCCATAATTATACTGTGTTTTAGGATTGGCAGACTGGAAGTGACAGAATTGCCAGTTTTCCAGAACCAAAAATAGGAACTCATGCTCTGACCTTATTTCTGGCAATACTAATAGTTACAATGTGTTCTAAGTAACAGAAAACCCAGCTAAGAGAATTGTCAATGCTGTTTGTCTCACATAACAGGAAAAAGTTTTGAGGTAGGTAGCTGCTAGGGTTGGTTCAGCAACTTGATGATATGAGGACCACTGTCTCTAATTCCCTTGGCCTCTCCCTCATGACTGTTGCCTCATGGTCACAATATGGTTGCTGCAGCTCTAAATATTACATCAGTATTGATGGCAGAGAAGATAGAAAAAGGGGTAGCACCAATCACATCTTCCCCTTTTACTAGGAGAGTAAAAAAGTCTTCTGAGGACCCCTCACCCAATTTCTGCCTATGTCTCATTTGTCAAAACCATATTATCTAGCTACCAAGGGAGACTAGAAAAAAAAAATCAAACTTTTCTATCCTCTATAGTGGAAGTAACAAGGAAGAAGGGGTTAAAAATGTCCTGTGGGTTGGCTAACAAACAGCCTCTGCTGTAGACAATAAGAATATTTGAAAGCAGAGATTGATTAAACAAAAGGGTTCAGCATGAGACTTGGAACCAAAGTTAGACTTTTCATTTTTTTTACTTTCTAACTTCTTAGCTGTGTAAGTAATACATGAATACCTAGAGTATTGTCAAACAAATTCCTGAAATCATATCATTTCACCCCAAAATACTCCAGTATGTGTCTTCAGCAGAGAACCTTTAAAATTAATAGAATATTATTATAACATTGGACAAAATTGCCAATAATATTTCATCCTTTGATATTGAAACTAATAAGAACCTATACAACATGGTTGCAACTAGCCCCTCCATAAAAACATCCACGTCTGAGTCTTTTAAAGGTGTTGATTAAACTAGAATGCTCTTTCAGAAACCACAAGGTGTTGTCCAAATCTCACCAAGAATAATGTTTAACTCATTAACTCATTTATTTATTAAGAACACAGTTCCAAACTTTTACTTAACAGATGTGTGAAGCGCAGTCTGGTAAATAGAGTTGAGTAGAAAGATAGTGTATTAGTCCATTTTGCATTGCTATCAAGGAAATACCTGAGACTGGGTAATTTATAAAGAAAAGAGGTTATTTGGCTCATGGTTCTGCAGGCTGTACAAGAAGCATGGCTCCAGCATCTGCTTCTAGTGAGGGCTTCAGGGAACTTCCAATCCAGGTGGAAGGCAAAGGGGGAGCAGGTGTGTCACATGGTGAGAGAAGAAGCAAGAGAGGAAGGAGATGGCGCCCGGCTCTTCAGGCTCTTTAAATAACCAGCTCTCCATGAACTAATAAAGCGAGAACTAGTCTCATTTTCATGGGGAGGGCACCAAGCCATTCATGAGGGATCTGCCCTCCGTGACCCAAACGCCTCCCATCAGGCTTCACCTCCAACACTTGGGATCCACTCTACTTGGGATTTGGAGGGGCCCCACATGCAAACTATATCAGGTGGTACTCTGCATGCCTGCTCTACAGGGGGAAGACTAAGTAGTATGTGTCACCTACACGACTGTTGGAAGGTGCTCTTAGTTTAATGAAGAGCATCCAGTATTAAAACAGAAATAACATTAGTAAAAAAGTTAAAGAAGAAAAGAGAAGGAATATGCGTTAAGAGGGGATGGGTATATACATACATAATGAGTGAGATGCGCACCAACTGGGGGATGGACACGCTTGAAGCTCTGACTCAAGGGGGGGGCAAGGGCAATATACGTAACCTTAACATTTGTACCCCCATAATATGCTGAAATAAAAAAAAGGAAAAAAAAAGAATATCTACTCTTTTGCTCATACTCCATACTTACCAAGAAAACTGTTCCGTAGTATGATTTTCTAAATAAATATGATTTTATAAACAAGGAGGGAGCACCTCTAAATTTTAAAAAGATCAATAATATAAATTATACTCATCTCGCTTTACTTTTAAGTGATAAATTATCATGTTGATTTATTCTTCAAGCTCTTTACAATCTATCAGTCCCTCTAAACCTAGTTGTCTTTAAGTAAACTGACAAAATGAGGGTTCTGAATCTACCAAATGACAACCAGACCCCGCACAAAATCCCTCCAAACTGCAGAGAGACTAGGAAGCTCAGCCTGGAGCTACTCTGGTGCTCTCCACGTGGCCCTGCATGGCATGCCATGCCTCTCATTTCTAGGGGAACTGTGAGTAGCATTAAGCTCTACTTTTAATAGCATTGGGCTCTCCATATAGTCACCCAGTCACCTTTTATAAATTAAAACCCAGGCACAAATCAAAGTATTAAGAGTTGTGCAACATACATAACCTCCAAATGGTGTAGAAGCCAGAGAAAATGGGTCATGGATGTCAAGGGAGGAGGGCATTTTAAGAAAGTCACTCATTACATTTCTGTGTAATCAAGTCTAATGAATAAATTATGCTTTAATATTTTAAAAAAACTAATTCTATTCTTGTGGTCCTCTTTTACTGTTGATAAATCACATGCTTTGATTTTTATATCCTTCAAGGTAGCGAGAGAACAAGAAAGAAGGTTTACATGAAATCCTTACACCATTAAAAAAAGCCCCTTTCCCATAGTACTATGGACTTTGACGTCATCAGGCTTTTAGTAGATTAGCATCTTGGCTTTCTCTCCTTCTTTGCCTCTGACCACTTAACATGCCAGGAGCTGAAGAGCAAGGCCATGACTCACTAATGGGCAATCAAAGGGGGACAGTGTGACCAAAGACCTATCTGAGAGATCATCTCCTAAATAGTCCTGAACAAACTGGTAGAGGAGAAGGATCAGTAATTTTCGTTCAACTCTAGGGCAAGTCTGTGTACTCATTATCAAAGTTCTGTACCTGACCTACGTGACCACACTGCTAAAACTCCAGAGTTACACAATTTCCTGTAAAAAGGAAATTGGTCTAACTGGCAATGAAAGAATGACCTGTTTTTTTATACTTAGAGTCTCCTGCTGTCGCCAGGTGAAGGACTGTCCCTGGTTTGCTTCTTAATAATTCTGCTGGCATGGAATAGAGGTTAAGAGCCAGTTCTCATGGACCAACGAGAATGAAACTGGAAGGTACAAGCAGGAACATTGGAGGTAAAGGGATATTGCATACTGCCAGACAGAAATAAACAGAAGCGATATTCCGTAAAGGAGACTGCTTCCTTGATTTTAGCCATTCTCAGTCTCAGAATCTTGGTTGCTAACTGCAGATAAGACTCATCCAGTCCAGAAATCTTTAAGACAACAACAAAAATAAGTGTGGAAAATAATTAAAATTTGTGCCATTTCACTTTACTCAGGTTACTAAGCAGTTAACTTAGACATACGGTAATTGTTTATAATAGACTACGAAGGTATACCCTGGGATTCTGAGGTTAAAAACTTTTGACAGGCACAGCTAAGAGGACAGGCTGTTTGGCAGTCTAGATTCTTCCCTTTGCTTTCTTGTAAGGCACATGAGTCTGCCAAACTTCTTCTGGTGCCTCCTGTCCCTTCTCGTCTCACCCCACTCTATGCTGTAGTGGTGCATTTCTTGTGCGCAGAAAATTCTCATTTGCAACATTATCCAAAGTACCGTTTTAAGTACCACCTCTTGAGTCACTATAATGAGGTTTGTGGTGTTAAATGACCCTGCCAACGGCTGGTTGCTTAGTAGCCCTCAGTGGCTTCTCCCTTTTATTTAAAAAATCCTAACCTCAGAAAATTCTTCCCACTTGCTGCCACACAGTAACTATATGCCTTTTGACTGGAAGAGTAACTGCCATAAAACGGGACAGAAATATGGACTTATCGACCCTTCCTGCGTTTCGCCATAAAATATTTACTGTCACCAGTCAGGGTGTTACTGTTTAACCATTTCATTTTACCACTAATATGAAAGGTGCAAGAAGTATACATTCTGGAGTCCTCGGCAACCATTTGAGCAGGCTGATTGGTTTGTTGGATGGTTGGTTGGTAGAATTTGCTGCAAGAAGTGACTTTAGGGGTGGTCACTGTGCTGTGGTCACCGTGCTTCCATCCCATAGCCTTGGCACTGAGTTTGAGTACCACGCTGAAAGTGAAAAGGAAATGGCTGGAACAGCTGCTGGCTCATATGGTGGCTTCATGCTAATTAGAAAAAAGTCCTGCCCTCAACTGGGGAGAATAGACTTCTAAATGATGTCACCCTCTGTGTGGACCATTGGAGGAAAAATAGCTTCTTGCAAGACACAGGGTTTGGCCAGTGGAGTCTAGGCAAGATTTTAGTCCCTCTCCAGTCCTCTTAGTAGACATGAGGGCACAATCACTCAAGGCAGCTCTACAAGGAGGTCCTGAGTCATCCTGGGCTGTGACTCTGTTTTCTGGCCATTTAGTTTAGATCATTGCCAGCTGGTGGGAGGAGCTCCCTCCACTATCTTCCTTAACCTGGGTCATTTCGGTTACTCTGAGATTTTACGGATAAGGACACTGACGCTGAGGTTACCTTGCCTGAGGTCACACGGTGGCATCAGATTTTGGCCTTTGTCCTGATGTTTTCCCCAACACTCATATGCCCCTTCCCTGATTTATTTTTCTCTGTAGCACTTACCTCTAATATCGTGTATTTCTTTCATTCTTTTTTTTTTTTTTGTAAGAGATAGGGTCTTGCCCTGTCACCCACTGGAGTGCAATGGTACAATTATAGCTCACTGTAAACTCAAACTCCTGGACTCAAGCGATCATCCTGCCTTAGCCTCCCCAGTAGCAATGGCTACAGGCATGTACCACCACACCTGGCTAATTTTTATTTTATTTATTTAATTAATTAATTAGTTTATTTAGTAGAGAAAGGATCTTGCTATGGTGCCCAGGCTGGTCTCAAACTCCTGGTCTCCCATCTTGGCTGCCCAAAGTGCTGGGATTATAGGCATGAGCCACCACACCCACAAATTCACACAAATGAATTGTGCATTTCATTTTTCATTTGTATATTGTCATTTTCCTCCAAGTAGAATGTAAGTTCCACGAGGTAGGTGGTGTATTCACTGCTGTATCCCCAGTACCTAGAACAGAGCCTGGCACACAGTGGGGCTCATTCAATAATATTTGCTAAATGAATGAACTGTTCAAACACCAGGGTGCTTTCTCCTTATAACAATCTATTTCAAAAAACAGCCTTTGGCAAATACTTACACAATGCTATGAGGTATTTGAGAGAAAAAATTACATTAACACAGAATGTCAACTGTTATCAGGATTTTCTTCAGCTAAGAAAAAGCCACTTTATACTTTGAGACACAGACTTCATGACTAAAGACAGGGTTTTAATAAAAAGTCTTCCACCCAAAAATTCATGTCCACTTCAAAGGGAGAAATCCCACACTAATAATGAGCCAGGATACTTTCTATCTACTTTCTTACTAAGCCTGATCTTTGCCTTTGAAGACAGGCTTATTTATGGTTGATTGATTATTAAAACAAAATTATCAACCTTTGTATGCTCTGCTAGTTATTTGTATATATCAATACAGAATGACCTGGTAAAGTTTCTGTACAGGTGTGTTCAGAGCTCATAGAATAGATAAATTTTTCAAAATGAAATTCTTATTTTTGGTTACTTAAATTTGTCATGCTGAACATATTTCCTATCTTAAAGCTGCAATTAAGTTTTTGTTAGACTTTCAGAAATACAGTCATGCACCGTATTACAACGTTTCAATCAATGACCAATCACATGTATGATGGTGGTCCCATAAAATTATGATGTCCTATTTTTATCGCACCTTTTCTGTGTTTAGTTATGTTTAGATACACAAATACTTACTGTTGTGTTACAATTGCCTAAAGTATTCAGTACAGTAGCATGCAATACAGGTTTGCGCTCTCTCCTAGGAGCAATAGGGTATACAATACCATAGTCTAGGTGTGTAGTAGGCTATATAATCTGGGTTTGTGTAAGTACACTTTACGGTGTTGATACAATAGTGAAATTGCCTCATGATGCATTTCTCTGAATGTATCCCTGTGATTAAGGGATAACTATAGTAAAGAGCTACATGTTTTGACTCATTTTATATAATCCTTGTCCTGATTTATTAAAAGTGCCCTGCATGCAGGGCACTGTACTGTGGCATATTGTTGGAGAAACAAAGGGAGCATTTAGAGATGTTTTCTGCCCTCCTGGAATTTACACGATGAATGGAAAAAAGCACAGAGTTATGCACTCACTAATGCCTCCAACAATAACTGTTGACTTTTTATTTTGTAGTCAGAGAAGCCTGGCAACCGAAAACTAGTTTTTCTCTGGGTTTACGAGAACTGAACTGAATTGGAAAATATTTGCTTTAATGAAACAATTTACTCTTGTGCAACATTAAATATGTCAATCAAGCAAATAAAGGAAGAAAGCCTTATTTATAAAATCGCCTACTTCTGACTTCACTTCAGTGCTTCTCAGGCTCCAAGAAGAGGAAAAAAATGAAGATTTTGATGCTTGGTATTTTTCTGTTTTTTTATAGCACCCAAGCCTGGGCGAAAGATAAGCATTATTATATTGGAATTATTGAAACAACCTGGAACTATGCCCCTGACAATGGGGAAAAGAAACTTATTTCAGTTGACACGTAAGTCACTATTTTTATTGTTTGTGGACCAAATTTATAAATTATGAATTAAAAAAATAAGATGAAATACTTCTTTAATTTGTTATATACAGAAACTGCAAATGTGGACATTTTAATCAATCTCTTTCATATTCCTGGATATTTTTTGAGAGGCTGCCCTGCTCCCCTTGGCCCTGGGGAACTGTCTTGCCCTCTTGTCACCTTCCCTGGTCATTACTGCATCTCCCATCAGGATTCTGTCTTTTTGTCTGTTTATGTAGAAGTTCTTATTTAAATAATGACTGTATAAAATGTTATGTTTATTATACCTTTTAGAAATTATTAATTGTAAGGATAAAATATTTTTAATCTTCTCAAAACCTCACTCATAGAAATAAAATACAATTATATCAAATATGATTCTGCCTAATATTTGTTGAGTGACTCTGAACAGTTAATTAGGTTAATCCTTCACAGCTGCAGAGTCATAATCTGTAAAATGGGATAATGAGCATACCTTGTAAGGTTGTTCGAAGACTGAATGTATGCAAAGCTCTTAGTATAGTGCTTGGCACGTCATATATGCCCCCAAAACATGTTAGACATTTTTTATCATGGCTCTCAAAATTAATGTAACTTAAATGTCTTCATGTTTCTGTTGAAAATCCCCTTACTTAAAGCAATATTCACTATAGAGAAAAACCAAAAATATAGTTCTCTTTGAAGGTTTCTGCTATGGAAGTTTATCTATATTGAGGTCATCACTTTTAATAATGTTAATTAAACATTTATCATCTAGTAGAAATTTGGCATTCAAAACCAATTCCACTATATTAAAAATGTATTTTAATGATGATAGAACACAAATAAGCCCAATGACCATCAGCTGCTAAGATTTTATCTTTAAAAAAGAGCTAAATAAGTATGCCAAATTTCATAATTATTGACTCTTCTTGGTGGGTATACACTACTCTGTTTAATTTTATGTAAGGTTGAAATTTTTCACCTTAAAAAATAAATGCATAGCTGATAATATCTAATTGTTAAGTTATTAATTTAGTAATATACAGAAAGGAAAGTTTCTGACTTAAAGATAACTGGTTGTAAATAAAACTAGTACATTTTGCAATTATTTCTTTTTAAAAACTTGGTTTTGAGATAGTATTTTCTTCTTAGGAATATGACATATTTTTACTGCTTCACCAAAAGCATTATTTTGTATGGATTCAGTATTCTACTGATTAAATATAATGTAAATTATACGTGACTTTTATTTCCAAGGAAAAAGTCAGGCACTTAAAAAAATAAAAATACTGTCCTGCCCCATGCCCCAACCCACAAGCCCTCTTCATGATCAAAAATCAAACCAGCTTTTTGGGGCATAAACTAAGTGCAAGACATTGCCTCGTCTATGCTTCACTAAAGAAGCCTCTAATTCTAGAAACTAGGGAATAGAAAAGTGAACGAACTTGTTAAGAATTTGGGGGAGGGACAGAGGGAATTAATTTTTTAAAAATCCTCCTGCCTGTCTATGTCAAGGAGGCTATCCAGTGAGTATAAGCTTGTTTACTCCATTGTTCTCAAAAGGGATACTTCAAAGGGAAAGCGGAGCATCTTCCAATTGTTAAATTCAGCTCTCTTTTTGTCATTGCCCCATAATCTTCTGCAGCTTTAATAACAGCCTAGAATCGTGCAAACTCTAGATGGGATTGCTCACTTGGTCTGTGATTTCTTTTCCCCTATGTCTGAAAAGTGAGTTTTGAATAGAGCTTCAGCAATTTTGCAACACTATGCTAAGCTTTTTGTATAGATGAATGTATGTAGCAACATTTTGCTCCTTTCTTTGTCCCAGATTTGGAGCGTGTTCAGCCTAGTCAGTGAAGGATAATGGGGTATCATAATACATGGTTGGCTAAGAAGGAGTGGAAATAAAGTGGCTGAACAATAAGGTAAAAGAGTGCAAGATGAGTGTTAGGTAGAGAATTGGGTTTAAGCTGGATGTTGACCTTGTAGGTCTGGGATGATGATGAGGAAAATATGTGCTGAAATGGCAGGAACTCCATCTGTTATGATCATTGCTTGTCACTAGTGCCTAGAATATAGGAGACACAACATAAATATCTGTGAATAAATAGAAATGAATGAATCAAAGGTGTGTAGGAAACTAGAAGAAATTATAAGCCATGGTGTAAAAACTTTTCCTTGCTCCTTGTATGGACAAATTCATGCTGTAGAATAAATCAGGTATTAGAACAAAATAGAAAGTCAGTTTAAGGGATTAAAAGTAGAGTTAGTGGAACTGAAAAGACTGACAGATATTAAAAGATAAAATTGTATAGGTTTTTTTGTGGGGGGAGGGGTGCCTAGGAAAACAGAGTTTACCTCTCTAATGCCAGTAATATTTATTTCTAAGAGGGTGAAGTGGAAAATAATTTCCTTACACTCAGTACTGCCATTTACTTGTATCAATGCTTTGTCTGTCACTTCAATAAGTCAATAAATAGTTAAAGATTCTGTAAGATAGTCCTCATCCTAAGTTACTTCTACTTAAATAAGAATAAAATACATACATACATATATATATATATAAACAATTAGTAAACACAATAGTGTATTCTGGGTTCATAGTAGGCATTAATTAATTACTTACTGAATTGACTAATAGCAAAAAATAATGCTTCTGCTATCTTCAGGTTACTTTTTTTTTCTGGAGACCTCTGGGAAGCTGGAAATAAGTGAAAAATTCTTTAAGCACAAGAACAGCCGTCACAAAACCCTTTTACACTTGACTTCATAGGTTCTCAGGCTTGGTGACTTTCTTAATATACAGTTCCTACAAACTTTGTTACCTTGTTTTTCATTCCATTGTAGGTTTCAAAAAACAAATTGTATAGTGAAGATATTACTCTAAGTAGACCCAATGATCAAGAAGAAATAACAGCTCAAATCCTAACCAAAGAAATAGACAACAAAGAGCATTCCAATCCATGATATAATCATACTTATTGTAATTATGAGCTTGAGTGATCGGCACACAAGTATTCCATGAATGTTCACTGTACCCACTTCTCCCTCAGAATTTATTTTAAATTTTTTAATTTTGGACAAGGAAGGCCGTTCTGCAGCTCAGCGGTTCTGGTCACCTCCTTCTACTAAACAACTACCCCTAGTCAAATGGAAGGACCCCCTAACCGGACTCTGGTCTGGTCCGGACCCGGTATTAATTTGGGGACGAGGGCATGTTTGTGTTTTTCCACAGGATGCGGAAAGTCCGCGCTGGCTCCCAAAGAGGCTGACGCTGCGGGACCCTCGGTTTCTTTGACTGAATTTTATTTCCCTGTTGTTGAAACAGAAGCTATTTCACAGACTTTCCCTGCAAGGCAGCAGCTAGAGTCACTCCCTGCATGTAGGAGGGACCGATGTCAGCACAAAGTCTTATAAAATCCTCCAAAGTCCCTTTCTTTTTAAAAGGACGTATAGCTGTTTGACAAGCTGAATTGGCATTTTCAAAAGCAAGGTGTTTAACCAGAATTGCTTCTGCTCCACTGTCATTAACAAGCCTTCCTGTAGCCTCCAGCAATCTGGAAACAAAATCCTGGTAGGGCTCATCAGGACCCTGTCTAATTTTTGCCAGATGCGTAGATTTTTGAGTGCCAGGCAGCTTACGCCAAGCCCTCATAGCCGCAGCGTTAGTCTGGGCATAGGAGGCATTGGGGAGCTCTAACTGGTCTTCTAAACGGCGATATTCTCCTTCTCCTGCCAACATTTCAAAGGTAACATCAATGTTTTGAGACCTATTAATATCCGCAGTGGCACGACACTGGTCATGAAACTCAGACTTCCAAAGCAAATTATCACCTCCACTTAAACAAGCTTTGGCTAGATTCTTCCAGTCATCAGGAGGCATAGCAACAGCTGCTAAAGAGTCTAGCAATGCTTCA
>VBSM01000272.1:8955136-8974237 GCA_008086735.1 Cheirogaleus medius | reverse complement strand
ATTATCATTAAAGGCCTTCATCAACGCCTTTTGCAAAGGAGAGGAGCGAGAGCGAGAGCGGGAGGCTTCTCTAAGAGCTGGCGGGATAAGCAAAGGCTTCCCTTTAATCTTGGCAGGCTGAATAATAGCAGGCTGTACCGGAGGAGGATCTAAACCAGCAAGCACTGAAGGAGGATAAGACCGCTGAGACAAAGTATCCAAGGGGGCTTTGCCAGCCCTTTCTGCATCAGTTTGCATAACATGCTGCTGCAGTGTCTTTTGTAATAAATCCAGTTTTTTGTCAATACTTGGATCTGGGGTGGGCACGTGGGGGGTCTCAGCCGAGACCGTGGCTGCAAGAGCCCAAGACCCCAGATGTTCAGCATCCACCAAGTCTGCCTCTTTTTCAAGGGAGGACTCAGGTAAAGGTTTTTTAAATTGCTGCTGCTTTTGTGACAATAAATCCTGAGCCTCTTGATAAAGGTTAGGAGGCATAGGAGAAATATCAGTCTTGATAGCGTTCGGATCCAGGCCTAAAGTTAAGCGCTGTCCTTCATGCTGAGGATCCAAACAATCTCTAATCAAATTCCAAAGGGTAAAGGTATCTACTGGAACCTTTTCAGGTCCATGAGCAGAATAATAATCCTGCAACTTTGACCCAACCTTCTTCCAGGTTTCTAAGTTAACAGTTCCTTCCTCAGGGAACCAGGGGCATACTTCTTCTACAAAAGTTAAAAAATTTTCTAGCTGCTTTTTTTCTACCTTAACGCTTCGGGCCCGAAGCATACTCTTTAGAACTTGCAGGAAAAGCATTCGGCTAGTTCCTTGTCCCATAATTTATTACTCCCGTCAATTACACTCCCTGCCCAACTCACCTTACTTCTTGATACGGCCGGCCTTACACGGGCAGTTGCCTTCACCGATTCCCGGTTCTCTAGGTGCCACCAAAGGCCCTCCTGGAAAGAGGGTCCCCGTACGGGCCACCACCTGCCGGAGCCTGCCTAGAGTTAGGGGGCGAGGATAAGAAAAAAAGAGACAAACAAAGATGGGGATGGGAGGACGGAGTCTAATGATGACTGCCGTGCCGCGTTTATTTTTTGGGGTTTATTTATACAGAAAAGTTAAAGGGAAAGCAGGACGTAATGGGAACAAATGGTACAGGCTTACAATTATCTTGAAACCAGACAGTAACCATGAAACATATTTCAAGGTTTTCCCACCAGTTGGGCAAGTTTCTCATCCTGCTTTTTTACTTTCTAATCTACATCCAAGGATTCTTAAGAATCAGCAAGACTATGAACACTAAGATCATTTAAGCAACTTAAAGAAACAGAACACAATAGGCTGATTATCATGCGGTCCTGGGAAAAATGTTTTAAGGGAAAAACTTCTAAGGAGTAGCTAGTAGGAGATAACGTGCAGGCAGCTGCTTCAGCGATTTTCTCATGACTGCAGCTGTACTGTTTCCAGCACCCTCTAACTAGGTGAAAGGGTAAGGATGCCAGAGCTACGAGCTAGGGCCGGTGCTACGTCACGAGGACCCCAGTGTTCTGGGCAGCAGCCGTACCCCAACTCTCCCGTGTTCGGGACAGCTTCCGACAGTTCACTTTCACTATGATTATCCAAAAACTTGACTTTTTCAGCATATCCCCCTTTTAAAAAAAACAGGGAAGCAAATAAAATATTTTTGAAGAAAAAGCTTGCACTGAAGGCCCTCGTTTTACTCTTGTTAAAAGATGAATTAGGCACATTACAATTTTAACAAGTTTATTTGAGCATTCAACCATTCATCAATCGGGCAGCACAAGACCACAGACGCTTTAGCCTTCTACTAGGTGGAGGCGGGGGGAATGTACAAGTGAGGAAACTTTTATAAGTTGTTCTCAGAAGAAAGACTGAGAAAATGTATTTGATTGGTTAAAGTGGAAAGTCCCTAGTTAGAGCTTAGTTGGTGGTTTCTGATCCTGATTGGTTAAGCTTAAGTTTAATTTAAAGTTTACATTGAACGAGGTTTCTGTTCGCTTATGTAGGAACCCAAGGCACTGGAGCTGTCTCAGCCTAATGGCCTCCTAATTAATTATTTTAACACCCCTTCAAAAATTATTTTAAAATTTTTAAATGATTGTCAAATACACACAATTATTAGCTAAAATTATCTGGAAAATCACCTTATTATGACTCATTCTCTGGGGTTGCCAAATAAAAAATAGCAAGCAACAGCTAGCATGGGACAAACACTTCATATAAGACATCTTGTATGAAGGGGATAATTAAGTGATTATAACATTTCACACTTTGCAAGCTCTACAATTTATGATCATAGTTTCTATTTCTTTTGAGAGCAGAACCAAAAGAAGATAGACCACTAGGTGCACTATTCATGCTGTGTCAGTGAAGCAAGGCTAGCCTGGAACTGTAATTCCCTTAAATTTGTGCTATATATGCCTAGGTTGAATCTCTGCTAACTTCTTGCACCAGTTAACTTTTGACTGTTTTCTTTATAACTCCTGTGTGTGACAAGCAAAATTTCTAAAATGGTTCCCCAAAGATGTCCTACCCTGAATCTGCAGAAACTGTGAATAGGGTGAGACATCACTCCCATGATTTATGTTTTAGTCAGTGGCACAGTTGACGTGAGGGAGATGATCTGGATGGGCCTGATCTAAAAGCAGTGAGTCTTGTAGTAGCAGAAAAGGAAATCAGAGAGATCCAAAGAGATTTGAGGAATATTCCACACATTGTTGCTGACTTGGAGGTGGAAGAGGCCACTTGAGAAGGCAGACAGGTGCTCTTAAGGAACTGGCTGCCAGCCAACAAGCAAACAGGAATTTTAATCCTACAGTCCTGTTGAAATGAATTCTGCCAATAACCTGAATGAGCTAGGAAGCAGACGTCTCCACAGAGTCTCAGGCAAGTACTCAGTCTGGCCACCTCTTGATTCCAGCCTGGGGAAGAAAAGCCCAAGCAGAGAAGCCAGCCATGCATGTCAGAGTTCTGACCCAAAGAACTGTGAGGTTACAAATGTGCATGAATTTTAAATTGCTATGTGATCATTTATTATGCAGTAATAAAAAAAACTAATATATTATGACTCCATTAATGAAGCCAAAAATCCAGAAACTTTTCGCCTATAATACCCAAGTTTTGGTAACCACGTCTAAACATAAACCAAGACCACGTACGTGAGTTAATTCTGAATTCATGGGAGGAAATAGCATTATTATCTAGCTAATGTAATATTTAAAAATGTAATTCCCCTACAATTAAAAACTCACTTCTGGGTCTGAGTCTACCAGAAATGATAGGAGTTGGCTTTTTTAAAAATGAGGAGCTAAAAAGAAGGAATGTGATTACTGAGAGGGGGACACAGCTATTGTAATGAGTAGAAAGGAGCATATTACAGTCGTCAACAGGAAGAGCTACAATTAAATGTGAATTATTTGTTTGGTTAAAGAACAACTATAATAGATTCTTGTGGCTGAATATCTGACTGACAAACTTCCTGCAAGCTTTCAGTAACTGACCCTTTGTACCCAAGCTGTGCTGTTGAAATTAAATAGACATCCCCTAATGACCTTTCGATGTTCCTTTGGAGAGAGATCATAAGCAATCATATCACATGATGTGAAATATTTCCCAATTTGGTTAAGCCTATTTTTTTTCACAATAAAAAACAAGATGAAAAAAACAGTTTGCATATTGCAATGTATATAAAAAGAATTTCAAATGTTAAAAAACCTAGATATATTAGAACTTCAGCTCGATTATTTTAAAAGTAATTTTCTCTCTGTAAAAAATCTTTGTGTAGAAAAAATGAGTCACAAAGCTTAGGCAATGCTCCTCCTATTTTAGGAAATGATTAATACAGGAGAATTTCAATGCAATGAAAGCATTTAGACAAAGCCTGCTATAGTTTATTGAAATGGGATGTGATTTATTCCAAAGCTCTACAGAGTCACACTCAGAAAATATAAATAGACACTTTATTTAAATGAAGCCTTAGGAATTTGAGGGCTAATTTTTAACTTTGGGCTATGTAAGATGTGTATAAACAGGACATGACAGAGCACAGATTAGAATCTCTAACTATTATCAGATAAGTCTCTTAGAAATAAAAGTATGTCCAGACCCTCCAGACAATTTATCCTGAGGCTTAGACAAGCCTGTGTGAGATTGATTGGCCCTGGGTTCTGGTGGGATCATACAGGAATCACCTCTTTGCATTGTAGACTTTGCAGCTGCAGCTGTGTGCCTGACCGAAATTGTACTCTTATCGCCCCCCTCTCACCAGTGTGTACTGCATGAATCTCTGCTTTTCACCACAGTGGTCTTCAGTGTCTCACAGGTTTGCTGTTGTTAAAGCATATATTTATTGAGACTCCGCCTGTCCACACTGATGCTGTGGGTTCGGGGCAGAGTTCACATCTGTGTCCTGCTTTTTTCCATGCATTTCTGTGTCTTTGAAGTCTCTCTCAGGCTTCCAAAATTTTTTTCTATTTTGCTCCGACAAAATGGGAAACTGCAACAAACAATCAGAAAGTAAAACAAATCAGAGAAATGAGGGCATACCCATGGTTTTGCTGCTCCACGCTGGGAGCAAAAAATGTTAGTTTATTTTTCTATAATAACGTCCAGCTTAGCCTCCTACCAGGATGGGGCGGTGTGGCAGGGAAACATCATCTCAGTTATTTTTTAGTGGACAGTTTTGCCTCCTTTGGGAATCCTAGGGTTTATAAAATCCAGGAAAATTGGCGTCCTCAGTATAGGGTAGCAACTATGAGATGCTCATCATCAAAGCCCCTTGGTCAATCCAGAGGATGGTGGCTCTGTTATTTCTAACACCTGCTCCCTCTGCCCAAACTCCATTACCAGGACCTCTGCCAAACAGCCATACTCCCTGTCCCCAGCACTCAGGCTTAATCTATGCAGCTACTGCCAGCAGAGGTCTAACCACCAATTATGGCCTAGAAACAAAACTGTCCACCATCCTGTCTCATGGCATCTCATGCCCCGGGGATTGGGCCGCTCTCTTCACCTTCAGCAGTGGAGCCTCCCCACTCAGGTTACCTGTGAGCCCAGAGCAGCCTGCCTCATCAGAACACACCAGCAGGTCAGTTAGTAAATGCAGATGCATGACCTGCATCCCTGACCCACAGAAACAGAATGAGTAGAGCTGGGCCCCAGGAATTTGCATTTTACCAGGTTCCTCAGTAGATTACTATGCACAGCAGAACTTAAGAAACATTAGGTTGGAGCCCTAGACTTTTTGTTTGTTTGTTTGTATTGATAGATTCTCGCTCTGTCACCTAGGCTAGAGTGCAGTGACATGATCACAGCTCACTGAAGCCTTAAACTCCTGGGCTCAAGTGATCCTCCTGACTCAGCCTCCCAAAGTGCTGGGATTCCAAGCATGAGCCACTGCACTAGCCTGCGCCCTAGACTTTTGAAAAACTAGGTCTTTAAAGTCTGCAGCAATGAAAGTCCAAAGCTCCTGGACAAACCCTCTTCTTGTCTTGAAGAAGGGAAGGAAAAATATATGTCACTCTTTCTGATGGGCTTTCAGCTGAGGAAACAAGACAAAGTTTATTCCACAGTCAGGTTATCCAGCCCCACAAAGGTTGAGTGGAAAATGGTAAAATGTCAAAATCACTAAGAGGAAAGCAGGAAACACACACACACACACACACACACAAACGTGCGTGCAAGAACAAATACAAACCCAACATCTTGAGCAGTTTTTTGGAAAAGACTTGGTTGTGGTGAGGGGGGATTGTCAAAGTTTAGGGTTTGTGAGTCCCTCCAAATGGCTGCATGACATCGCCCATAAATAGATCCCATCAAGCTCTCCAGACCTTTCATTAAAGTTAATAACATAAGAATCAGTTCAAAAGTTTGAATACCAATTCACTTTCTTTTTTTCTGATTACTATTTACTTTGCTGATATTTTGAGGAAAGTTTTAAGCAATTATAAACTGACACTAACCAGAATGTAATCATTCAATGTTAAGTATCTGCGGCAGTGAGGGATTAAAAAAACAGAGCTAATTTAAATTCAAAGGTAATTTTAAAACTCACACACATTGCATGCATCAACTCTAGCCTTAATTTGGTGCTACTAAAAGAAATAAAAATGACAGAATTAACTTAGCTTCATTAGTTTTACTTTAAGAAAAATGTATATATAAACAAGTATACACACGCATACTTTGAAGTCTCAAATATCCAGATTCATTGCTTCTAAAGTCAAATTTTCTAGTAGCTAACAGAGGTATACTATACATGAGAAATGTCTTAGTTAACAGCTTCATCTTAATATTTCAGTTTAATTTTGTATTCTATTCCATAATGCCTCTTTGTTTTAATATAAAAACCTTGGAGAAAATACTCCAATAGGCTCCACGGTATTTTTACAATACCTTCACAGATGGTTCTCTGCCATCGCCTGATGTGGAATGCCTCCTGTGATTAAAATAACAAGGTTAACTGTCGGCTCTCCACTTCAGTTTTGGAGGCATCCCTACAACAGGCAAATGTTTAATATGATGCGGTCATTAATTTCTCTTTTATTATACTGTTATCCCCAGAAATGATGGCTTCTGATAAAGTGGTCTTTTTTTCCTTTGCAGGGAACAGTCCAACATCTACCTTCAAAATGGCACAGATAGAATTGGGAGGATATACAAGAAGGCCCTTTATCTTCCGTACACAGATGAAACCTTTACGACGACTATAGAAAAACCAGTCTGGCTAGGATTTTTAGGCCCTATTATCAAAGCTGAAACTGGACAGAAAGTTTATGTACACTTAAAAAACTTTGCCTCTCGGCCCTACACTTTTCATGTACATGGAGTAACTTACTATAAGGAACATGAGGGTAAGTTCAGCTCATGTTGCAGATGGAATATCCTCTTAATTTGTTAGTAGAACTTTTTAACTTCTAAAATTGGACTTCCTTCCTTGATAAGACTTATAACTATGTCATTTAGTTTTAAACTATTTTATTAATAAGTATTTTGTTTCCTCATAATAATGGCGTTTCTCTTGGTTGTGCTCGTTTGTATCAAGTGTGAATGTGATAGGGTTCCCAGGTAGACTCAGGCAGTGAGAGTCAGTAAGAGCCGGAGCTTCTTTCCCATTGCCCAATCCTTTCCGGCCAAATAGCCAGAATAAGAGAAATGTGCGTTAAAGCCTAGAAGAGGCAAAAATCCAGAGGTAAGAGAAAGAAGGACTCAAAATGGGGACTGTCCTGTCTCTGAAGTTCTTACATGTGAACATGCTGTGGCTGTTGTCACCTCCCCTCCTAACTTTGGATAAAGTCTGTCCCCACTAAGGTGGCATGAGTAGTCTCACACATCTGTCAAATGGTACATGTGGCTGGATGACCCCAGGTCACAACTGAGATACAATTAATTAACCAAAAGGGTCATTTGAATGTAGGACTTGGAAGCTTTAAAAATGGTACATGAAAAACAAAAGTAAGATTTGGTGCCTGTGATCTCATTCTTAGTACTTGATGATGATGAAAAGAGGTGGTATTTTATTGTAGTGATGAGCAAGGGCTTTGAAATTAATGATCAAAGTTTGAGCCCCAGCCTTGCCTTTTCCTGGCTGAGTGACTTTGGGCAAGTTACTTAAATTCTCTGAGCTTCAGTTTCGTCATCTATTAAATAGGGACAATAATAATACATAGTAATAGCTCAATAAAAGTCAGCTATTATCATAAACAGATATGCTGAGGTCATGCCACAGGTCATTGAAATTATAATGATCAGATCTTGAAATGAATTTAAAGTCAGATGTGATTCATTATTAGTCTTCTTTTTTAAAGCGGTATTATTGTAGAAGGTGAATATTTAATTATATCTTTTTTGGGTTTTTTTGGTTTTTTGAACCAAACAGTTACATTAATAGCATAAATGGCTGACTGTCATCTTATTTCTCTTTAATAAGTTCATGGTATGTTAGGGAATTAGCATTCATTATAAAGGTATGTAATGGTATTGTGGTTTTGTTAAAAGAAAAATGAATTATCTCTTAGAGATATATACTCAAGTATTCATGAATGGACTCTGATGTCTGGGATTTGCTTTAAACTAATTTCATGGTGCTGGGCATAAGAGTGAGAGGGTATAGATGAAACAAGACTGACCTTCAGTTAAGCTGGGTTGATGGGTACATGAACATGCATCATATTATTCCCTCAATTTTTGCATATATTTCCAAAATCAGAGTAAAAAAATTTTAAATCCCATATTTACTTCATGGGAAAAATCTGATGCCATATAAGACATTTCAAATTACAGAAGAGGGTGCCATTTGCTCAGACTTCCATACCATGACCCCAGGACAAAAGTTGTTCTTTATATTGCAAACCTGATGTCACTGTTCTCCTGACATATCTATTACTGTTTCCTGAACACTCAGTCAAGTATAAAAGGTAACAAAAATTTTTGTGAAACTTTCTCCCTAGCCAGTAGCCTCTTATTTATCTGTGTACAAATGGGACAGCACTGCATCCCCAAAGAGCATATATCAGAGGTTGAGTTTGAGTAAACGTTTGCTGAATGAATTAATGGACTATGTATTCTTTCATTTAAGTTCAAACATATTCACTTGGTAACTTCATTGCATGTTGCTTTCTAGGGGCCATTTACCCTGATAACACCAAGGATTTTCAAAGGGCAGATGACAAGGTGTATCCAGGACAGCAGTATACATACATGTTGCATGTCACTGAAGAACAAAGTCCTGGTGAGAAAGATAGCAATTGTGTGACTAGGATTTACCATTCCCACATTGATGCTCCAAAAGATATTGCCTCAGGACTCATTGGACCTTTAATAATCTGTAAAAAAGGTACGTTTCCTCATTATGACTCCCAATATGTGACTAGAAGACAAGGAACAAGACAATTTGTGTTTTAAATGTAAGTGAAGTCTTCTGTATTGAGACTGAGTAGGTAAGACAGAGAGGTGGTGAGTCTAGACAAAATGGAAAAGAAGAGCAAATCAAGACTACGAGAAGAAGGGATAAATGGAACAAGTATTCATATGGGGAAAACACCAATGAAGCTAAGCTGCAAGAAATATGTTCTCCTTGGAGATAGGTTTGCTGTATCTAACTTCCAAGAGTGCTGTTGAAGAGACATATGGCTTTACCAAATGTGATTCCTTTATTGGCACTACATGGTGACAGATCTATAGTTATCTGTATTATACCGGTAAATATAATATTATAGAATTTATTTCTAGCATCATGAAAAAGACAATATAGCTCAAGAGCTTGAAATGTAATTCTTACTTGACCAGTAGTTACCTGCAGAGACTTGCCTCAGCCTGTGGCTATATGCATCAGAAGATATACACATAACTTTGAATTCCAACCTCATTTGCCAAAAAGCATTTAATAGTTATGTGGTCAGTGGATATCCAGATACATGAATGTTTCTCAAGCCCTGGATACTGACATGAAATTCCCTGACTATTTCTACATCTGTAAAACAGGAGTAATCTGGTCCAGATTTGTGGTTGGATAGGGAAATAAATACTAAAATAAAAAAAAAAAACCTATAAATCACCTAAAAACATAAACCAAAATACATGCTAAATATTCAGTTCTACTAAAATAGTAATTTTTACTTCAGATTCTCTGGATGATGAAAAAGAAAAAAATATTGACCAAGAATTTGTGGTGATGTTTTCTGTGGTGGATGAAAATCTTAGCTGGTACCTAGAAGACAACATTAAAACCTACTGCACTGAGCCAGAGAAAGTTGAAAAAGACAATGAAGACTTCCAGGAGAGTAACAGGATGTATTGTAAGATTACAGAAGACATGTTAACTTTACTTTTTTTTCCTTGATCCATTATTTGTGCTAAGCTTCTTCTCTCACATGAATAAGGAGTGTGTTTTTAATCTGTGGCCCTGATAACAAAGCATATTGGACATGCAACTTGATATTCAGCTAAATAGGTCAAAATCAAAACTCCAAGCCAGGTAAAGCCAGATACACCAAATTTATTCCCAAAGTGATAAGGATAAAACATCAATTATGGTTTAATGCACATGTATGTTACATTAATATGTTTATCCTCCAAACTCATTCTAAAAATTATTTGAGGCAGCGTGAAATGCATATGTATGTTACATTAATGTATTTGTTTATCCTCTAAACTCACTCTAAAAAATTACAGCATGAAATTATTAAACTAAGTGCTTAAAATTATACTTACATTGTAAAGCATTTAACTATACTTAAGAAAATAGTTCAAACCACTGTTCTAAAAGGTATTCATTTTACATATTATGTTGTCCTCACTGCACCTTTGATGGTTCATATTTCTTTTCTATATTTTAGTTCACTTTATTTTTTCTAGAAATGCTTTCTCTATAGCCTGGGCTTTCTCTTCATTCTCAGGCACAAAATAATGATTATCTATCCCTCAGAATTTTCATGAGAAATCACATCCCTTAACACCAATTAGACCAATAAGTATAGATTTTTGTTTATTTGTTTGTGTTTAGCTTCTTCAAAATAACCTTTACTCAAAAAGTGAGAACACAAAAGTAACTGTACTACCAAAGCAGAAGAATAAATTAATGAACAAAGTACAGATTTTTATTTCCAACTTTTGCTTATACCTGGCTAGAGGGTCTCATTTCTGTACTTTAATCCTGTCTCTGGTATGTACTAACAAAAATAGACAATAGTAAAAGATACTCAAACTTCTCCTCTGGACACGTTTGCTTTGGTGCCACTGTGGCATCCGGTGCCTCCGTGGTTCTTCAGAAATAATTTCCACCCAGAAAATTTCTAGGACCACCCAGTTTGAACAATTACCCTAAGTTTCTTCCAAGGGTCTCAGGCCACCCTGCTTTTGAACTTTTAGGTCTTCGTGGTACTGGTCCCTCCTGTCCCTCCCCTGCCTTTCTTTCCCTGCTTCATATTGCTTCCAATTTTGTCTTCCAATATTAAAAAAAAAAGCTTTCCTTATGTTGTTATTACAATAGAACTTCACACTATAAAATTGAAAAAGTCCTGATAAGCAAAAAGAAAAAACATAAAATATTCATACTACCACTACCAACATGATTAATAATTGATTGATTACTAAATAACCTTCAATCTATTTTCTATTCACTATATGTGTGTATGTTATGTATATATGCACACATCTGTATTTAGAAAAATAGACACATACAACCAATGTGTATAGTTTATAACAAAGAAAGCAAATAGGTTTCATCGCCAGTATTGTGTTCATTTGTAATATAGTGTGGACAAGAATCCTCAGGATGAATTCAGGTGCAAAATGAAAGAGTTATGTGATTGATTCGCAATGTGTGACATGGGTACAGTAGGGAGGAATACCAGCATGTGTGCTGGATATTTTCCATCTCAAACTGATTCTATTTCTGTGGAGGTAACTACACTATCTCTAGCACCAATGTCTATCAGTCACAAACTGCTCTTGACTTACAGCTGTGAATGGATACACTTTTGGAAGTCTCCCAGGACTCTCCATGTGTGCAGAAGACAAAGTGAAATGGTATCTTTTTGGGATGGGTAATGAAGTTGATGTGCATGCAGCTTTCTTCCATGGACAAACATTGACTAACAAGAATTACCGTATTGATACAATCAATCTCTTTCCTGCTACCCTTGTTGATGCTTTGATGGTGGCCCAGAGCCCTGGAGAATGGATGCTCAGCTGTCAGAATCTAAACCATCTGAAAGGTAATTCACCTAAAGTTAACCACCAGCTAAGGAAAAGTGATTACTGGAAATAAGAATCTAAAAGCTAAATATCTTTGGAATAATCTGAGTTTTGAGCTGGTATCTTAGTTTTATTCTTATGATGGAATATATCACAATGCAATAAAAATAACTGAAAGATTGGAACATTTATAAAGGAATGAGATCTGAAAATATATTAATTTTGGGAAAAGAACAATTAACCCTGAAAGTGTAGTACTGTATATAGTTTCTCAGCTTTGTAAAATACATAATATTGGAAAAACCAGAAGATTTGTGTATTGTGCTGGAAAGTAGCCTTTTTTTTATTACTTATTGTATCAAGTGTACCCAACTTTGTTCTTAATTTGAGTCTGGTTATTCCTTGATTTAACTCGATAAATCCTTCCTCTCTTTAATTTGGGCAATAAAAACATTCCTTGTTCTTGAAAAATATCAGTTTTATAATATTTGTCTAATTAAGAAATTAGGTTTACTCTCGGTGTTTGGATACGTTACTTTGACCTGCAAACAATTGTTTTTGTCAAATATGCCCTGGGCCCCAGATGCCCAGCACAGCAGGTGCACAGCTGTTTTGCATGAGAGAACAGTAATACATGCTTATTCTGTTTCTCCTCCTCCAACCAACACTACCCTTAAAATATGTCAAAGCTGCTCTTCTTTGCTTATCTATAAATTTGTCCTTTTTCTCTCATCAAAAGAATCACCATGTGAAACCCCACAGAAATTGGTGCCATATTTTGAAAAGAAGTGTGCTTAAAATCTCTACGCTATGTGTACATAAAAAGATATATGTCTTTTTAAAAACTTGAATTATCCATCAGTAATTTATTTACAGCTGTTTACCATAGTTTATAGTATTGTTTTTATGTGTCTATTTCTTCAGTTTCCATCTGTCTTCTCACTAGCAGTGTTTACAGGACAATATGAAAGAGAAATATTTGCTCCATTAGCCAATGCCTCCTTCTGTTTCATTTCAGCTGGTTTGCAGGCCTTTTTCCAGGTCCAGGACTGTAACAAGTCTCCATCAAAGGATGATATCCTTGAGAAACAGGTTAGACATTACTACATTGCTGCTGAGGAAATCATCTGGAACTTTGCTCCCTCCGGTATAGACATCTTCACCAAAGAAAACTTAACAGCACCTGGAAGGTAATTCTCAAAAAAGACTACTGTTTCAAAATATGCTCTTCCCAGACCCAAAAGAATCATAAAAGGCTGACTCCACAATTAAAATGTTCTCTGGTATCTGAAATTGAGTAACTAGACTGGTAAATATTTGTTAAGGTGTATGGTGTAAGAGTCCAAGTTTGAGAACTATAATTTTTGAGTCCATGAAAAAAAAAGCTGGGTTCAAAAGTTATCAAATGCTTGACAAAGTCCTAAGAAAACATTGAATACAAATAGATAAATCAATTAATTTGTTTTCCATTTGTGAAAGTATAGCACTGTACAATTTGGCAGCATTAAGTACATTTCCAGTGCTGTACAACCATCACCACTATTGGTTTCCAGCACTTTTATATCATCCCAAATGGAAATGTATCCAATAAACAATAACCTCCCCATTCTACCCTTCCTCCACTCCCTGATAACCTCTATTCTCATTCTGTCTCTATGAATCTATTTTAGGCAACTCATACAAGTGGAATCATACAATATTTGTCTTTTTGTGTCTAATTTATTTCCCTTAGCACAATATTTTCAAGCTTTTTCCATGTTGTATCTTGTATCAGAATTTCATTCTTCTTTGAAGCTGAATAATAGTCCATTGTATATACATACCACATTTTGTTTATGCATTCATCTGTTGATGAACATTTGGGTTATTTCCACCTTTTTGCTATTGTGAATAATTTTGCTATGAACAATTGGTGTTAATATCTGTTCAAGTCTGTACTTTTAATTCTTTGCATATCTACCTAGGAATGGAATTGCTGGATAATGTGGTAATTCCATTTTAAAATTTTTGAGGAACCACCACAGTAGATGTACCATTTTACAGGCTCACCAACAATGTACAGGGGTTCCAATTTCTCCACATTCTCACCCAACATTTGTTATTTTCTGCTTTTTTTTAATAATAGTGATCTTGAGTATGAAGTGCTATCTCATGGCAGTTTTGATTTGCATCATTTTAATGACTAGTGATGTTGAGCACCCTTTCATATACTTGTTCATCATTTGCATATTTTCTTCAGAGAACTGTCTATTCAAATCCTTTGCCCATTTTTATTGGGTTATTTCTTGTTGTTGTTGACTTGTAGGCATTCTTTATAGATTGAGGATAGTAATGCCTTATCAGATATTTGCAAATACTTCTGTCATTCTGGAGGTTGTCTTTCACTGTCTTAATAGTGTTTTTTGATGCACAAAAGCTACTCTTGTACCTGTCTGGATGACTTCCATAGCCTCCCAGCCATTCTTCCTATCTTAGTCTATCCATTTTCCACAAAACAGCCAAGGTGATCCTTCAAAAATGTCAATGAGCTTACACCACTCCCCTGCTCCAAGTCTTTGTTTGTACATCACCTCCTCAGAGAAGCCCTCTTTGCCACTCATCTTAAAAATCCCCTCCTTGGAAAGGTTAAGTAATATATCCAATATCACACACAAGTTGATAGCTGGGCCTGGCTCCACCCAAGCCTGTGTGACTCCTGAACCATAGATTTAAGTCCCAGGCTACATTGGTATCTAAACATGATGACTCCCAAAGCTGCCTCTCCAGCCCAGAAGGCTCTTGTGAATTTCAGATTTGCATTTCAAACTTCTTAGTGACACTCCCACTTGAAAAATCCCCTTCAAGTCAACATGTTGAAACCTTAATCCATCGTCTCCTCTGCAAATCTGAGTTTCCTCCTCTCTCTTAGCGAATAGTGCTGCCATCTATCTTTGTATCCATCCAAGTGCCCAAGTCTAAAAGCTGAGCACCATCCTGGACTCCATCCCTCCTTCTCTCTTCGAGTACTGCCTCGTTATATCCTAAATATCTCTGAAAGCTGTTTACTTGTCTCCATCTTCTTTACCAGAACCTCTGGAATCACCCCACCACTCAATGAGATTATAAAAGCAGCCTCCTGACTGATCTCCCTACTGCAGTCTTGTGTTTTCCAACAAATTTTCCAGGCAGCTGCCTGAGGGATCCACATAAAACATTAATTCTGAAGGCTTAGGTCTTTCAAAGGCTTCTCACTGCCCTGGGATGGAATCCTGAAACCTTAATGAGGTCCTGCTGCTTACCCCACAAGTCCCCAAGCCTCATTCTTCACCCCTCTGCCCTGCCCTGCATGTTGTTTCTGCCATATTTTCTAGAACATGTCATGCTCACTCTCTCCTGAGCCCTCCCACAAGCTGTTTTACCTTCCCTATTCTCCCCACCACACACACTTCATCTTGCTAACTCTACTTCTCCTTTCGATGGTTTTAAATAATCACTTCCTCTGGAAAGCCTTTGTGGCCTCTCCCCACCACTTTTCCTATCCTCAGGAGAAATGCTCCATAATACCCTGTGCTTAATTACGTTTTATTATTTTGGTTGGTTCATAGTCTGTCTTCTCTGACAGATACAAGGTCCATGTGGACAGGGACAAGTCCACCTTGCTTATGGTTACCTCGTCAACACATAAAAGAGTTCCCTGCAAAGAGCAGGTGTTCAATATATTTGTCAAGTGAAGAAAGAGATGAATGGAGTGGCTTTGTGCAAGTCAAATACCTTTCTGAAATTTAATTTCTTCATTTGTAAAATGGGGAGGATAAGACCAAATTTCTTGCATTGTCTTGTGAATTTCAGCTAATAAATAAAAGCTCCAGAGCACCTGGATGGTGTCAATGCACAATAAAGAGTAGCTACTGTATTGTTAAACATTTTACAATTTGATAAAAAGATTCTATTGTAGAACAATCTATTAACTGTCAGTGTTGACATGGACCTTCTTGAAACTTTTTCACTTCATTTGAAATAGTGAACACCTCCATGATTTTGTATTTCTTAACTGAGCATCCATGAGTGGCCTACAACTGTCTGAATCTGTTTGAGTAACTGGCATGGATTGCTGTAAATCATGGATAATATTCATCTCTAAGCACTGGTCAGGATTTTTCTCTTCAATTAGTACCCTATGTGAATACCTGCTTTCTATTCCACTTCAACTGCAGTATTAAACACTTTTTCTTTTGGCAGTGACTCAGAGGTATTTTTTGAACAAGGTGCTACAAGAATTGGAGGCTCTTATAAAAAGCTGGTTTATCGTGAGTACACAGATGCCTCCTTCACAAATCGAAAGCAGAGAGGCCCTGAAGAGGAACATCTTGGCATCCTGGGTGAGTCTCTTCCCCTGGACTACACCAACCTCAGAAAGAACAGAAACTTCAGGACCTACTGCATGATTTCTATATATTAAGTAGGCATGTGACAGATCAAACATCCATAAAATGCAGCAGCTAAATACTTTTACTTTTCCAAATGTAAATTACCAAAAGTTAGTCTTCATCATTAAAAGCCATGCTGACTTCAATGGATTTCTTTTTCTTTAGAGGTAAGGGGAATTGTGTGCTTTTGTGACTTGGTTTAAATAGATAACTAAGTTGTTAATTTCTGCTCTTAGCTAAAGGTGCATCCCCTTAGAAAGAAAATCCAGGCTGCATTTGTCTGAGAGCCCTCTGCAGGCTGCCCTCAGGCAGAGCCCAGAGACCTGCTCTTGCCCAGGCACTGGTCAACGTGGCATAGTGGGGAGCAAACCGAGTCTGGATTCAGACTGTCCTCACTCTTCACCTCTTAGCTGTGTGATATTTGAAAGTTACTCAACTTTCTGTGCCTGCTCCGCTTCTGTAAAATGAGAGCAATAATGGTTCCTACCTCATCAAGCTGTTATAAGGATTAAATGAGTTAATGCACATAAACACTCAGAAGAACAGATAGGAAGCTCTGGATAAATGCCATTTTATATACTACATAAAGTATTTATGTACTATATATCTACTTTTTATTCTATAGTATAGTTGGTAATAATATTAATTTTGGTGATGGAAAATCCGAAACGGTGTTATCCTTCACATCCAAGACAATTTAACATACTTGCTTTGGGTGGTCAAAGTTTATAGCACCCCTCGCTCCTGGGACAAATGGCACACATCTAGCCAACTGTGGACTAGGGTAAGGAGACTGCAGACACTGAATAGTGTTTGTAGATGTATAAAGCTTATTAACGGACTTGGACAAAAATGATAAGCAATTGCATTAATCTAAAGTTGTATCAAAAAGCCCTTCTCGTCTCCTTCCAACCTCCCCAAGTCAGGTTGATAATGGACTTTTCAAAAACCAAACTTTCCATTCACCATAAATAAGCATGTTGCTTCCAGTGGTTCTTGCCAGAGGATACAGCCAAAGAAAATAACTGTTTTGTGCATTCTGTACGTTATATACCAAGGAAGGGAGGGTAATAATTCTCTTTGTCCCTAGGTCCTGTCATTTGGGCAGAGGTGGGAGACACCATCAGAGTCACCTTCCATAACAAAGGAGCATATCCCCTCAGTATTCAGCCGACCGGGGTGAGATTCAGCAAGAACAACGAGGGTACATACTATGCCCTGCATTCCAACTCCCCGAGTGGAAGTGAGTACAGCACTCTGTAAACCAGCAATGTTTACTAACCCGCTGCACTGGTCACTTTGTCCTGCAAAAACCAAAGGCAGGAACTCTCAAGGAAACTGCTCATGTATTATTTTTAGGCAGCATGCCAGGAAGCAAATAAACCTCTTCTCCTACCATTTCCAATAGGTTTATGGAAGTTTGTCGTACCTCACTTGAATGATTATTGACAATGTTGATAGTAATTTAGTTGGGTTGTATCAATTACACATTTCTGCAGTACTCTTTGGGTCATTTTTAATTTAAAAAATATTCTTATAATCACAAGAAAGTTAGATGCTTATTTTATAATATTTGAAAAATATGGAAAAGTATAGCCAAAAATATTAATGATCTATATTTCTATAGACAACCACTATTACAATATATTTTATATAATCCTTCTACTTTCATCTGTGTACATAAAATATATATTTTAAATATGGTTGAATCATAGCATATAAATACACTTACTATTATAATTTTGTACCCAGAGTTGGTTCTCTTAGCGTTATGAGCATTTTATAATTTTAATGATATGAAATATTCCATCATGTAGATGTTTTTGCCTATTTTTACATGTTTGATCAAGTTCGACCAATGAAGACTAGTGACTTTGCCAGCACTTACAGTGTGACCATTAATCAGTCGTTCTGGCCTCAGTTTCCTCAAGTGTAAATTTGGAAGATTTAAACAGGATCATCTGCAAAATTCTTTTCAGTTCTACAGTTATTTTCAGTTCTATTTTATTCAATAGTAAATTCATTGATTACTCCCAATTGCCTGCCATTGTTCTAGCTGATAGAAATATAAAGACAATGCTTGCCTTAAAGAAGATTAAGTTCTATTTGAGAGAGAAATACACACAACATAACATATAAAGGTGCTAGGGACATTTATCAGGAGATGTGTGAGCACTAAGAGGGACACCAATCCTAGACAGAGGTTTAAAGGAGTCCTGGAGAAAATCACACCATCTGTCATCTGACACAGCAGCACAATTAGGTTGTCATTCTAATTCATAACAAGGAACTCAGAAGTGGGTCATCCTAGACTAAACCCAGTCTACTTCGTGGCTCAAATCACTGCACTAGAAAGCACACTTAACCTCTCTAATGTGACCTTTCCAACAGGTGTAACTCCTTCTTCAGCCTCCCACGTGGCACCCAAAGAAACATTCACATACGAATGGACTGTTCCAGAAGAAGTAGGACCCACTTATGCAGATCCTGTGTGTCTATCTAAGATGTATTATTCTGCCGTGGATCCCACCAAAGATATATTCACTGGGCTTATCGGGCCAATGAAAATATGCAAGAAAGGAAGTTTACATGAAAATGGAAGACAGGTAAGTCCAGTCAGGGAAAAAAGAAAATGATTTTCCAATCTCTCTAAATTATCATCATAAGGAAAATCCTGGGTTTGAGGCAGTGAGGATTCTACATATAATATTTCTTATAAATTTTTCTCAGTCTTATATGATCTTCATTGTGCAGAGATTCTCTGACTAACATGATTGTTGGGCTGGAAAGGAGATTTTCCATAGGACTTGAGGTCCTTTATGGTACAACTAGACTTTAATGCACACATTTAATTATCACCTATTAATGATAATAATTCAATCAACATTTACTAAAGAAAACATTGCTTAAAATATCTTTTAGAAATGAGAAATGACTCTTCGACATAGAAATACCTAGCCCAATCACTGTTTTTAATCTCTAAAATAAATACTTTAGT
>VBSM01000272.1:8918188-8955036 GCA_008086735.1 Cheirogaleus medius | reverse complement strand
ATTCCATCATTCTTTCTTTGTTTATTAGCTAGCATACATCTCTAACTATAAACAGAAAATTCCCTTAATGAATTGCTTGGTTATCCTGAGGTACATATTCTACAGAAAGGGAATGACAAATACTTGATTCTTTCCCCATATTTACAAGTTTTGAAACTAATCACTTTCCTCTAGCATACTTTAAAGCTTGTCAATAATTTCTTTTCTTTTTAAGTAGTATTGTGAACTCATATGGACTTAGGCATAGTTGGGGTGTCTCAATTCATATCCCTATTGATGTTCAAAGTATCCTTTTCACCTTTGGGGGACTTGTTCAGGTTGACTCCACCATTTTTACATGACTTAGTAGTCTTTGAAGTTTCTTTGCTTCTTAGTACAATAAGATATTTCAGGCTCGTCTTACACATTTTCTGGGCCAGACCTACAATCAGCCTTGGTTCTTTATGGTGAAAAGTTATTTTTAGAATCACAATCTGGGCTTTAGAAATGCTCATTACTATTGGGTTAATCATTGTTGCTGGGCATTTTTAGTGGCCAGAAATGGGAAAAGTTTAAGATAAATTCATCAGGATTTCACACTGATATTTTCTATTCAAATTTGATTCTACAGATTTCTTTTGTTTGCTATTATGCTCATTGATCTTACATCTATATCACCTTTCAACTGCACTGAAAAATCTTAGTTTTTAATGACACTAACATAAATATTCACTTGATTCATTCCATAACATACACACAACACTCTCAGAAGCACAATTACAACCAACAGTACAATTACTGAAAACAGTTTAAAATTTGTTTGCCACTCTTTTTGTTCTTAGAGTAGATCCCACTAGGGATTTTCTGTCAAACTACATATTTAAAATCACTTGGAATAGTTCTTCTCTGCCATTCTTCTTAATGAAATATTGCAAGAATGGAAAAGTAAACACCACATGTACTCAATACTAAAGTAAAACTCAAGGGAAATCAAGTAGCTGGGAGGGAGGAGGGGATGGGTAAATTCACACCTAACGGGTGCAATGCACACTGACTGGGTGAAGGGCACGCTTATAACTTTGACTCAACCTGTACAAAAGCAATTTATATAACCAAAACGTGCATACTCCATAAAATTCTGAAATAAGAAAAAGTTATCTACATAGTTTTGCCACCCATTGGATGTACAAGTTTATTTATTTTACTTCTCTGTTTCAGAAATTGCTTTCAAAATTGTAATATTATTTTATAATTATGTAAAACATTTACATGGCTCCAACACCAAATCTACAAAAGGAAGTATATTCAAAGAAGTCTAGCTTTTTATCCCCTCTCTCCTCTCACCTATTCCCTGCTTCCTCATTATAGGTAATGTTCATTTTACTTTATAGTTTTGCTTCCATTTTAAAACATGTAGCTGAAAACAAAGATGGCTTGAATTCTTATTCTTCAATCTTGTTCTTACCTCGAGAAGAAATATTGATAAAAGGAGGCTAATGTTTATTGAACTCCTTCCAGATACTTTCACATATAATACTTCATTTAACCTTTACAGCAACCCAAGAGGCCAAGTATTGTAATCTCAATTTTCGTGGGCAAGGAACGCATGCTCAATGAGTTGAGATTTAAAATGAGTTTTAGCCTCTACATATTTCATCATCTTCAATTTGCATTAGAGGCATTAGAAGTCCTCATCCTGGCTTTGTTACTAGCCCTGTGACTTCATATTGGTTATTTGATATTTTTCATGCCCCTCTGACTCATCAGTAAAATGGAGACAATGTAAATCAGTAAAATCAGTAAAATGGAGACAATACCTGCCCTGCTGACCTATCTTGATGGGCTGCATTCTTTCTTGTTGAAAGAAACAAATAAAATGAATATAGGTGAAAACCCTGGATAAGCTATGACATACCGAACCAACAAAAAAGTTTTACTGTCTAGTTGCATACAACACAGGGTGAGACCAATCAGTGTCATTACTATTATTATTTTTTAGTTTCAAAATATTAAGGGGTCAAATGTTTTGCTACATGGATAGCTTTTACAATGCTTTTGTCAGGGCTGTAATTGTGCCCATCATCTGAATAGTGTTCCTTGTACCTGTTAGGTAGGTTTCAACTTCTAAAGCAAGTTCCTGACTTCTACAACTATTTTTTTAAATATCATTTTAATATGAAAGCATTTCATGAACATTGTGAAAATTAAGAAAATATATGAAAGTAAAAGACAAAGTATTCCTATCACAAAAAAGAAATCACATTGTATAGATTGTGTGTAATTTGTCATAACTATATTATGAATATCCTTCCATATCATTAAAAAAATCTTCTATAGTCTTATTTTGAATGACTGCAAAGTACTTCATGTTATGAATGTATCATAAATTATTTATCCAATTCCCTGTTGTTAAACGTGTAGATGGTTTCCAATTTTTTACTATTAGGAACACTGTTGTATTTAACATACTATTTTTTGTTTTAACTAAACCCTCAGACATGTCCATTATTTTCATTTCATTGAAACAAATCCTGGGACTGGAATTTCTAGGTAATAGGCTAGGCGCACAGCTTTAAGCATTTTGTGTGCTTGTCAAACTGCTCTCCATATGATAGTTACTTTCCAACCTGCAGATCATGACCCCTTTAGTCAGTTGTAACTAGTGACTAGAATTTTTTGCAATATCAAGTAGGAAAGAAGAGACAATAACAGAGTATACCACATGCAGTTAGAACAAGTCAAGTTTAATGAAATTTCTTTTCTGGTGAGTGAGTGTGTGTATAGGGTCACACTGTGAAACGTATTTTTTATGTGGTTGCAATTGAAAAGTTTGAAAATCACTGACACAAAATCCATGAGAAAGGATGCTCTCCCCTTTACCAATACTGAGCATAGTTTTTATTTTTTACTTTTTATTTTAAAAAATTTAAAAAAATTTTTTAGAAACAGGGTCTTGCTCTGTCATCCAGACTGGAGTGCTATGGTATGATCATAGCTCACTGCAACCTCCAACTCCGGGGCTCAACTGATTCTCCTGCCTCAGCCTGCCAAATAGCTGAGACTACAGGTGTACACCACCACATCCAGTTAAATTTTTATTTTTTTGTAGGGACAGGGTCTCACTATGCTGCCCAGGCTCATCTCAAAGTCATGGCCTCAAGCAATTCTCCCACCTTGGCCTCCCAAAGCACTGGGATTACAAGCAAGGGCCACCATGCCCATCCCTGAGTATAGTTTTAAATTTTTACAAAGTTCATAGGTGAAATGCGGCACCTCATTCTCATTTAAATATATAATTTAATTAATAATGATGTTTATCGACCATTTTTACTTCTCTTTTCAATTTCCTAATGATGGCAGTTATCCATTTTCCATTGTTTATTTCTTTATTAATCCATAAACTATCTATATATTAAGCCATAGAATATATATAGTGTATAATGCTATATATATATATATATATAAAATCCATATAAAAGGTATGTGTACCTTTTTTTTCTCCTGTTTGCCTCTGGTGTTTTCTAGCATTCCATCATTGCTTATGGTTGGGTGTTTTTTCTTTTTGTTTTTGTTTGTTTGCCTGTTATGTTATAGCTATTTTCAATTTTATATAGCCAAATTATCAATCCGTTTCCTTATGTATCATGCTTAAAAAGTTATTTTCTATTCTAAGGGTACATAAATATTAATCTACATTTTAGTCAGTACCTTAGAGGTGCTACCTGTAACTAATTTTGAGTTTGGTGAGAAGTAGAGCTCTAAGCTTATTTTTTCTAAACAACTATCATATTACCTGATCATTACATATTAATCAGTCTATTCTTTGTCCACTGATTTGAAGTGTCATCTTTATCATGTCATAAATTTTATATATATTTGGGTCATTTTTCTAGGTTTTCTAGTTTACCACATGTTCTATCTGTCCCAGTACCACATTGTTTTTACTGTTGTACCTTCATAATATGTTTATGATAGAACATGATCACCCATTACTGCAAAGAGTTATTCTTTAAAGAGGAGAGTTATTATTCTCTTTTGAATTATTCTTAGCTACCTTCACAGTTCTTCCAGATCAATTTTAAAATAATTTTGTCAAGCTAAAAAACTGCCAATGGTATTTTTTATTGGAATTTCATTAAATGGACAGCTTTTGTTAGAGAGAGTTTAATCTCTTAACTATATATTTAGACTTTCACTTAGTAACCCTTTATTTCAAGCTTTCTTTTTGACTATTCAATAAATTTTTATAGCTTTTTTGTATTAGTCCTGCATACTTTTATTGAGTTCCTGTTTTTTTAAATATAATGCATTACATGGTATTTTCTAATTGCTTACCGTCATTATAGAAATGTTGTTTATTGTTTAATATTTATTTTGTAACTGGACATCTTAAATATGGCATTTCTTACTTCAAATAATTTCTAACTGATTCATATAGATTCTATATTATCTCCAAATAATGCTAATTACTTTCTCTTTGCCAGTATTTCAATTTTGTGCTATTTCCTTGCCTTATTGTGTTGGGTAGAATATTAATAATATTAAACAATAGTCATAATAGTCAGTGGCTTTGTTTTATGTATGATCTTAATGAGAACATCTGTATTATTTTACCACTAAGTATAAACTATTTGTTGTGCTTTATTCTATTTGTAGTTTACTGTGAATGTTTCTCTATTAAAAAGAAATCATTTGAGCTTCTCAAAAAATAGACCATGCAAAGCACAGGATTCTTTTTATTTTCACCCATGGGTATTGGTCTACTCAGGCAACTCTTTCTAAGTCAATTGATCACAGTTATTGAGCATAATGGTTTTAACTTTTCTCCTCCATATGTATGGTTATATTCCTTTCTCATTCCTAATGTGTATTTCTTGGTTCTCTCAATTTTTTTTATGAGACTTGCCAGAGTTTTGTATATTTTGTTGGTTTCAAAGAATACATTTTTAGGCTTAGCTATTTTATCTGTAATTTATTAATTTTGGCTTTTGTCTTTATTAATTCCTTTTCTCTTCATTTAATTTTCCAAAATTTTCATTATATTTATTTTTATTTTGTTTTCCTTAAAATAAAAATATTTTCAGGCCAGGCATCGTGGCTCACACCTGTAATCCGAGCACTCTGGGAGGCTGAGGTGGGAGGATCTCTTGAGCTTAGGAGTTTGAGACCAGCCTGAGCAAGAGTGAGACCCTGTATCTAAAAATAAAAAAAAGAATCTTTAAAGTGTTCTCTCCTTTGAGAGAGTAACTTACTTTCAGGGGCTCTTTTCCTTTGATTCCTTAGACTCATTACCTTCTTCTGAACGACTGAAATCATTTCATAGGCCAGACAGTATTTCTGCTTCCTATTTTTGACTGGGGCTAGGGGGTAGAAGGTGAGAATGTTTGTCCAGGTGGCTGGAGATTGTGTGACTCTCTGTTTCAATTCATTGGCAGGTTATTTCTTCACTTAGGTTAATTTCTTCCTCAATCTGCTTCCACCCTGCTCTACCTTACAGGAATCTTTCCAGTTTTCATAAATGTGGATGGGATCTTCCCCGATTTCCAGCACAGATCCATATTCTCTCCTATTTTAACAATTGTTTTTAGTGGCTTCAATTGGTATGGACAAGAAGGTAGGGGGAAAAAGTTAGAACTTTTAGGTGCAGGAAGAGGCTCAGATTACCATACTGAACCATAAATGAAACCATTGAAAACTTTGGTGGGCAACTGGAATATTTCATGAGCCCTAGTTTATAAAGAGGAACAGAAACTTCTGTTCTCATTCCTTCCTTTAGGTATGTTTGTGCACAAATAATATTGTGTACATGGAAGTTTCGGCTTTACTTATTCTGTCTTCACTTCATTGTTTTTGTTTTTGTTCACAGAAAGATGTAGATAAGGAGTTCTATTTGTTTCCCACAGTATTTGATGAGAACGAGAGTTTACTCCTGGATGATAATATTAGAATGTTTACAACTACACCTGATCAGGTGGATAAAGAAGATGCAGACTTTCAGGAATCTAACAAGATGCACTGTAAGTACTGCATCACCCACCATTCTTTCAAGTTATTTCAGTACTGCATCTGTAATGCTTTTAATTAAACCAAAGTGCAAATAGCTTTGTTCATTGATTAGTTTTCAATAAATGATTACATGCAATAGTACTCTGAGGATAATATCGGTTATTTGATGTATCAGTCAATTCCTCATAATTTCACTTAATTCAGTGTAATTAGACTTGTCAATTAGATGAATGATCCTTAAAGTGTGGTTCCTAGGTCAGCAGCCTCCGCATCACTTAGGCACTTGTTAGAAATGCAAATTCTTGGGCCCCAACCCTTGGCTACTAAATCAGAAACTTTGGGGATGGATCCCAGCAAGCTGTGTTTAACAAACCCTCCAGGTAATTCTGATGTATGCTCAATTTGAGAACTATTGGATTAAATGCATTTCTCATCTGTGGCTCAATAATAACAGGTTCATTTGATTATTCGATGTATAGAAAGACACGATCTCTGCTCTCAATGATTCTCACCCTTGACTGCACATTAGAATCACCTGGGAACTCTTAACAACCTACCAGTGCCCAGGACAACCCCCAGAGATTTCTATTTAATTGAATCCTAACATCAGATTTGTTTTTTAGCTCCCAGTGTAATTCTAAAAAATAGTTAGGGTTTAGAGACAGTAAGCTCATTGTTCAAAAGAGCAACAGACAACAGTAAAAATTATTGTAACTAGTACAATAAAAAATCTAAAGTTGTGTTACAAACTATTGCTGGTTTTATTTTAAGCTGGAGTGAGTCACACTACCCACAATCTTTAAAATATTTCTTTTGAGTCTGCATTTTTGCATTTTGGAGGTATCAAGAATATTATCCACTGGAAATAGCAGTGAGAGAAAACTTTCTGCATATCCTATTCCAAGCTAGAACAGCAACACATTCCCAGTACATAGTGCCCAGGAAAAGCTGTTATTATTCATAGATTTGGGTGCTCACAAATTAAGACCATTGAAAGAACTGGGAATAATAGCTAGAACCTCACTATTCTAGCTGAGAAGAACAAGAACAGAGAGGCCCCCAGGATGCTAGGGACACTGGTGCAGAATGTGAAGATCTGTGCATTCAGCTCTGTCCCTCTCAACCAGGGTTGCTCTGGAAGCACTGAGGGCAGCAAGGAGTTGCAGACACACTCCTGACACATGAAGGCTGGGCAAGCTTGAATGGGTCTTTTAAAAATTAAAAACAGAACAAAACGAAACAAAACAAAGTTGGTTCTGGAAAGTCTGGGAGGTTGTCATGCGGCAGGACTTAAAATAAACCACTTTCAAAATGCTATTTCCCCAACTTTTACAGCCATGAATGGATTCATGTATGGGAATCTGCCTGGTCTCAATATGTGCCAAGGAGACTCGGTGGTGTGGTACTTATTCAGTGCTGGAAATGAGGCCGATGTACACGGAATATACTTTTCAGGAAACACATATCTGTCAAGAGGAGAAACGAGAGACACAGCAAACCTCTTCCCTCAAACAAGTCTTACACTGCTCATGCGACCTGACACAGAAGGTATATTTCTTTAAAAACAAGACAAGTCTCTATCGGATCAATTTGTATGGTTTTGTTTAAAATTCTGTAGCAGAATGTGTTGGTGATAAACTCATCCCTTCCCCAAGCCTCCCGAGTACCCGTCTGTCCCTTGAAAGAGCAAGTCCGAGCCACTGTCAGCTGAAGTATATACCACAAAGTCTGATTCCTATTTATTGGGGGATGGGGAGCAAGGAAAGGGCAGGCTGTGATGTCCTCTATTTCCACACAGAATCCTCAAGACGATCCCCTTTTAAATTTGGTCCTTTTGAATACAGCTGGAAAATAAGACTAGAAGAGGGATGACTCCCATAAAGGCTCTGCACCTAACTTTTCATCATGTCTCTGTAGCCTAGGTGTACTGTTGGCTTGTTTGTTGCTTGCAATTGAATATTCTTTTTTTTTTATTTCAGCATATTATGGGGGTACAAATATTACGGTTATGTATATTGCCCATGCCCCCCTCCCCCCTCTAGGCAGAGCTTCAAGCATGACCATCCCGCAAATGTTGCACATCTCACTCATTATGTTTGGGATGGGTATATGCAATTGAATATTCTATACTAAAACAGTAGCCATGCTAGTCCAGAGACACCTACAGGCCTAGCTCCGAATGAGTAAAACAAGCTAAAACAAAAAAGAAAGAATTTTGATCAAAATGTGAAAATATGCTAACTTGTTTCAGGCTTTATTTGGTTCATATGTGGCACTAAAACATAAGACAGATCCAGTGTCACCTTTTCCTTCCTTCAACAAATGTAAAACAACAATGAACAAAAGAGATAAAGTGTCTCATGGTACCGATATTCTAATGCAGGGAGACAACAAATAAGTATATTAATACATATACGTCAAATGATTATAAGCACATGAAGAAAAATAGGGCAGAGGAAGGGGATGGTGACTGATAGTGGGAGGGGTCAAGATTCTCTCAGGTGATAATTAAGGAGAGACCTGAATAAAGTGAGGGCATTAGCCAGGTGGATATTTTGGGGAGAAGTGTTCCAGAAGGAGGAAACAGCAAGTGCAAAGGTCCTGAGGCAGGCACATACTTGACTGTTCTAAGAATAGCAAAGAGGCTTATGTGGTGGGAGCAGAGTGAGCAGTAGGGGATGTGATCAGAGGACGGGAAGCCAGAACATCTAACTAAGGCCACAATAAGGACTTTGGTCTTGATCCTGAGTGAGGTGGGAGCCACAGAAGGCACTGAGCAAAAAAGTGACATGTTTTCTTATTTATCATTCCAGGGACTTTTGATGTTGAGTGCCTTACAACTGATCACTACACAGGTGGCATGAAGCAAAAATACACTGTGAACCAATGCCGGCGGATGTCTGAGCATTCCACCTTGTACCGCGGAGAGAGGACCTACTACATCGCAGCAGTGGAGGTGGAATGGGATTATTCCCCACGCAGGGAATGGGAAAAGGAGCTGCATTATTTACAAGAGCAAAAGTAATTCTCCAGACTCTAATTCCCATTTTGTTTAGCCATAACTTTAGGTTCCCCTTTCAGAAAAGTAAGAATTATGCTAAATTTTAGAAAAGCAAACAGGTGCATTAAACAGTAAGAACAAAAACAACAACAAAATACTTCGTAGGAATCCATCTCATTCATTTCTGATTCTCTCAACTTCCTCACAGAAAAAAATTCACTTATCACCTTTGATTTTTTGGAGTCACTTGTCTTAATTTCTTTTCTATTGGACTGTCTTCTCACATTCATGTGCCCTCATCTTGTCATTTATTTTCAAACTTAACCAAAATTAATGCCCCAATTCAAAACTAAAATATTATTTTCCCTACCAACCATTTGCTGCTCGTCTTATTTTTCCTCCAAAGATGTCATTAATAGTCTAAAAATCAGTCATTTCACTTTCTTAAAACTGTCATGATGGAATATTTTAAATGCTTGAGGGCAATATTGCAGATACGGTCTCTGTCCCCCAAGAACTTACCAAAAAATATGGTTCAAAACCACCAATAACATGTGCATTATGCAAAAGTAAAAAATAAATTCTGTATGATTAAATGTAAGTAAAGGATGTTATTGGGGCTTCAGAAGCATTACTGTAGCGCAGCATCACCTGACACTTCTAGTTAGCCCTTTTACACTTTCTACACGCTTTCCCCTCCCCCATCTCACTCACGTCCTGCAGGGACCCTGCATGGAAATGATCTGAGGGACTGGGACAGGCAGGTCTTCAGTTCCGGGTGCACAGCACAACTGGTGACCTGTAGCCAGGAAGTGGTTAACTGGTTAGTTTGATTGCAATGTTTGAGTATGGCTTGTGGTGTAAAGGAGTACAAGTTTATTTCCTAACTGGTTTAAAATGGTTAAAAGGCTCCAGAAGCCATTAGGAGTCAATGAAAACTTCAGAAAAAGAGAATGACTGAAAAAAAGTGTTTTCAGTTCCCATAGATTAGAAATATTGGACTCATAAAATTTTAAAGCTATAAAACAACCATAGAGATGATCTGATCGAATACCTCATTTTAGGGGTGAAGAGGCTGAGGCACCAACAGGCAGTGACTAGCCGGAGGGCATGTTAGCGACCGGCAGAGTCAGGCCAGGACCAGATGGCTCCATTCAGAAGCAACGTGTGCTTTCTGCCATACTTATTTTAAAAATCTTGTTCTTCCTTACTGGGATGAGAGAATGATGATTAAAACCTACCATAATTACTTCCATAAAAACTGTATTTTTATTCAAAATTTAAAATTTAAAACCTGACTTCTACTTTAAGACAAATACTAATTTGAGTTTTTCTTTTTTTTGAGTGTTTCAAATCCATTTTTAGATCAGGGAGAGTTTTTTATAGGCTCAAAGTACAAGAAAGTTGTGTATCGGCAATATACGGATAGCACATTCAGAGTTCCAGTGGAGAGAAAAGCTGAAGAAGAACACATGGGAATTCTAGGTATGTTAATAACGCCAGTGCATCAGGTGTGGGCGAATGATGTGATGCTATGTGCAGTAACCGTCAGTTCCTGCCTATGGGTCTCATTTTCTCGGTTCATATACCAAAGTTGCTCAAATAAAAATAAGAAAATAATTACTCAATAAAAACGTGACGCCTATGTTTACTAAAGAATATGGCATAGTAAAATATTACTTATTTCTGTCTGAAACAATGAATTATTCCACATACTGATGGAACTGTATATATTTAATGTTTATCAAATTGATGCCTATAGTTTTAATGAAGTTCCAAGAAACTACTTGCTAATGAAATTCTTTTTTTTTTTTTTGAGACAGAGTCTCACTCTGTTGCTCAGGCTAGAGTGTCGTGGCATCAGTCTAGCTCACAGCAACTTCAAACTCCTGGGCTCAAGTGATCGATCCCCCTGCCTTAGCCTCTTGAGTAGCTGGGACTACAGGCACACGCCACCATGCCCGGCTAATTTCATATATATATATTTTTTAGTTGTCCAGCTAATTTCTTTCTATTTTTTTAGTAGAGATGGGGTCTTGCTCTTGCTCAGGCTGGTTTCGAACTCCTGAGCTCAAACGATCCTCCCGCCTCGGCCTCCTAGAGTGCTAGGATTACAGGCGTGAGCCACCGCACCGGGCTGCTAATGAAATTCTTAAGCAAATTCTACCCATTATCCCGCCTAACCCCCAAATTATAGTTATTTACTTTTAAAATTAAGATGTAAATGATTAATTACGAGAAGAAACGTACAAGAGGAAATTAATTACGAGAAGAAAAGAAAAAGTGGTATTATGCACAAGGCAGGGGAAAAGTTGCCTTCAGTTTTTCAGGAATCACTTTAAGACAGAATGTCTAAGAACTTGAGCAACACTGGTTCTCAATTCTTGAGAATTTTTTTGAAAACCATCAAGCACAGGGAACTGCCCCTCCGATCTCACCATGTTTCCACACTGTCAGAGTTCCCCCTGGGACTTTGTTATCCTCAACCCCTAGACTAAGACAACAAGGGAAAGCAGCATCGTTGCTGCATCACAGAAATTCTACCAGACAGCAGAAAAGCTAAGATTGGAGTGAGGGTAGAAATGGGAGGGGTATCCTGCCCTTTCAAACATGGTACCACCCTAAATTCATTCTCAGGAAGGTCTGGAAGTCCAAATGCTGAGAAATGAGAGCAAGGGCTGCAAAATGTCTCCTGGCCAGACATCCAACACGCCAGGATTAGACCAGTACCCTGCAAGAGACTTGCAGGCCAAACCTCCCTAGAACTCAAGCGATACACGGTGGTCTCCATCTTTAGCAGTTTGATCCGGAATTCCCAGGACCCAGTATAAATCCAAGGGTATCATAGCAGGAAACTGCAGGGGAAGAAACAAGCTATCTGATCTGTGCTTTTTACTACTAAGTCAGAACTTTCAATTTGATGGGAATATAAGCTATCCTTCTGTTTCACTCTTGCCAGGTCCACAACTTCACGCGGATGTTGGAGAAACAGTCAAAATTATCTTTAAAAACATGGCCACAAGGCCCTACTCAATACATGCCCACGGGGTGAGAACGGAGAGTCCTACAGTTACTCCAACATTACCAGGTACTCATGGTGGGGAGATGCATTTTAACAGACTCTACAGACTCTACAGCCTTTCCACAAATGATTATTATCATAAAAGTATTCCTTCGGAATGAGCGTGGCTTGAGGAAGTGAAGAGGGAGATGGTTGTTAAGAGGGGACAGAGGGAGGTGTCTGTGCATCTGCATGTACATGTACATGCTTGTAGCAAAAAATGTATATACACAGGAGAGCTGTAAGGAAGAAACCTGAAGGTACTGGAAACGGAGATCAGACTGAGAAGAGCCAGGAGCACGTGGGACGAGGGCAGGGGGACCGTAGCAAGGTAGAAGGGTGGAGCAACTAGCCGTCTTCAAAGTCCCCAGGCCCAGGGTATAGTTATGTCCTGTACGTGACAGAACAGTACATGGTGTGACAGAATGGGATCGACCAGAGAGGAGGTAAACGGAACAAGTCAGTGACCTGAGATTAAGAGGTCTAATGACTCTTTGCCAGGAATCATGAGCTCACTGAGGATGACGGTGGGAAAGGAGGAGGAAAGGCAGGCCGTGGTGCAGCTGAGGGAATTACACAGGATAGTCCAGATACACAGACACAGAGATTATGGGGAAGGTGCTAGCCACAGGGGGAACATCACTTGGTATTTGAGGAGAAAGAGGTGTATTAGGAAAACACATGTCAAGCTAAGAAAAGATCAGTTGCAAAGTTCCTTCAAATTGTGATATTGGAATTGCCACCTCCTAGCTTTGTGGTATGGCACGTGCGTCACAGCTAGGTAATTCATAATTGACCCCAAGAATGACATGAAAGTATGCCTTACAGTTTTTTGTTTTTTGTTTTGGAGACAGAGTCTCACTTTGTCACCCCGGGTGGAGTGCAGTGGTGTGATCACAGCTCACAACCTCAAACTCCTGTGCTCAAAAGAGCCTTCTGCCTCAGACGAGACAGGGTCTCGTCGCTCTTGCTCAGGCTGGTCTTGAACTCCTGAGCTCAAGTGATCATCCTTCCTCGGTCTCCCAGAGTGCTAGGATTACAGGTGTGAGCCAAGATACCCGGCCTGTCTTACAGTTTTCTTAAAACTAAATTCCTGAAAATAATTTCAAGTACCACTATGTTTTAAAACCAATTATCCTGACATTCCCAGTTCCTGGGTCACGGTTATCAAGGTATCAAGGCTTAGTGTGTATACGTATATCAAATATAAACTAAATATAACCAGATATTTTAACACTTCACTAATTTAGGTGAAACTCGGACTTACATATGGGAAATCCCAGAAAGATCTGGAGCTGGAACAGCAGATTCCGCTTGTATTCCATGGATTTACTATTCAACTGTGGATCAAGTTAAGGTAAAATTTAAATCATTTATGTTTTGTGACAATTCCAAAAATAGACACACAATTGAAGGAAGATGAGGTTAGCTTTTTCCTGTGGTCTAATTCTATGTTAAAATCCCAGGAAAATAAACTGCTCTGAGATTTACTTTGGCAAATATGCTGCTACTTATGACATGCAAGACAAGTCTAAAATTCCCTAATATGATACAGCACAAAGGCCCTTCAGGATATTAGGGAATTTTAGGTTTTGTCTTGTGTACCACAGGCAACCACTGAAAACTTGGACAGTGAATGGCAGCATATTTACATTTCAGACCAACATCTTGGTGGAGTGAAGGAAGGCTTGGAGGGGGAAGAGACAGGGGCCATTGGAGTAGTTTGAGGCAAATTTCAAGGACCTGAATCAACTATGGGGAGGGAGAGAAGAACTGGATTGAGTTATAGGTAGGTAGGTGAATTGCCTGCATGAGCCAGAGGGAAGCAGGTATTTGATATTGCAGAGTTCTGGTTCGAATAAATGAGTAGATCTGGTATTTGTGGTGCTATTTATTACATTTCACTCATCTCTGTATTTTTAGTGACTGGCATAGTGCATGTCTCATACTCAAGAGGTGATGAGCATACGGAGTAAACAAACCAATGTGGTTCATTTGGGGCTCTTTTAAACTGCTGCCCATTAGCTGAGCCACTTCTTGCCTCCGTGCACCTCTGCTACCTCAGCATTGCCCCCATGTCCTACCCACGACTCACCGCAGTTCCAATTTAACTGCTGCAAGTGAAAAGTTACTGAAATGGCAGCACCGTGTTGGGCAAAGTCTACTACTCAAATCATTGCCTCCAAAATTCCTGAGGCCATGGGTGATAACCTCTGGAACCTCTGTCTCGAGGGTGACTGAAGTCTTTGCTTGTTTCCAGGATCTCTACAGTGGATTAATTGGCCCGCTCATTGTCTGTCGAAGACACTACATGAGAGTATTCAATCCCCAAAAGAAACTGGAATTTTTCCTTTTGTTTCTAGTTTTTGATGAGAATGAATCTTGGTACTTAGACGACAACATCAAGACATACTCTGCTCACCCTGAGAAAGTAAACAAAGACAGTGAAGAATTCATAGAAAGCAACAAAATGCATGGTATGATACATTATTCAAAACCATTTTTTTCCTTTTTCACCCTTTTCTTCTTTCAAATAAAATTACTTTGGAGACTATTCATTTCGGTTTACAATAAACCACTTCTGCTTCACTTTGTATGTGAGATAGAATTCTGTTCAAAACAAAAAGGGAGCCATGTTCAAAATCATTTACTAATTTCTCTCCCAATTTTAAAATCTCATTTCCTTTTAAATATATCCACAATTAGGATTAAGGCTTTTGTACAAAGTGACTGGAAAAGTAGTGTGTGATATTATTGATCTTAAAGAATTCATTTCCCTCATTTGTAGTGAAATAAATCCTATTACATAAAAAATTCTTTACATTAACTTAATAATCATGTTTTCTGTCAAGTTTAAAATATCCTGAGAAGTAATATAAACTCATGTGCTTTCACCAGCTATTAATGGAAGAATGTTTGGAAACCTACGAGGTCTCACAATGCACGTGGGTGATGAAGTCAACTGGTATCTGATGGGAATGGGCAATGAAATCGACTTGCACACTGTGCATTTTCACGGCCACAGCTTCCGATACAAGGTAAGAGCCATGCATGGCACATATTCTTGCTCTATTGAAAATGTTTTCATACAAATGAAGAAAATATTTCCTCACAGAGATTTACAGAAAATTGAAAATTGCAAAGACTACAGTCAGCCCTCCATATCCACAGGTTCCTTATTCATGGATTCAACCAATCACGGACTAAAAATATTTGGAACAACAAATTCCAAAGTTCCAAAAAGCAAAACTTGAATTTGCCACACCAAGTACTACATTGAATCCACTCAAGTGAAGTGATGTATAGGCACTGCATTAGGTATTATAAGTAAACTAGAGATGATTCAAAGTGTATGGGAGTATCTGCATAGGTTATATGGAAATACTATACCATTTTATATCAGAGACTTGAGCATCTGTGAATTTTGGTATTCTGGGGTAGAGGAGTGGTCCTGGAACCAATCCCTCATGGATATCAAGAGATGACTGTATAGGACACAGCAATTTCAATTAACATACCAGCCTTTGTTAACACCTTGGGCTCTTCCTCGGATTTGTATTTTTTATTGGATTTTCATGGAGTTCTGCTCACACATTCCCAAGGCATTTGAGTGGAATTGCTAGCAGAGAGGGGTAGGAGTGGTCATGTAATGATGGATCAGGGTGTAGTGGAGACCTGTGCAAGACTTTATTATAACCCTTGCCTGCCTAAGTTCTGTCTTAAATGGTTTGGGGTAAACAAGATCATTGGTTAGGTGACAAGCAACTGCCTGGGTCCCTCAATCTGAATCATACTTCTATTCCTTACCCAGCACCGATTTTAGCAGAAGCCAATGGCCCTTCTGGCTTTTTGTTTACCTTTGAGTTAATGCATAAAATGCAGAAGTTACCAAAAATCACATCGCAGAAAGTCTGTTTTATTATCTGCATTTTGTTTTACACAGATATTATATTCTTAGTGGAGTTTCAATTCTATCCTGCAGAAATATGCCCAACTACTGTTTCCAGCTGAGACTCCGCCTGAACTGTCCCTGGTTTTTGGCTTCTCTGTTGGCTTCCTTTTTTGCTCCATTACTCTCCTGGCCCTAAAGTTTCACAATCTAGACTAGGATAGGTGCAGGCAAAATTGAGGTTAGGGCTGAAATGGGGCCACAGCTAAGTTTTTTGTGCAACTCTGTGCTGTGGCAAACAGGCAAACCAGAGTCGTGGCGTAGAAGGCCACAGGTGATCCTGACTGATGAATTTGCTCATCATATCTTTCCTTGACACCCACCTATGGCCCATAGTGCAGGGCTCTGTAGGAATACAAGGACCACATATCTTACTGTTTGCACTGAACATAGAAACAGGCAGGGACCCATTTTTAAAAAACAGATTTATCCATTTTTCTAATATTCCTGAACTGGCCAATGAAAAACTACTTGTACGAATGCTCCCATATGTTATATAATATTTGTCATTTTTCTAATTAAGTACAGGGGCATTTATAGTTCTGATGTCTTTGACGTTTTCCCTGGGACATACCAAACCCTAGAAATGTTTCCAATAACACCTGGAATCTGGTTACTTCACTGCCACGTGACCGACCACATTCATGCTGGAATGGAAACTACTTACACCGTTCTACCAAATGAAGGTGAATATCCAGTTAGTAATTCTAGAAGCCACATATAACAAGCATAATTAAGATGTACAACTTTGCCTAAATACTTCCCCCAATATGAAGCGTTTGTGAATCTGCTGCCCTGATTTCTTCCTTCTCTACCTGTTAACACTGTTACTACTAAATGGTGTGAGATACTGCCCATTGCCTGACAGCCAGTACTTATAACTGCAATAGTATTTTCCAGGCTAATACAAATTGACTCCAATTTGATACAGTATAATTATATGTAAAGCTGATTTAACAGAAAACATTAACTTTTTTCCAAGTAGTACCTTGGAAAGCCAAGGTAAAAAAAAGCCCAAGACAATCCCAAATAATCAACATAATTTCAAACGATCAGGCAGAGCAGTGTCTTTCTGTGCTTCCAGGGGAAGGGGAGACAATGAAAGATCCAGGAAAGAAATAAAATTCAAATGCCCTGCTCCCAACTCCTGCAACAGCTCTCCTTACCACATATAAGCGTGTGTGCGCACATACACCCCCACAAAAATACAGAAAACAAACAGCCTTTTTGTGGCTACACACCAATGAAACATATAAAGAGAGAAATTCCTGCATTGTGGTTGCAGGCTTTGGTTTTTCCTGGGTCTTTTGAGTTGAGAATGTTGGAATTGGAAATGGCAAGCCCAACGGGGGGAAATTATGTTAAGAGAACAACCCTCTGTGTTTCTTCCTCAAAATTGGGATAAAAGGGTACATATAAATAGAAGAAAATATAAAAGTAAATATATTTTGAGATTAAAAATCACTGAAAGATCTACCCTTAGTGCAAATGAAAAGCTTTAATTTCTGGTCCTGGGTTTTACACAAACATCTTGCGTCATGAAAACTACTTCCATGAAAGCCCTTTTTATTATGGAGGGATTACTGACAACAGTTAGTAACCTGAACAAAGTGAAAAGAGCCAAACATGATGAAAAAGAAAACTTTAGTCTTTAAAGAACACTAGCTTGCATGTAAACCACACAAAAGGATGGTCCTGCTCAGGATAATACAGGAGAGCGAGGGAACATGGAGGCATTTGGGGAATTCATGTGTGCAAATGCCTGGCGTGCAGAGGATGCCTACAGGCTAATCCTGCACACACACTGAATGGATTCCTCCTGCATAACCACGTTGGAAGCAGAAGAGGGCGCTAACTGCTTGGTTAAGAAGGGGATATTGTTTGTAAAGCTGTAGGGAAAATTGTGGACCAAATAGCAATTGTGAAGGGAAAACACACTGGAAAAAAGATTCAAGAGAAATTTGACTTTTACAAAGAGAAAAGGTAATGTATGGGACTGAAAGAGGCAGTTATGAATAAAAAAGATAGTTTGAGCTATATACAGAAAAATGGGGAGCCATGTTATCAGTTTGAGTTATCTTTAATTAAAAGTTTGACAAAGCTTTGGGCAAGTTTACATTGTAAGTCTTAGAAAAATTTCTGCCTACCATGACACAGAAAAGAGAGTACATGAGGTTAGAATGGAATTTTTCAATATTATGTACCAGGAGACAACTGCCTCGACAAAGAAAAAATAATCATTAGAACAGAGTGGCGGATAACCTGTCATACTTTTAGTATATTGCTTCTTTTCCCCTACCAGAAGAAGCATACAAAGACCTCCTGTGTAAATGTAAAAGGTATAATACTATTTTTAGACTGTGACATTTCTATGACATTCAGATAAGTTTTGGATACAGTTTGTAGAAAAAAATCTTGCTTAGTTTAAGTTCCTTATAGCCAGAGACTGTATATTCTGTATTTCTGGCTAAGTACCCAAATACAATACAATACTCTTCTTTTTGAATATGTAATAACCTATCGATGCAATGAAGAGGGATTTTTAAAACGTTTTTTGGAAGATTCGCATATAGTCTTCATCTGGATTCCCCCAATGCTAACATCTTGCACAGCCACATTAGCTTTCTCATTCTCTCTCCTATCTCCCCTCCCTCCCTCTGCCACATACACACACAGACACATGTAAATACATATACCCATATTTCCTAAAAACAAGAATATTCTTATACATGACCATAATACAATTATCAAAATCAGAAACAATTAAAAACTACAGATCTTTTTCAAGTTTCATCAGTTACCCTAATCATGTTCTTTACAGGAAAAGAAAAGCCTGAATCATGCACTGCATTGTTGGCATGTCTTTTAAGTCTCCTTGACTCTGAAATAGTTCCTTAGTCTTTGTCTTTCATAACTTTAACATTTTTGAAGAATACAGGGCAGTCACTTTGTAGAATGTCCTTTAATTTGGGTTTGTCTAATGTTTCCTCATGATTAGATTCAGGTTATGCATTTAGGGCAAGACTATGATGTTATGTTTTTTTTCAGTACACTGAGTCAGGAGGCATAAGATACTGTTTGTTCCATTAGGTTATGTTAACTCTGAGCATTTGGTTAACCACTTCGGTACCAGCGTCGACTATAGTCTATAGCCACAGATGAACGGGCATAGAGATTTTAGCCGACAGCCGTGATATGAAGGCGCACAGTCGAGCATTGACTTTAGCCAACAGCCGTGATATGAAGGCGCACAGTCGAGCATCGACTTTAGTCGACAGCTGTGATATGACTTTTCTAATTTTTCATTTATCAAAATAAAATTGTGAACATTTAAAAATAACATAATGAAAACATATATGTATATGTTTCCTATTCTGATTTACATTACAAGTAAAGCTGCCTGTAAAGTAAAACAAGCTTTCAGTGCTTTAAAGCTTTCCCCATCACACAAGAGCAAAACTGATTCGTCGTCAATGCACAGCGCAAACTATCGTGCGGACTATGAGTGCCGGCTTTGGGCAAGGTTTCCTGGCCGGTGAGCGCGGTACCGAAGTGGTTAAGGTGGTGTCTGCCAGGTTTTTCCAATATAAAGTTATTTTTTTCTTGTAATTAATAAGGATCTTGTAAGGAAGAAAGAAAAATTTTTTTAAAAGAAAGCAGAACAGGAATGAGAGATTTTTAAACATATGAAAAGTAAAAAATATATAAATAAATAATGATTAAACAAAGTAACATTTTAAAATTAGAAAACATTTAAAGCACCATCTAATAATTATTTAACCACATAATATATACTATTTTTAATAATGGTCTTAAAATTTCTTTTTCTATAGAGACCAAGTCTGGCTGAAAGAAATAAACTGGTGATAAGTGGGAAAAAGAAAAACCAATGATTCATAACAATGTATGTGAAAGTGTTAAATAGAATGTTTACTTTGGAATAACTATAAACATTAAATAATTTTTAAAAAAGAGTGCAAACTGACCACTTTGTGCATTTGTGAGGGAAACTGTGTTTTCTAGCTGCAGATGGGAAGATCAACAGACTGTATGAAATACCACTGACACTTGTACACTAGGTGACAGAATTGATTCATACAGGCCACTCATATCACCACTATTAGGGCTTTACAAAACCGTGATTAAAAAAAAGATCTATGACCAGATGTTCTCCTGGGTGGTCTTCAAAGGATTACTATTAAGGTTCATTGAAATGTTTCCGATCATTGCCTTCCCATCATCGATGCTTCTGACATAATTCCTAAGATCCAGCGGGTATGGGGGTGCAAGGTTTGGAGGAAGGAAATAAAATAAATAAAATAAAATGATGCCAGTCTACAGTTCTGTGAACCCTTGAAGAGATAGTCAAAAGGACGTTATCTGAAACTAGAAAAGGGCAGAGTTGAGAAACAATTCTATAGATTAAATCCTGGTAAGGATAAGCATTGCCTTCAGGAGAAAAGCTTCAAAATACAGTTGTGGCAGACACCACTGAGTGGAAATTTGCCTAAATTCAAAGGACACTATCAATGAGCTGATTGGACTCAAATATTTTTTTTAACAGGACATTAAAAAAGAAGACACAGTTGTGAATAGAGTATTTATTTTCACATACATTCTAGCTAAAACAAGAGTACACATCAACAAAAAATGGAAACAAGGCTTTGGTGGAAAATAACATGGATTCAAAACAAATCATGTTAATAGCCAGGCAAGAAGAAAGTTAGCTTCGTAAACTTCTTCATTTGAATTAAGGAAAAAACAGAGCATGAGTTTTCTTAAAGTAACAAGAAAAGTAACAACAGCAACAACAACAAAAAATGCTTAACATTTTTTACTGTGGCAAAACATTAACATCATTTTCAAAGTTGTGTCTCCAACAACAGTGAATTGATGTTGTTCCTTGGAATAAAAGTCAGTCTCTGCCTTTAAAAATATTTGGCTTCTTTAAGGCATTTTTGTCTTGAAGATTTATTTACATTCTGAACAATTAAATGCATTCAGGTCATAGTTACCACTATATGGTAAAGCAAGCAGCCTAAAAGCATTTATTTACATATTTTATACATATATATACAAAAACAAAAAATCCTTTACTTGTATTTTTACCTGGTATTCAACTTTCAGAAAATCAGTCTCTAATGCTATTATAGTGTTTTTCAAATGATACCTTCAAGTCAATGATTTCTTTCGACTGCAGTAAAGAAGGTAAGGCAAGAAAAATGCTGCAGTGCCATCTTCTGGGAGAACATTCAAGAAATCCTTTAGTTCCAGTTCCACAGCAACAATTGACAATGTTTCTGTTTGCAGGAGAGAATATCTGAGTCAGAACTGTCTTTCATCCAATTCTCCTCTTACTTAACCAACCAATTAGAAGCCATTCAAGAAACAAAATGTTTTAACTACAAAGAAAAAACATCAGTCTCTTAACTCTATAGACTATTTTATGGTTTTAACAACTTATTTATCCCTTCCTGAATCCTCTGAAGTTTATTTTATATTAGCCCCATGCAATATGGATTATTTCATTGCTCAGTTGCTATATTATTTTTCAATGGATTTCTACTATCTTCTAAAGAAAAATACAATCATTTGAATACTGTTTTTAATGCTAGGACTATACTGAAGCAGATTTATAAAAATTGTGTGCTAGGACAGGAAATACCATTAATTGTTGGATAAGAACAACATTTTCCTAAATCAGTCCCTATTATAAAACTGTTATTAATAAGCACAGATCTATTTTCATGACCATTTACCTTTTTTTCCCAAACTGCAAAGGTGCTATAATGAACATTTTCAATATTAAAAAATTTATCATACATTTTGTAAAGATAACTATGCAACACTATGATTCTATTGCTTCTTAACAGATACATGCTGCCCTCTCCCAGGAAGAGAAAGATGACACTTAAGAACAATGTTCCCAATATATATCCATTTGGTCTTATAACTATCCACACTTCAGTGCCATTCCCTGTGTGATTCTCTCATGCCCACCACTTACCCTATTGACAGAGTAAATGAAATACAAAATCCAACTAAAGTCATTTGTCTACTATTTAGCAACCTGAATCATCCTTTACACAAAGGAACAACTGCCCTTATTGCTAAAGAGTTAAAAATGGAATAGCAGTGGCTTATGGAAAAGATTCCTAGCTCTGAAATCAGACAGACTTAATTTTTCTAGAGACCAGGTCTCACCCTGTTGTTCAGGCTAGAATGCAATGGCACAATCATAGCTCACTGCAATCTCAAACTCCTGGGCTCAAGCAATCCTCCCACCTCAGACTTCTGAGTAGCTAGGACTACAGGTGGCGCCACCTGTAGTTTAATATTTTAAAATGTTTTTAAACATTTTTTTTTTTGTATTAACGAGGTCTTGCTATGTTGCTCTGGCTGGTCTCAAGCTCCTTGTCTCGAGAGATCCTCCCACTTCAGCCTCCCAAAGAGCTGGGATTACAGGCATGAGCCACCATGCCCAGCCTGGAATAAGACAGACTTAAGAAGGGAGCCTGACTCTTCTGCCTACTTGCTGAGTGACATTAAGAAAGTCATTAAGAAACTCCCAAGTCTGAGGTTCCTCATGTATAATACAGTGGTACCATCTGCTAGCTTCCAGAGTTCCTGTGAGAATTAAATTAAAATTCAATGATACATGTCTAACATAAACTAGGACCTTAATAAATAGCAACTACTAACTAGTTTATAAAACCCATGTGAAAAATATCAATTATTGATATTTTCCTATCAACCCAGTATATTTACCCAAACATGGAGCCTCTAAGTAGTATCCTAGATACAAAAAATTGAGTTGAAGGGCTAGTGTAGAGTAACTACAGAGCCAACAAAAATTTCCCACTGCCCAATACTTTTCTCCCAACCAAGGAGAGGCTAATACAGGTTGTAACTTTAAGAGCAAGGTTGAAACCTTAAATAGATATGGTACTTTAAAAGTTGATACAGTTCTTTCTATATAATACAACTTCTCATTTAATTCCTTCTAGAATCCTCTGAAGTTTTTATTTATTTAATCCAAGCCCCATTCCAAACAGTGTATACTAGTAGGTATTATGCCTGATTTAGAGTTGGGAAAATTGAGGCTAAGAAAAGATTAAAATACCTTGCTCTAATGCACTCACCAGCCACGGAAATCTACAAGTTATACAAAAATGACCTACCTAAACATAAACCTGCACGTTTAAAATCCTCCTCCATGTCTAGAAAACATTCGTCAAATGCTGAAAATAGTTGTTTCTGGTTAGTAGGATTTTAAATGACTTTCTAAACTTTACTTTTACAATTTACTACAGTACTAGAATTTTAAAAAATAAGCACAGTTCATTATTACAAAAACAGTAATAAATATTTCCTTAAAACAAGCCAGGGCCAGGCCCAGTGGCTCATGCCTGTAATCCTAGCCGTCGGAGAGGCCGAGGTGGGAGGACTGCTTGAGTTCAGGAGTTCAAGACCAGCCTCAGCAAGAGGGAGATCCTGTCTCTATTAAAAATAGAAAGAAATTAGCCAGGCAACTAAAAATAGAAAAAAAATTTAGCCAGGCGTGGTGGCGCATGCCTGTAGTCCCAGTTATTTGGGAGGCTGAGGCAAGAAGATCTCTTGAGACGAGGAGTTTGAGGTTACTGTTAGCTAGGCTGACGCCATGGCACTCTAGCCCAGGCAAGAGAGCAAGATTCTGTCTCAAAAAAAAAAAAACAAAAAAAAAAAAAATAAAAAAATAAAAAAAACACAGAACAAAAACAAGCCATCCACTAATCCCAGTTTCAATGGTTCTACATTAGTGCAGTGGTTCTCAACCAGGACAATTTTGTCCCACAGGGAACATCTGGCAAAATCTGGAGACATTTTTGTCCATCATATCTAGGGTGGCATCTAGTGAGTAGAGGCTAGAAACCCCCACGCACATGGACAGTTATCCAGTCCAATTGTCAACAGTGCCAAGGCTGAATCCCAATTCCAATCCTACTCTCTTGCAATTTTGCATGACATGGAACTCTACAGTCAATCTTAAACTTCTCATTAGACCCAGGATATTAAAAACCTGGCTTGCTCCAGGTCACTCAGTAAGTGGAAGACCTGGAACTCAGTTCCAATTCTCCAGACCCCAATCCTGGGCTCTTCTCAGAGTATGACAGCTGCCAAGAAAAAGACCTCCCATGAAATGGACCTCAAGTTCTTCAGGTGTCTCCCTTTCCAATCAATAAACAGTTACAGAATGCTTCCCACGGGAGAGGCACATTGCTGGTGAGGAGGGTACAACATGAAAAATGAATAAATCACTATGCCCGCTCTTAACGTATTACAGTCTAATAAAGGTAAATCACACACGGCACTTAGTCTCATTAGCCACATACATATGCACACGTGTGTGCACACAAATATATTTTGAAGATATAGAAAAATGTAACATCTGGAGAAATGATTATGGGTAAGTTAGGGATAGAGAGCGTGTGGATGTGGATCAGAAAAGGATAAAGAAAGAGTCTTTTGATTAAGATAAGGACTTGACGAGGTCTGAAGATGTGGCACATTTGCACTGGAGAGTGATCCACCAACATAAAGTGATAAATTATGTAAACAATTTGATGTAAGTGGGGCAAAGCAAACACACACCTGACATTTCTACCTTCTAAATACCAAAAGCACTCAGGAGATGGGTCAAACAGAGTATAAAATCACCTCCTCCTCTTCCCAGTCACAAATATATAACTTTAATTAAATGGGAATCTTCAGAAAAACAAGCTGTAATGGGCACTGGCTTTGCCTAACATTTGAAAAATCAATTATCTTGACTAGAAAATACGATCCCAACACTGTCAATTTCTAATATTTTATGTGCAATGCAATTGACATAACCATACTTTTCTGTCATCAGGCCAACAAATACCTACTGATGTTAACACACAACAGTATAGAAACTAATGGGCCGAGCACAGTGGCTCACACCTCTAATTCTAACACTTTGGGAGGCTGAGGTGGAGGATTGCTTGAGGTCAGGAGTTCAAGACCAGCCTGAGCAAGAATGAGACCCCATCTCTACAAAAAAATAGAAATATTAGCTGGGTGTGGTGGTGTGCACCTGTAGTCCCAGCTACTCAGAAGCCCGAGGCAGGAGGATTTCTTGAGCCCAGGATTTTGAGGTTGCGGTGATGCCACCGCACCTTGACACAGAGAGACCCTGTCTCCCCACCTGACCCCACAAAAAAAATATTTGTAAATGACCATTTATGAGTTATGAGAATTCAAACAATAACTACCTACACTGTAAAATATTGTACAATTTAGAGACTCTACTTTTAAATCCTTGAGAACATGTCATCTGTCAATAGTTGCTTACAATTATGTTTAATAATAATCATCTTAACTTCCTACATGAAGTAAATTAAGCACTTAGATCAATAATAAAAGATGTGATTGCTTTAATCACTACTCCAATTTTTAAAATATTGAAGTTGTCAGTTTCCATGACTTTGATAATTTGTTAGTGTTTGAAAAGATTAACTTAAAAGAACATCAGCTCTGTTACTAGAAGAGATAAATGAATATCAAATGTGATGGGGGATGGTAAATAAATGCTGAAAATAAGCTCTCTGGACGATTCTGCAAGGCCCTCTTCACCTCACTTAGTAATCACATGAAAAAACTAGATAAAGAAAGGCTTCAGCAAATTTAAAACAGAAACACTAAGTTTATAATCAAGCAAAAAAGATCATTTTACCTTTTAATGATGACAGGTAAAGTTGATATTTCTCTCCACCACATTTTATTCTCTGACAAAGTTCAGGCAGCAGTTTTTTCCACCACAGAGTCTATCTTAGGAAAAAATGCACAAATTTTAGTTTGCTGCATTTTATATTCAGAGTTTCAATGAGAAGAAGAAGACTGTGCAGGAAAGCACAGGGCAAAAATACATTATTTTGGTTAAGGTACCAAACTTTGCTGTAACAGAAGTTGTATCAGCAGCCAATCTTCTGCTGAAACTATAACATAAAAGTCAGGTTTGTGATTTGAAAATCCAGTAACACATATATTATACATATGTCCTTGGTTATTTTCAAGAAGAAACAGGCATGTCCTATTATCTCTTAGGAGCAAGAATAAAGAAAGAAAAGGAGGAAGAAAAAAAAGTACAAAAGTCTAAAACTCTTTTAATTTCCAAACAGAAGACCAAATGGCACACAAAATATTTTCTCATAATATATTATGTTTTCCAAATCTTCAGGTAATCATCTACTTCATTTCCAAACAAGAGATTTTTAGTGGTGGTAACATACCATCACTATGTATTTTAATAGTATTTAACAGTACTCAAAACACAGATTAAACATACATGCTCATTGGAACCAGACAGCCCTATGACGCTGGACTAGCATATGTTGTCCCCATTTTGCAGGAAAAGCAACAAGGTTATTAAATATGAGTATCACGGATCAAACCTAAAGACATAATCTGAAAAGCATACCCGGTTCTCTTCTTTCAGTTCGTGATTAGCATACGGAATGACAGCCTCCGGGCATCTCTCTAACAGTATGTCTATGCACTGTTCATACTCTTTCAAGCGTGTACGACACAGAACATGGACACTGAGGCCAGCAATAGTGTCTTCTGAGAGTGGCTCCAAGAACGGAATAATGGAAGCAATGTCAAATGAAGGACCACACATAAGAGACTATGAACAGAAAAGTGAAATGTTATGGAATGAAGCACCCAAAAAACTAAAACACAACATATAGAATTCAACTGTTTATAAAAGACTAAACCCACTTGCCAAAAAAAGAAAAAGAAGACTACAATTTACAGCATATGTATACGGTCTTTATTTAATACATCTAAGTGGAATGAAGAATTAATCTTGAAACCACTTCTAGTTTAAAGAATAAAGATCTGTATAATAGACAGCAATCATGTTTAAAATAACATGATTTTGCTTTAGATAGACCGAAAATGAAATTAATGGGAATTCTTTAGGATTCTATCCTAAGGAAATAATCAACATTGTGGTCAAAGATTTATGTCCAATGTTGTTCACTGCAAGAGTATTATGATAAGGGATGAGGAAATAAATTATGGTATATTCATATGATAAGATACTATGCAGCCATTGAAACTATGTTTTCAAAGGCTAGTTAATGAGAATATGCTTATGATAAAATGATGAGTAAAAATCTCAATACAAAATTACATTCAGAGCATGATTAATTTGTAAATGCACATATAGAAATACCTTTGGGAGACTATTGCAGTTTTGGATGAGAGGACAAAGCCCACTTTTTCTTTTCTTTTCATATTTCCCTGCATTTTCCAAATTTTCTATAATGAGCATGTGCTACATATATAACCCAAAATAAAATTTAATGTTTAAGAAAACTCAAGTGATTGTTTAGAACCTAATCATTTCTGCAATAACACTTGCGACAAGCTGAATAACAGGGAGCAGGTATTATTTCAGTATTTAAAACTTTACCAGTATTTTACTTTGTAAGCATTTAAACTATATATACTACTCTTGATTCTACCACCAAAATAATCTCTGCTTTCCCTTTCTCCAGGATAAAGATGAGATAGACGGTCATGTCCTGATTTTCTTATCCCTCTGTTCTTTTTGTTACAGCATCTTCTCAGACTCAGAAGAGGATATGGAATACGATCTATCCATTAACAGTCAGCATGATTATTTTATTCCAAATATCTACCAAGGAATGGCTATGGGAATAAGGTTGGTCTCTTTTCTTCCTTCAAGTTTAACAAATTACTCATCTCAATAATTTCCTGACAATAAGGAGGCAAAGATGAAATAAGTTGATAATCTCCCATTCATAAGATCTCCCAACATGGAAGAAACAGATTATTTCTATATTTAACTTTTGATTAATCAGGATAATGGGTGTGAGGTAGGAATGAATAAGGCACAGGTGCCAAACCATGGTTGAAATGAAACTAGTCAAAACTTGGTACAAAATGAATACCCCAGAACTTTTACTTATTTTAAAACTTCTTGATAATATGAATCAAACTAAGTAAAACAGTCAAGAAACACTAAGCAACACATATGTTAGTGGATTTAAAAAATGGTCCAAAAAGTTATTCTTACCCTTTAAAACACTGTAATGTTGTCTGCTGCTTAACAAAAGGTTCATTCTCCTTTTTTTCCAGTATTGGAAATGGACTCCTCTCCACCCTCTCCACATGCACTATTTGTTCCCTTTGATCAAGAATCCAACACCCTCAGCCCTGACACTACAGGACTGGAATCCACTGACTTCTCTATCTTCCTCCCCTAGACAATCACAACTGTGGCTCTAAGGAAAGGTGTTGGCAAGGAGAGGGAAGGGGAACCATGACAATTTTGAAAAAGGGCAGGACATTTACTAGTTATTGTGTCATTCCAAATAGTAGCTTTTGGACATGTTGATGATTTATAGATTATTTTCATTTTAGTTATCGCACAAATATATTATCACATCATTTGAGAGCAACAGAGAAAGAATCATCTCTCCATGTTGCCGGTGGGTACAGGGAGAGTCATAACGTTTTCATAAAGCTCTCTAGGTGATTCTGAACCTCACCATTCCTCTAGGTGAGAACCAGTAAGATCTTTTTGTTTATCGATGGTTATTTTCTTCTTAATGACTTAGATTAATGGACCTACAGACAATTTAGAAAGAGCTATAATTAGGAAAAAGACTTAGAAAAATGTAGGGACACTATGTTTCTGTCCTGTAATAGCAAAGAATGTACCCTTTTAAAATACTTTAAAATAACTTTTAAAATATCAATGAATCATACTTGTCAAACAGTGACTATAAATATGCTTTGAAGCTTTTACCAGGGGAAATTTAATAGGACTTGTTACAATAACAATTTTAAATCTGTACTTAGTGTGCATTCTGGGAGGGCAAGGCCCTGCCTGTCTTGTCTGATGCTGCCCACCACATCTGCAGCACATGCTCAGGCAATATTCCTGAAATGAACACACCTGAGGCTAGGCCCTCAGAAGCCTCTGTATCACAAGGGAACTGGAGACCAGAGGCAACAAGAACCTTCTTTGGTGATTTTTTAAGAAGCACATTAATAACTCTATCTCTGGGGACAACACAGTCCGCTCTGGAGGCTGAGTCTAAGCAATATGAGCTCTTGAGCTAACCCCCATTCCCAATTTGACATTTTAGTTTTTTAAGCAATAAATAGATACCAGCAATAAATTATACCAGTTCCCACAGTGTAAATCAGGGATTGCAAACTCAAAAGTCTAAAGGGGTCAAACAGATGATGAAGATGCACGAAGGCGGCTGGGATAAGGAAAATGGACACGAGACACTTGGCATCTGGACCAGGACATCGTGAAGATGGTGACTGTGCTGAGATGCCAGCATGAGCTCTGCCCATGGTGGGGAGCCACGGGTCAGCCCCAACCCTCAGGTCTCAGGGGTCCCCAGTTCTTCTGAATTTTTCAAGAGTAACTTAAAACTTATAATTCTTAATATATCTTAATTTTTATATGTTGGCAGCTACATTGGAAAGACTAAACAAAACAGATGTGGGGATTATATTCAGTCCTTAGGTCACTGAACTATATATTAAATAAAACCACATATACATCTAGCCCAGCTTGACCCACCAAGTCAAATGCGGACTGTATTTCTCATTGTCAGTCAAAACACTTTCATAGTCAGAATTCTTACAGGATGACCTACATTCTCTAATCATGCCCCTCTTGTTTTTTAAAAATCCTTTTCAGGAGCTGGATACACTATTTTGACCCGTTTCTTATAAGATAGATAGTAGTGGTTGGCTTGAGTTATAAGTGGAAGCCAACACTAAAAAAATGAATTACATCAATAAAAATACCACTAACCATTTGCTACACATTCATTTCACAAAGTGTTTTTAAGCACATTCTGAAAATGAGGAAGGCAGTCAGGAGATCTGCTGAAGCTCGCCTGTCTGTCTGCATGAAAGCAACGTCTTGGCACAGATGTCTCACACAGCAGCAGTTTCAGGCAGAGCAGGAATTCCCTCCAAAGCTCCCAACTATGCCTAACTATGGATTTCCTCCCCATAAATTATATATTCCAGATTAACAGGACACCTGAGGTCTTACCAAATTTAAATCTTACACTGCATTATAATATGCATATTCATAAGAAAAAGAGGCATTTTTATTTACCTGCAATTTTAAAAGATCTTCTGTGTAATTTTCATAAACTAAGAAATCAGATGATATTAAGATGTGAACCCATGGATAGATTAAGCCATAATGACCACAGGCATTTATCTAAAACGTAAAAACATTTAACATAAACAAAATATAACAGCAAAAAAAAAAACTTTATCCATTCCACAAAGACCAAGTAATCATTAATCCCCTGCTATGTCACAGAATTAGGTATATAGTTTTCTGGGATAGGAAGGGAAGTTTTTAGAGTGCATTGCCCTGGAAAATGTTCCAGCCTTGCTGTTTCTGCAGCACGTAATCTGTACTAAATATTTTCTTAAATTTAAATATTTCAAAGAGGCACTTTCTAGAAAAAAGAGCAATAGTATTTTTAAGCTAATTAAACTTAAAAAGAATTAAGAATACTGGAAATAATTTTTATTTATAACTACTTTCTTTGGAGGGCAAAATATCTTTCATTAATTCTCAAGATAATTCTGAAGAAGCCCCTCTTATTCAAGAAGCTGGTGACTTTTCTAGTTAACCCACATTAGCCATGGCATACAGGAGGGGCAAACGGGTAGAAAAGAAGGGAGCAAAAAGGGTAGAAAGAGAGTTGTTATGGAGGCTTCATGTGCTACAGAACAGCTCTGTGTGTACAGCTGACAGGAAACAAGGACCGAGTAAGGAAGTCTCCCTCCCACAAGGTTTCTGCAGTTCCTCTTCCACCAGGATGGTCTGCAGATGTCTCTTCCCTCATGTTCTAATTAACAATCCTCTGCTGAGGAAGGACAGGCATGATGATATTCTGGGGAAAGCCCCATGCTTTGGCTACTGAGATACTACTGCAAGTGAGGGAGGGAAAATAATAAGTAGGGGACATTCTTTAGAATATAAAATTATTTACAATGTGGGCAACTTTAGTCACAGACAAATTTTAAGTGTATTTTTAACTCCTGCTTAAATAGGATATCTGGTAATAGAAAACAAGGTCGATTTTAAGTCATTAAAACTAAGAAGGTACATTATTATAAAGTGCAAAGTATGAGTTAAGTTTAAGGTATTATTCCATTTTCTTACCAGCTCTTCCGATGTTCGCAACGGTGTGGTGTCAGGAGGCTGCCTCTTAGATAACCTCCAGATATATTGTGATGTGAGTTTAAAAAAAAGTTCCTGAAGTACCACATCTGGGAGACATGCCACTAGTTGAGCTTCCCAAAAGTCTACCAAGAGCTGAGGAATCGTATCTTCATCCTTACCACAAAGCACCTGGAAAACAATAAAACAAGCCCCTATATCCCAGATAAATATAGCATTGATCAAGATGTAGCTGGGCTGAATATCATACCATCATGTGGACCATGCAATTAATAATTTACCATTAGCATTAGTGGCAAATTTAGACATATTTAATAGGAAACAGATTCCAGGTTGCATGAATAGAGAGTCTCCAGATATATTCTTGTCATATGTACTTTTATAAATTATGTATGTCTGTTTTTTTCAATAAACAAATAGAAAACTTACTTCTCTTATTCTGCTCCCTACTCTCCACTGATTTTATCAGACCATCTAGAAAAATGACATTTTCAAAGTGACAAACCTTAAAAAAGGAATCTGCTTCTTCAATTCCAATTTTGTTGTTCTTCTGCAAGCCCAGGACTGAAGCCACAAGTAATGCAGGCTGAGTCTCCTTCAAGTGAATTGCAAGCTCAGTTGGAACAATCTGTCCCTTCCTCTGTTGAACCAATAGTCGAGGTTCCAGAATGAAGCCACATACCAACTTCATCTTCAGATAAAAAAGAAATTTAGGAACAAAATATATATTTTATTCACGTTGTTCATCTTGGAAATACTGTACATGCTAGTGATTCACGATTCATGGTTAAGCTATTAATAATTTACTTGAATCACAATTTTTTCTTTAACTATAAAGACTAGTTCTTACTAAGGACATCACTGTCTTACAGAATATACTAATATTTAACTAAGCACCAAGGTATCCTGTTTTTGTAGAGAGCTTTATATTTAGATCTGCTTCATCTGAAAATAGTCAGCCTTCCGTATCTGTGGCTTCTACCTCCATGAATTCAACCAACCACAGATCAAAAATATTCAGAAAAAACATTGCTTCTGTACTGAACATGTACATTTCTTATCATTATTCCATAAGCAATAGAGTATAACAACTATTTACACAGCATTTATACTGTACTAGGTATTACAAGTAATCTGGAGATGATTTAGAGTACATGGGAGGATGTGCACAGGTTATATGCAAATACTACACCATTTTATGTGAGGGACTTGAGCTTCCACGGATTTTGGTATCTGCAGGACATCTTGGAACCAATTCCCCACAGATACCAAGGGACAACTGTCATATATCTTAAGTCATTTCAAAATTAAGGAAAGAAAATTCATTTCCCTTTAAAACAGAAGATACCCCGATGTTGCCTTGCTATCATCATAAGAAAACATGTCATTTGTACAGTGATAAAGTACTTCTACTCTTCTAGTTTTAGAAACTAAAAGTCACACCATGGCCATTTGACCACAGTCTGACAACAAAAACAACCGTATAGAAGTACAGGTTCTGAAGTCAGGCTGCCTGGCTCAATTCCGGTTCCACCACTCCCCAGCTGTGTGAGCTTGACCTCTCTGTGTCTTAGTTCCTTCATATGTATAACAACTATAATAGCACTTACCACACAGTATTACTGTAGGAATTCAATGAAACAACATATGCAAGGGGGTTAGAATAGGCCTGGAACATAATAAGTGCTCAGTTCACATCGACCTCTTATTTTCTTCCCCTGAATGATTAACATCTTTGGCTCATGTCCCTAAATGACCTCTTCTAAGGGAAAGGCCTCTCCTTCTTTGATAGACCATTCAAATGTCCAATCCTCATGAAGTCACCTGGGACTTTTCCCAAGTGGAGGCTTTTTGTAACTAACAGACTCTTAAGGCTCATGCTTTATGTCCCCCTTGCTGTACTTCAATACACATCACGCTGTTCTTTTTCAGTGCACAGGCCATATCCCTCATGCTAGATCAGACTGTCTACTCAGCGCAGAGCTTGTTCTTCAGTACCAAATCTAGTGCTCTGAACATACCTGACACTAAGTTGAAAGGTCTTTGAATACCACTGCTGCCACTTATTAGTCTTATTTCTTTTTCATTTGCCAAATCCAAAATCCCACTTGAACCACTTCCCTTCTAATACTAAGTCTGTTTTCCATTACAACTATGAAAATATGAGCTAAAAAGAAGATAGAAGAAAGCTAAACATCTCAGGACCATGAGGTCCTAGACTGGCCTGCTGTGAATACCAGGTAGGACATCATACCTCTGGATGGCTTTTCATTTCATTTCTGTGCATGTCAAGATCTCCCATTTTCAGAGCCATTGCTGCCTTAGACAATGTCAATAAGATTGATGACAACCCAGAAGCATCCAGCTTCCTCAGATAGCTCATGGCAGTTGAAGGATTAATATTCTTCATAGAAGGACTACAAAGAATATGGGGCAGTTGCTTCGGCTCAGCCACATGAAACATCTGAACCACTTTTGCTGCTAATTCCTTTGTTGAGCATGAAACAAGGAATAAAAGGTCAGTAAACAAAAAGCAACAAAATCACCAAAAAAAAAAAATTACATATATACACATACACATGCACACACAAAGGCAAGACACAAACACTGCAATTAAGATACAATTATAGTATTATGTTTTGATTTGAAAAGACAGATGTGATGCTGATATATGGGAGACCTGAGATGACCTGAAATGATCTCTTTCCTGAGTTATAATGAAGAAAAAGCAGTGAAAATATGTACTAGGTTGTGACAAGCATTTCTAATTTTAACAGGCATTAGGAAGAAGAAAATAAATATCTGATTAAATTATACTCAAAAGTCCATCGTAAAAGCTACAATTTAGTTCAAAACATACCTAATGAAGTAATTTACATGAAAAAATTTCATTTCTCTCAAAATCTTAAAACATTTCGTGCCACAATTTCCAACTTGGAATATCTCCACTCAACTATGTCTAAAATACATGAGGGACTAAAAAATCATCATTAATAATGTCTTAAGGCTGGGTGTAGTGGCTCACACACGTAATCCTAACACTTTGGGAGGCCAAGGTGGAGGATTGCTTGAGGCCAGGAGTTTGAAGTTGCAGTGAACTGTGTTGAGGACACTGCACTATAGCTGGGCGATATGGCAAGAGCCTGCCTCAAAAAATATATAGATAGATAGATAATAATGTCTTAAGGTCACTAGGCCAAGGTTCTCTAAGCGAAGTTTCGGACACTTGGAGAAACGGACAACTAAGGTTGTGGGAAGGACTGCAGATGAGAAGAAGGCAGGCAAGGCCCACATTCTGAGCCACTCTTCTAAAGACATGCTGCTGTCACTGGGCAGGACATTCAACCACGAAAGATCACATCTCCCTGTCTACATAATGAGAAACCATCAGATGATGACCCACACCTCTTTTCCAAGCTATAATTCTATGATTGTTAATGAAGAAAAAAACACATTACTTTTTTAGAAAAAGAAGAATATCAAAGAATAAAAATATTTGGAACTGAATTTCTACATGGTATTAAATAAAATTACTAAAATTAAGTTAAAAATATTAAATATAATAAAAAACCGTATCTACTTCACTTAATTCTTCATCCAGGTTTTCATAAAGTGAATGATTAATATAAAAGATTAATCCCTTCTCATATTTCTGTGATGCACCCTCTGCTGTCCAGTCCATGCGGGCCAAAACTTCGGCCAAAGACAAACCAGACATCTTATAGTACGGCAAGGTGAGGTGAGAATGCTGGGTGTCAAGCCTAAAGGGACGGAAATGAAAAAAAACTCAAATTTGTAATTTTTAAGCCTGGTTAGCTAACACAGTTGATAATATAACAGATCACACTTTCCAGAGGACACAGATCTCAAAATACTTTTCTACCGCCATTAGTAATGGGAGCAAATTCCTAAGTTTTATCTTACAAAGTTATTCCAATTAATGCCGTTTCTTTTTGCTTGCTCATAATAAAAATATAAAAACAATAATTCAATAAGTGAATTTTAATATTCATGATGTGGCTCTAAAATAATGGTGTTGATAGGTAGGAAAAGTCTGTTGTATTAATTTATAATCATTCACATGGGTCAACTAAGTCTCTAAAACAATCATATACAAAAAAATTTGTAAATATCATTCTCAAAAATAAAAGCACGTTTAATCCTAGTGTTCCTTTCTGACATCAATAAAAGCACTGACTGCTAAGATTAAAATCATAGACTTTCCAACTGGTGTCTCTCTCTTAAGCTAACAGACAATAAACCAGTAATACAGCTGTTTCAGGGATTTTCACTGGTTATGGGCACCTCGAGGCCTGAAAAAAATCTTTAAATTCCTAAATTAAGTGGTGGGAGACGCATGAACCTCAAATTTACTGCTCATCAAATAAACTGAGACTCCTTGAAGGCAGGGAATGGGTCACATTCATTTTTGTATCTCTAAGCTTAGCACAGTACCTAGCAAATAGTATGTGCTCAATAAACGCTTGTAGAAGAAGTGAATAAATGAACCACCTCCCCTCATGCATCATATCATTTATCAGGTAACTGCCAGAGAAGGAAAAGCTAATAAGTGAACCAAAACTTCAAGATGGCTTCTGTAACGTGGTTCCAAGAGGCGTCACCAACCTGCTGTAACAGTCCCCAAGGTGCCCACAGCTTTCCTTAAATGCTTCCAACAGCTCTGCTTTCTCCCCGGGTTCCAGCTGACTGGCATCCATCAGGGCAGCTCTCACTAGCAGATGAGCCTCACTGAGAAGATGGATGCAGCTCTGGGTTTTGGCAGTCTTGTAGGTATTACTATAGTCTACCTAACACAAAAAAGACAAACACTAATGTTACCCAAGAAAAACTCCCAAAAGCTTCCCAGTTCTTCAGAACATCTATACATTTTGTTAGCGAAGCTAATATTTGGACATATTAAACTCTAAAAGTAAGTAAATGATTATTTACTATTTTGATAGGGCCTTAGCCGAAGTGCTTTTTCCCTCAACATCTATGAGCCAGTTTAATACACACATAATTATAAATACTACCTTGTTAAACAGCTCTAATCATTATAGAAGGTCCAAATAACACTGTCATACTAATAATACCATTAAATTAGCAATAAATTGACCTCAATTTGATAAGACTAGTGAATGTATTTGAAATGGTTAACTTTTTTTTTTTTATAAAACAAAGCTCCATGATTTAACTCTTTAAAGAGCATCCCTCCTTTATTTTACTTTCAATTGGTGAGTTTAGGTTCTATTACATCTATTTCCATAACACACAGTGGGCTCACAAAAATTATCACTAGCTAATCTGACTCAATTAGTATATGCAGACTCCTGTAGTCAAATCACCTCAGTGAAGTCTAAGACTTTCAATTAAGCAAGACTAAAAAGATAGGGCAAAGCTGTTATAATTATCGGCATTAAAATGTCAGGTGCAAATCAGGCAACATCATGATCTAATGATCAAAATTCATATCACCAACAAGGGGTGGATGAACATCATGTGCCTCCAGATGTGATAATCTAAAAAACTCCACATCATCTATATAATATTCTGGCTGAGAACACATAACCTGAATCTAATC
>VBSM01000272.1:8889585-8918088 GCA_008086735.1 Cheirogaleus medius | reverse complement strand
AAAAAAAAAAAAAAAGTGGAGAGGAAAATTATATTTTTCAAACATGTCAATGTCAAAAAAATGCAAAGAAAGGCTGTAGAAACATTCTAAATTCAAGGAAGCTAAAGAGACATGATAATTAAATACACCATCTAATCCTAGACTGGATCCTGGACTAGAGGATGTGGGGTGGAAATGCTATTAAGTCATTATTGGGTCACCTGACTAAACTGGAATAGGAATCATAGACTAGATTAAGTATTGTGTTAATGTTAAATTTACTGAAGCATATGACTATACTGTGGTTATTATGCAAGAGACTATCCCGACTCTTAGAAAATATACACTGAAGTACTTAGGGGCAAAAGACTATGATCCATACAATTTACCTTCCATCGGATTAGAAAAAAAGTGTGTGTGTGTGTGTGTCTTAGAAAACCCAAGGTGCCAAAAACAAAACAAAAAAAAACAAAACAGAAGCAAATGGGGAGTAAAATATTGACTGTGGGTGAATCTGTGTGGGTAATAAAAGGTTTTCTTTATCCTTTTGTTATTCTCGCAGTTTTTCTTTGAATTTGAAATGTTTCAAAATACAGAGTTAAAACAATTGCCCAGGATGAGTAGGGAGCTGTTACTCTTAGAATAGGAATAAGGATGCCTGCTCTGGGCCCCTCCCCACAGGACAATGCTGCAGTTGCTGCAGCCCTAAGTCAATCTGCTAATATTTCAAGGAAGAAGAGTGAGACAGGGATACATGAGCTTAGATTTCTTCTAGCTCAATTTCATAGTTCTCTTTGCTAAGATTCAAAGACAAGGTCAAAGGCTATTTATGTTTAGACTGGCTAATTGATCCTCTTAGGAGGGTGGGTATGAATTAGGGAGTCTTATTTTAGTGAAGGGAATTCCTACTGTTTCCTCAAATGTCAGAAGCTATGAAATCAAGAAGGTGTAGAAAGATACACGCTACACGGTCAGAGCTCGGAAGCTGGTTTGCTGTGGCATCCTGAATGTATGATAATTAGAATCAATTTCTCATTATCAATTTCACTCTAAATTATAAGAATCAGAAGTTTAAAAAAAGTACCATCTCTTTGTATAGTTGCACTGGTGAGACTGTATTCACAATATACAAATTCCACCCAGCCTCCGCTACACGAGGTATTTTGATCTTAACACTGGTATCTTTTCTAGAACTAAAAGCAAAACAAAGGACAAGAAATTTAAGACACATTAACAAATGACAGTTTTAAATAGTATGTATTGGATACCATTACATAACTGTGAAATCATTTTCATTAGGTGTTTTCTTCAGTGATTAGCTGTAGTCTATTTTTATAGACTATTAGTTTACAATACTACTTAGGCCTACAGCATTTAATATTCTATAACTGTTATGCATTGATAAGCCAATTGCTTCCAATTCACTCCACAAGTATTTTAAATGAGCAATAAGTTCAAAGAACAGGCAAGGTCCATGGAAAGGAAAAGAGGCTTGGCTGTAAAAGTCCCTGTGCCCATGGCAGAGGACACAAAAAAACTGTAAGTCTGCTTAAAGCACTATCTTATCTCTTGCTTTCACTATGTGATACATTTTCTTTAGTATATAATATTTGAAAATATTTTGATTAAATAAATTTTCAAATAAATTAGAATGTTTAAAATCACTTAAAAAATACGGTGTTTTTAGAATGTCAGATGTGCAAGACTACAAATTGCTTTTCCTCTCATCAGAAAGCTTTTAGGATCAGTTAGTCTCAGACCACTCTGTGTACGCTCTAAGTGACCAAAGCACAAGTGCAAGCAATTTGAAAAAATAAAAACTTATATTAACACCTTTCATACCACATAGAAATCTCTAAGACATACGCCAGGGACCACACGTTTTTGGGCAAACTGCATGTTATTTAAATCATCATAACTACAGTGAAAAACGAGAAAACTCGTGAGCGGTCCTTAGGTGCTAAAAATAAAAACTTGTGTTGGACTTAAAATATGAATACACTATATGCTTCTTTCCCCCAAACAAATTTATTTCTTGATTAATAAACTTTCCTTAGAGAAATGTTCAAATTAGATTGCATTCTCTACCACTAAGTTCACAGCGTAGAAAACATCAAATAAAAACATAACTAGTCTGGAATTTAGCATTCTATTCTAAACAATGTGAAAGCAGAAACCCTAAGAGTTAACCAGAAATTAACGTCATCAAAAAGCAATTTTATTTTAAGGCAGATCAGCATATATCTATGGATCAAGAATGTGCTTTAAGGTAAGAAAATGCATTATTAATTTCTCTTGCAATACCAGAAAATAATCTTTGAATAAAAATGTAACTATGGAAGGATCCAAAAGAGAAAAACAGTAAAAAGTCTTTCTTATAGTTTGGATTGGCATTACAGGCCCTGGCTTTTCTATTCATGACATAGAAAAGCATATCCTTTAACTTCTTATCTAAAATATCACTGATTTTTACTGAAACTATTTTATAATTCATTTTCTTCTAAAAGCTACAAGGTCAACTATAAAGGATATTATAGAGATCATTAGAACCTTCTTTTCTTTCTCTGGAAAAAGAACACTATAGAAAAGCCATTTGGTCATGCCAAGCTTTGATTTTGAAAAAGATAAACTAAGACACACATAAAATATACCAGTTACAATTCACTCCAGAAACTTGAGTAGGAATGCCTGCAGGTGAGGAGATGCTTACAGAAGCCTCTTGGGTGACTCTCTTCTCTCTGGAATGGCCTCAGCATCTGCTTTAGTCAAAAGTATAATGTGGTTTTTAAAGTGACAGATGGCTTTCAAGCCTATGAAAAGCTGTATTCTTAAAGCACAGACATCCATACTGACAGGTGGGCAAGCCTAGTAAAGGAAAAATCACAAATTTAACCAAGGAATAAAAAGTACACAAACTTTAATCTTCAAAAATCAGTTTGCTTATTTGATAAATCTCTTCTGCTCTCCTCTCCCCCACAAAAGAACCCCTAATTCCTAGTCTTAACACAGTAAGGAGGTTATCTATACCTATATAACCAACATCTATTTTATAGAGCTACTCAGTCAAAAAACTCAGTATTTGTTGATTAAATAAAAGAAGAAAGAGGGTCCCACAGCTGCAAGAACTCCTGCACCTGCCCTACAGAGTGACTCCACAGAGCCCTGGGGGAGAGCAGCCGTGGGCTAGTAAGTTGCCAGCCCAGAAATCACCACCAATAATGGGCTGGCTCGGGGGTATGCCCAAATGTAGCTTCTAGGCAAAATCAGACACTATAAAGGGATATTTTACTGCACACAGGTACATAAAATGGTTTCTTTGTGGATGGGTGTGTGCAAGAAATGCTCATATGTTTGTTTGGATGCCCCTGTTAGCCCCTTAGGTGTGATCTGGGCCTGGAATGGCTGACAGGCCAGGGCATGTCAGATAAACTGGAAGAGCCAGCTCCTGCTCCTGTAAGGGACCATTAACTCTAGAAAAATGGATAAGAAAGGTACTGGAAGAGCTTTCTGGGAGCTCTCATTCATTAATGCTGTTTTGATCCTGAGGTCTTCTTCATTGTCCCTTTTCACAAAGCAATAGGGGAAATACCTTCATCTATATTTTCATTTCTAAAAATAGTTCAAGTGGCCTTGGCTAGTGATAAGGTGCCAGAATCTCAAAGGAAAGGGAGATAAAGACCACATGCACTTTCCACCAGACTTTGAGGTTGTGAAATCATTTTCAGGGTTGTGAAACCTTTTTCAGACGTCATAGTTCTCAATGCCTGAGTCAGCAAGCACGCAAAATGTGTGCTTGTTCAGGTGGCATTAAACACTTCAGAACTGGTGGAGTTGCAGGGAAGGGGGAGCGAGAAGGTGTGACCATCACTGTCCTTCCCTCTTCTATCTCCACTGGACTCATGGGCAGCATGTCCGTCCAGCTGCCCACCTCGCTTGTTCCCTCCCCTTGGTCTCTTCTTTGTTCCTTCTCTCTGGTTTTGAGACTCTGAAAAGCTGTGGAATTATGATTTTCAAATGCAGATTGATCCTGCTTCAATCTATCACATACCCTAAAGTGCACCATCACCCCTGTGTAGGCCTGTGTCTTTCTGAGGTTTAAAAAGGCAAGGTGGGGGAACAGAGAGAAACAAAGAATGGAAGCTTTTTGTAATCTTAGTCACCTTTCCATTTTTACTAGGAAAATAACCCCTTTTAAAAATAATCTCTTGGAAAGGCTATGTGTGTATACATACAGAGGCACAGAAAATCTGATTTCCCAAGAGGCTGAAGTAAGGCAGTTAGCCTGGTCAGCAACAGAAAACTACAGGCAGGCCACGGCCAAAAAAAGAGTCACTGAGAACTTAAGAACCACACTTTCCATGAAACACAATGTGGGTGACAGAGTCTGAGAGAGTGCCTCAGACACATCAGGCACTCCATAGGAGCTGGCTTGTTAATGTAACCATCATTCTTGAAGGCTTATTTTTATAGAAAAAGGCATTTCAGGTACCAAGTAGACATAAACCAACTTTTGAAATATAGGCCATCATGATTTGGGGGTTTCTTGCAGTATGTATATTCATAACAATTAGCCATTCAAATAGCTTATACTGCAGAGGTGAAATAGCATAGATGAATATTATGCAAATAATCAGTATATTTCTGAGAAAAGAAATACAAGTTCAGAAAACGTAGAGTTTCATCATAAAAATGCCTGCGTTTATTTTGTGGATAAGAGCTTTTCAGAGACTAAGCACATTACTTCTTACTAAAAATGAGGTTATTGATGTAGCATATCCATTAACTCAGATTAAGTACAGAAGGCTTGTAAAATGACAAAAGAATTATAGGCATATCTAATGTCTAAGTGTGTTATACTATTTATAATAGTATAAATAAATCATTTTAATGCATTTTATTCAATTTTGTGCTCTTGTTTGGTTAACAGCTCTGTACAACTGCCACCAATATTTCTGTTAAAAAAATAAAATAGTATATTATAGCTATGAAAGGCTCTCTACATTTACACTATATATATGCTTTACCAAACTTTAAAAACTATGCACTGAACCAACTCTGAGTGAAATGTTTTCAAAGCAATCTTAAAAATTGTCACCTAAACCACGAATCACAAAATGCTTTTACTATTTTACATCCAAAAGTTCTAATTCAATACATATGACAACACTAAGACCTTTACTCCTCGCCAAGCTTGGGCCTAAGAGCAAATTTGTAAGCAATCATGTGTTCCTTTTTGGTCTTAAGGTTTCACTGTCTTCAGAAGCCAGTTCTAACCTTCAGCGTGGTGTCCATGTACGGGTCCTCCTCCCGAGCTGCCGCTGCACTGCACCGCACCGTGAAACACTGCAGGTTATTGCTGAGGAAGAGGAAAGAGGCCGCTGAGCAAAGTGGAGGCCAATGACCAATATGCCTACAGTGGGGCGGGGGGCTGTTCACAGGCAAACAGAGCAATGGCAGGAGGGTGAAGAAGACTCAAGTATTTGTCAAATGTTGCCGAATTAAACTGCTTCTCAACAAGAGAGTGCCTCAGAATCCCTAGGGTGTGTTTTAAAAAAAACATATAACTAATCCTCTCCCCCCACCCCACTTAACCAGAATCTCCAGGGGCTGAATCTAGCATGTATATTTTGACGAAGCTCCATCTGTAACTCTGATGTACACCCCTAGTTAAGAACCATGGATCTGGGTCAATGTCCTCATTTTACAAATAAAATGATACCCCCAGTATCTGCCCAAGATACAGATAGCTTACTATCAAAACCAAGATTAGAATCTGTTTCCTGACTATTCTACCTTGCCCATCTCAGGATGAAATTCATCCTGGATTACGCTGGGCAACACACTTAGACTATGCAAACCACAAATTCAGTGGTAGAACTGAGAATGAAAGACTTGTCTGAAGGAACCTTCAGAATTACCTCCACCAGCAGCTTATTTTAAAGATCAGAGCATGGAAGGTTCATGACTGGTCCAAGGCCTTTCCAGAGAGTAGAACCAATTATATCCCAGGTCTCCTGACTCCTTACACTCCTTTACCTCTTTTCACAACTCCAGGCTGCTTCTGCACAGTAAAAGAGCCTAGGGACCCCCCAGCAAGTGCACTACAGATGCTCGGTTATCTGCTGTGGATTCACAAGAATGATTTTTAAAAATAAACTAGAAAGTGAAAGAAGTAAATATGAACTCTTTGGGAAAAAAATAAAGGACTAAAGCAAACCTAATAGTTACAGTCAAGTAAAAGAAATACTTCAACAAGAAAGGCATTCTGACATTTTCAGTTGGGAGACTTTGCACAATGTAGGGAAGAGATATTCAGGCCTCTCTCCAGCTGTTGGTGCTTCCACTTCAGCCTCAGCCCACAGCCACCTCTGTCCATTTCCACAGAGTTCTAGGAAATGAACTCTGGAGTCCTGACAATCACTGGGACGGCAGCACCACCACTTACAAACCTAGAGCACTTAGCAGTCTTGGAAGTAAACTGAGAGGGTGGGGAGCAAAAAAAGCACCTGCAGTGGGGCCAGAATGACAGCTGAGAATTGATATGACCACAAAGATAAATGACCTTTATGTTCTAGAAATAAAAAGGCACGGTCCTCTGATTCACTTCCACCTATAGGAACCCAGCTTTTCGGCTATTGTTAGAATACTAAGCATAAGTATGAGAGAAGATAAACAGAAATGTGCTGGCATGGAAAGACATCCAAGATATACTCTACTGTTAAGCAAAACAGCAAGTTACTGAACAGTGTATTCAGTATGATCTGCATCTGTAAAAAATAAGGCATAGTAATATATGTACTTTAAAGAAAAAAGTTGGATGAATATATACCAATTGTATATATGGTTGACTCTGGGGAGTAGACTTTCATGGTGGGCTTTCCTGCTTACATATTTCTATAAGGTTGGCATTTCACATGATTTTACTTTGTTCCTCGATTCTTAAAAAAAAATTTTGCAACATGCTTTTTTTAGGTATGTACACATACCAATCTTCAAGAAACTTCTCAAAATAACCTTATTGGGACAAGATTTTTCTTTCTTTTTTAACTTTTAAAAAAATTTATTTCAAAATATTAAAAGGGTACTTTGTTTAGGTTACATGGATTGTTTTCATAATGCTTGAGTCCTAGCTATAAGGTGTGCCCATCACCCAAATAGTGTTCACAGTACCTGGGACAAGATTTTTCTAAAACATGTATCTATTGGGTAAAATAAAAAATATGTATAACTGATATTCTAATGTTTAACAGTTCCATGGTCAGGTTAATGATATCACAATATCTTTGGTGCTGATATTAAGAAAACTCCAAAAATTCTCTACCTGGAGGCAGTCAAAAATCCACAAATTATAAGTCCTTTCAAACCCTCATAATACTATGTTTGCAGCACTCTGCATATGAAATTAGTCCTTAACTTATATATAAGAGACATGGGGTAATAAATTGAGTGGGTTCACTCATGAAATTCTCAGTGTCCTGTATATGTATACAATCAGAAGGAGAAAAGATGGATAGCCTTTTGCATCCATATTTTGGGACAGAAATTAATATTTTTATTTCCTCCTTTTCCCTCTCCTTTTCCTTGGTTTCTGAAATGCTATCATTTCCTAGTTCTTCTGCATCCTTAAACATCTTACTCTTTCTCCTCTTGCTTACTAAATATGATCTTCACCAGAGTTTAATTCTCCAACAACTTTTCCCAGTCTATACACTCTTGGGGCCATGCTCACTACTTTTATAATCAGCTGTTTTTTGATGATAACAAAACTTCTAAGCTTTCTTCTCTAACCTCATATACAGCTCAATGTATCCAAAAGCTTAGTTAGCATTCCCTGTCAACAGTTCCATAAACATCTCAAACTCAAATGTCTAAACCTAACTTCTTTCACCCCACATTACACCAGACTCTATTGTTTCGTAACAGCACGCTCCAAACTCTGGTGGGGATTTTCATGCCTCTTCCATCCCTGTTATTCCATCAGACACCAAGTCTATACCTCTCCTGCTGAAGACTCCCCCTATGCATCCTTCTTTCCTGCTACCGAGTACAGCTCCTTAATCTCACTGCCTGAACCATTTCAGTAGCTTATTTACCTATGTTCGATCCTTCCTTCACAAGAGCCACCACTAATTTTCCCAAAGCAATGTTGTGATCACATCACTTCCTCTGGTCAAAACCTTAAAAAATTCCTTAGTTTAATTTTCAAAGCTTTCAGCTCTCTTTCAAGCATTATTTTCACTACTTCTCTACTTTTCAGCTTTTTCATATTTAAAGAACATCACTACACAACACTTTGGAAATTGGGAAGACTAGTTACCTCCACATTGTTCACTTAAGAAACATACTCCCTTCAGCAGCATTTCTCCTTACACCAGAAATCAGAAGGAAAGGGGAACACGACCACTAAGAGTGGGTATCAGAATCTCCAGGTGAGTTCTCCGCAGTTAGAAATATACTCTAGCCCCTGCTGGAGATTTTGATACCATCACTCAGCTGGGGAAAAAAAATCACTGTCTTGTGCAGTTAATTATTAGATGTTCCTTAAAAAACTGGATATAGCCTTTGTTTATGGTCTTCCTCTATCTATAACGCCCATCTCTTCCAATCTCCCTCCATCACAATTCCAGCTAGCTTTCAGGACTCACTTCAAACACAAGCACCTATCTACAACTTCCCCACATGACTCAGTCAGAAGTGATTTCCCTCCTCCCAGTGCCTACAGCACTTTCATGAAGTCTTAAGACATTTTTCACAAAACTAGTGTTTGTGGCCCTCGTGTCCCTAATCTTTTCTTATATTGCTTTAGAAAGCAATTGGTGTACCTTATTTACGGTTGCTTAGTCAGAAGGCACAAGGCAATGCCTTGAACATAATCTAAGCTCAAAAAACAGGAAACAGAACCAAAAGCATCACTTACTGCTGAGATAAAAGGAAGTAAGATCAAACTCCTACTCAGGAACCCAGTCTCCATGCCACCATACCAGGGTAAGGCGACTCAGAAGACATCTGAGACATCTGCTACTAATTAGCACATGACTTTGGCCAATCCCACCCTCTATTTCCCTATATATACTAATTAGGGAGTAGAATCAAATCATCTTTCTGGCCCCTTCACAGTTCTAAACCATTATGGAATAACTTGATTCATATGGAAAAAATATGGTAGTAGTGAAAAAAGATTTGGGAAATCTAAAAAGAAATCTAAAGAGATGTCCTATCTGGCCCCAGTGACTTTTCATTAGAACTCCCTATAAAAATCTTCCTTCGTGAAGAACCTTACACTTCCTTACAAGGATCCCCATCCAGTCTAAGGAAACAAAACAAAGACAAAACCAGAGTCTAAATCTTTGGCATTGCAAAGGCAGGTATAGGACATCAAAAACCAGCTTTGAAAAGACAAATATAACTCATTACAATGCTCTATGTGAGTTCACACAATTCTCAGTTAAAGATTTAGCCTACACCTCAAAAATTTACAGAAAAATAAGTGCCTTGAAGGCCAGCAAGTGACACTGTAATAGTACCTTGTAATGACGTGCAAGAATTGCGGCGTGAGCACCGCCTGCTGAGACTTCTCCGGATAGTGGTAGACTGACATTAATTCAACAGATTTGACAATCATGTACAGATAGCCCACATGAGGTAAGGAGAAAAAACAAAAGAGACTCAGCAACTCTTTTTCCTGAGACAAATTTTTTCCATCAGAAGAACCTGCATGCAAAAAATGAAAGAAATAAATACCAGCAAACCAATAAAGGGAAAGAATCAATACTACTTTCTGTTTGAAATTTTTTATAACCAAAATTTTTTAAGAAGTACTCTTCTGATTGACACTCTTCAAGGACACCCATCAATATCAGAATTCCAATTCTGTACTCTCCACATTTTGCCTAAAGCCAAATCCTCAGTTTTTTTCTCTCCTTTTCTTCCCATATCTGTGCTCTAGGCAAACAGAATTGCTCACTAATCTCCAAACACACATAATTTTACACCTTGCGCATGTTAGTTCCTCTTATGTAGTGTCTTACCAAAATCTCCATCTTCTAAAAATTCTACTCATCCATTAGGGCCCAGCTCAAACACACACCACCATTTGTTTATTTAGTAAATATTCATCAGGTACCTACTAAGTGCTGCTATTGTAAGTTCTAGGGACACAACAGTGTATAAGACAAGGTAAGTACTTTCACAAAGAGCCTTCATTCTAGTGATGGAGACTGGAATGAAGAATGAACAAGTAAACTCCACAGTGTGTGCATAAAGGAGATTTTAAATTAAGAGGTCAGGGAAGTCCTCTGTGGTAAGGTTACATTTCAGCTGTGAGTTGAATGATCTGAATGCACCTGTCACACAAGATCTGAGGAAACCCATTTCTCAGCACAGGAAGAGAAAATAACACGTCTTAGGTAAGAGTGCACTCAGCATACCTGAGGAAGAGAGAAAGGTCACTATGGATGGAGAAAAGTAAGCAGGGTGACAGTCGGACAAGATGAACTCAGAGTTAGGATCACATACGCCATGGAATAGATTTGGGATTTTTATTCCAAATGCTATGGGAAGCTCACTGGATAAAGAGCTGACCCTCTAATATGGCCATGGGCCCTGTCTGGTCTCCAGCCCTGTCTCACGCCTCCCTTCCCTTGCTCCCCTCTCCCCAGTCTGGCTTCTCTCAGTTCCTCAAACATGATTTTCCCTCAGCAGCAACTTTTGCTGCTTCCTCTGCCTGGCAGGCTCTCTTCCCCTCCCCTGTACCAACTGCTATTCTCAAGTCAGCCCAATTCACTCTTCACATCTTCTTCCTCAAGAAGCCTTCCCTGACCTCCAGATGAGGTCTGAGGTCAGGGTCTTTTGTTATAGGCTCTTACACCAGGGTTCCTTTCCAACAGAGCACTCATTTCAGGGTAAAACTGTGATTTTGTGATTATTCGATTAATGTCTGCCTTCCCTCGCCAATTAGCTCCATAAGTATAGGCACTTTGCTCACTGTTGGTTCCCCAGTATTCAGCACAATACTCAACATAGTAGGTACTCAATAAATATTCGGTAAAGAAAGAAATAAATGAAGGTAATAAAGACATTTAATTGGAATAATATTTATATCTTTTTCTAGATATCTAAAGATGTTACGCAGGCCAGGACTGAGTGCAGAGCCTATTAGTAATTCTCAATCTTGGTGCCCATTAGACTCCTGCGGAACTTTTCAAAAATACTGATGCCTAAGCCCCATAATTGACCAATTAAGTCAGAATATCCAGCATGTAGAACCTGGGCATCAATATTTCTTAACAATATCCAGGTAAGCCTGATGTACAGCAGGGTTGAAAACCACTACTCTAAAAGAATTTCCATTCAGTCCACATTTTCCCATGTTGCTCACAAGGCCACTGTAAGACGTTTTGCCAGATACCCAGCTAGAACATAGATATACCTCAGTTCTAACAGAGCTCTGATTTCCCCTTTCTGGACCTGGAGACCATTTCAAAAAGGGAAATGCATTCTGTCTATCACACCTTCTCCATGACTTCTCCTGGCAGACATGACTTCCCTTTCTAGTGCTCACAGGTATTTGCTAAGGACCTTGTCCAGGGCCACAGGGAGACTTAGTGGAAGAACCAAACCTATCACCCACATTGGTCTCCCCTCCCCATCCAGAGCCTCCATACCTCGTGGCACTATCGCACTTCTGCACTGTCATACTTACCTGTCTGGTAAATGGGTACCAGCTGGAGGGAATGCAACTTGATGTCATCAGACAAGACATAAGATGAAATATCAGGAGCAAAACGTCTGTGAGTTGAAAAAGACAGAGGGAGAAATGTAATTTCCATGTACTTTAAGCAGGTACATGTATATTAAGTGCTGGTAAATAAAAAGCTCTCTAATACCTATAGAGCAGGTGCTGAATGTGGAAATACTTTAGTTTTTCATCAGCTAATCCTGTAGATTCCAGTGTAACAGATAATCCAGACTGTTCACTTTTTTTACCAAGAAGTTCCATGGGCTTTTGGCAGATAACAAAATCATCTGACTCAAGCTGTGAAATTTCATTACTGATACCTTAAAAAATAAAATTTAAGAGTTTAACAACTTTAAGTACTACTATCTGCTTAAATGAAAATTGGATTTCATAATATCCTCCCACCAACTAAGCAGATATATAGTAATTTTATTTAGTTATATACACACACATTTCTTAGATTTAGAAGGCACTGTGGTTTTGAAAATCCTCACTACTTGCTCATTTATTCCCCACAACAACTGATAAAGTATCACAAGATAGGTATTATCATCCCCATTTACACATGAGGAAACTGAAACGCAGAAATGGTGTTACTAACTTAAGGGACTAGAAACTGCTTATCTATCTGGGACTGTTCCATTACTTCTGTTGACAAATATACACAGAAATACAATTACAAGGTACAGCATAAGATCCAGACAGCCAGATCACAAACTCAAATCCCATGTAATAGGAATAACTAAATCTATAAATAATGGGGCTTGACATCATGTATACTAGAGCCCTTCAGAAATTGCCAAAGGTAAAGGTTTTTTCCATACCTAAAACAAGAAAGCAAGTTAAATTCATCATTTACCTTCTTCTACCTGTTTCATTGGATTGCTGGTCTTACATGGATGGTGGTTAACTCTCTCTCCATTTTTAGGGTCTGACTCCAGTTTTAGGATTAAGACTTCTAAGTCTGACATGACACCAACATATCCAACACAAAAAGAAATTTCGACAGGAGTGATATCATCTATGTGTATAATTAAAGAACGTTCAAAGTCCAATATTGAGAATTCCTCATTGATGATCTGATACTTCAAATTAAATAAGACTAACTTATTTGTGCAGCCAACAAGAAGATCTCCTTTCACAGGGCAACAGGAAATGCACAACGGGGCCTCAGAAAGTGGCATTTCAATAATAGACATCTGGTCTCTGAAGTTTTCGCTGAAGGGTGTCTCCACATTATGCCCGACCATTCGAATACACACTCGAGAGTTCTCAGTCCTTTTACTTCTCCAGTTCACGTAAGCACGCAGAAACGTAGCTTTGTTTTTCTCTTCAATTGCTACCAAATAGTCTCCTGAGATGGAAATAAGATTACTTAGAATTTGTAATTAGAAACACAACCACTTACCTTACTACCATCAAATAGAACTATTAATGAATCCTAACGCGAATGGTTGAATTAAAGACTGAATAGAACAAAACCCTAACAAAATCTTAGTTGCATTTTTTTTTTTTTTTTTTGAGACAGAGTCTCACTTTGTCGCCTTGGCTAGAGTGCCGTGGCATCAGTCTAGCTCACAGCAACCTCAAATTCCTGGGCTCAAGCGATCCTACTGCCTCAGCCTCCTGAGTAGCTGGGACTACAGGCATGCACCACCATGCCTGGCTAATTTTTTCTATATATTTTTAGTTGGCCAATTAATTTCTTTCTATTTTTAGTAGAGACGGGTCTCGCTCTTGCTCAGGCTGATTTCAAACTCCTGACCTTGAGCAATCCACCCACCTGGGCCTCCCAGAGTGCTAGGATTACAGCTGTGAGCCACCGCGCCGGCCTTTAGTTGCATTTTTAACTGACCTTAGGCATTGAGATTCTGAAATACAATCTCTCCCCATCTCTCCATTTTAGTGTCTTAATTATCTATGTAACATAAAAAGTTCACATTTTATTCTTTATGTTAACTCTAAGTGTTCACTGTAGCTCTAAATCTATACCTCCAACAAAGCTCTACTGACAGAGTTCAGCAGTATTAGTGTGACCTTAAAATTAGGTATAAATTAAGGAACTCTGAGGTTAGCAGAACTTATACTCTAACCCCTCTCGTTCCCACAAGTCACAACTCTGAGAAATAGGATGAAACAGGAAATATTAAACCAAATATAAATCCAAGTAAATTTTCTCTTAATTGTTGACTGTGTGAACTTTCCTTTTTTGGGGAGGGGGAGGGTTATTGTATAAGCTTTCTTAACTTATAAAAGTAACATGTTACATTAGTTGTGAGAAGTCAAATGGTAAAGTGGTAAAAAGAGGCAAAATGGAAAGCATAATGATCTCCCCCCTGCAGTCCTAGCCCTGAGGACCCAATGTTGACAGGCTGCCTGGTGTGGGACCTTCAACCCCTTTCTCTCATATAAGCATAGATCACAGAGTGGTGTTCTAGTTTCTGGATCTTAGGTTTTGTTTTGTTTTGTTTTTAACCAAAATGGAATCACACTAAATATATTTAACAATCTACTTTTTAAAAATTATCAATAACTCTTTCCCTCCAGGTTGATATATGGACATATAATATCCTTTTCAATATCTGTAAAATATCTCATATATACATGTGCCATAATTTATTCAACAATTCCACAGTTGATATACACTCAAGTATTTCCAGTTTTTTTGCTGCTATGTTTCACACTGTAATAAACAGGTCTATACCTATCCAGATCTATACCTCCTGGGGTGTTTGTTTTCATGGCAAAGATTCCCAAAAGAGAGAATGTTGGACCAAAGGTCAGGCACATTTTAAAGTGTAATGAGTGTTGCCAGATTACTACCATAATTAGATAACAGCAATCTGTGTTGCCAGTGGCACTGTTTGAACATACCTGTTTCCTCATATCTTCACTAGTACTGACTCTATCTGATCAGGAAAACATGGACTCCCATGGCTATTACACTTTACATTTCCCAGACCATTTACGAAGCTGGCCATCTTTTCCCATGTTTAAAAGCCATTATAGGGTCTCTTCTGCAAGTTGTCCATTTTTTATTTAGGTTTTTGATTTGTTTTTCTAATCAAGGAATTACAGCTTTCTAGGGGAAAGGGATATTAACCCTTTGTCGGCCATGCATAATAAACTGGTTTTGGTAGTCTATCGTTTGATTTTGACTTTGCTTATGGCATCTTTTACCATACAATTTTTATGTCGTCAGATATGTAATCTTTTGCTTCTTACAAAATCTGCAGTGGGTTGAATCCATGGTTGTGGAGCCCTACCATAGACTTATTGATTTTTAAAGTAAGTAAACTTTCCTTTTTATGTAGCAGGATCACAAACCTGGTCAACAATATCAGATTATGGAGGAGATTGCATTCCCTTTGACAAAACTGACATCAGAAGACAAATATATGAGGCATCAAATATGTTTTAAGACTTCAGAAAAGTTGAGGGAAGATAGAGTTTGGAAGGGAGGATAGGCTAGGGCTGGTTTAGCACACTTGTGCTAAAGGACAGGCAATGAGAGCCATATGGTCTTGTCCTCCTTGCCCCACCGTCCCCACACACTCCATGAACAGTGTCCTGCACCAGAGCTTCCTACAAGCACTCCGCCGCCCAAACACTAGGTCTTTCTCTCTCAAGAGTGAGGAGTTCTCAGGTCTCCCTCTTCTTCCCTTCACATAAAAAGCCTAAATTTTCCCTTACTGATGATGATACAGGCCCCCATCCTTCAAAATTTCTGCCTCCTTTTTTCCTAACAACCCCAAATTTTATGATATTTTTCAGCTAATGAGAGATTTAACAACAACAACAAAACCCTGAAATATTTTCTGCTTGGGTAAAAGACCTACAAAACATTTTTTTTTTCCTTTATAAAATACTTTCTTAAATTTTATTTTAATAGATTTAGGAGGTACAAATGATTTTTTTGTTACATGGATGAACTGTAAAGTAGAGAAGTCTAGGCTTTTAGTTTACCTATCACCTGAATAGTGTACATTGTACTTGATAATTTTTCATCCTGCACCTTCAGTCTCCAATGTCCATTAAGTCACTCTGTATGACCATGCACACCCATTGCTTAGCTCCCACTTATATGTGAGAGCATGTGGTGTTTGGTTTTTTGTTTGCAAAGTGTTTGTAGTAAATATAAATGGCTGAGTTAAGATTCCATTTTTGACAGGGGGAGATGTGCTACAGAGGAGGACACTAGGCACTGAGAGCAGGAATCCCCATGTTCCAGTTACTGTGAGCAGGAGGAAGGGGCCAAAAGGGAAAAGCTGAGAAGTGGAAAACAATTTATCTAAATATCAGCGTAGCAAGGAGTCAGCCCTATTTTGTGTTCAGTTATGTGTGAGTCAGCCCTATTTTGTATTCAATTATGTGTAGATATTAAAGGAGCTGTACCCAGGGGCTAAAGTTCAAATCCTGAACTGAAAGTTACCCTTGAGCTATATGATCCATGACACTAATGCCATCCCACATGACTCCTGAGCTTTTTTTAAGGCAACCAAGTGGATTATAAAAACTTCTTTGTCCTGCTAGGCCTCACTGAGGTTACCATGTCTCCTGCAGCCAGTGTGGCTCTATCTAGACCAGTGGTTCTGAATCCTGGCTGAAACATTTAACTCATCCCAATGCTGGCCTCAACCCAGGGAAACACACTATATCTCAGAGGGTGTGAGCCCAAAGCATGGGTTTTCTTAAAGCTTCTCAGGTGATTCTTACGCACAGGCGGTGGCCATCTCTGGATCCCAGGAATCATCACTACTGACAGGCAAGAAATCTAGAGGTATACACATAATGCCTGCTGCTTCAAATTCTAGAATAAATGTTCATTTGGAAGAATAGGGCAAATCATGTAAACATACTGTCTTTATCTGTCTTTCTCTCCTCTCTCTCTCTCTCTCTCCCTCTCTCACGCGCGCGCACACACACACACAAGTTGAAACTGGTGAATTTGACACTCAATAGAACTTGAAGGTTCCTATGCCTAATGCCTATGCCTAAAAGGGGGTGGGGTGGGGAAATCTACCAATATTGTAAAAGGTATGACCATTAAAGATAGATTTCATAAGAAATAACAAAATCAGAATCTTCGCAGTCCCTGCTGATGATGTCATTAGGCAAAAAGAAAAAACAATGACAACAGAGTAAGATGCTCAGAAAGCTACAGGTATCCAACGTTTCATGCTAAGTGTTTTTTGTTTTGTTTTTTCTTTTATAAATAATGGTGACAGTAATGGTAGGCCCTTTTTTTTTTCTTTTTTTTTTTTTAACGTAAGCATACCTGGGAGATATTGCAGGTTTGGTTCCAGACCACTGCAACAAAGAGTTACACATTTTTTGGTTTCCCAGAGCATATAAAAGTTATGTTTACACTACACTGTAGTTTATTAAGTATGTGATAGCATAATGTCTAAAAAAACAATATACATACCTTAATTAAAAAATACTTCATTGCTAAAAAAAATGCTAACAATCATCTTATCCTTCAGTGAGTCATAATCCTTTTGCTGGTGGAGCGTCTTGCCTTATTGAAGGATGCTGACTGATAAGGGAAGTGGTTGCTGAAGGTTGGGGTGGTTGTGGCAACTTTTTAAAATAAGACAACAATGAAGTTCACTGCATCAAGTGACTCCTTTCATAAAGATTTCTCAGTAGCATGCGATACTACTGATATCATTTTACCCATAATAGAACTTCTTTCAAAATTGGAGTCAATCTTCCCCAACCCTGCCACTGCTTTATCAACTAAATTTATGAAATATTCTAAATTCTTTGCTGTATTTCAACAATGTTCAGAGCATCTTTCACCAGGCATGGAGTCAATCTCAAGAAATCACTTTCTTTGCTCATCCAAAGATATGACTCCACATCCATTCAACTTTTATCATGAGTTTGCAGCAATTCAGTCACAACTTTAGGCTCCACTTCTAATTCTAGTTCTCTTGCTATTTCCACCACATCTGCAGTTACTTCCTCCACTGTAGTCTGGCACCCCTCAAAGTCACCCATGAGGGTTGGGATCAATTTCTTCCAAAGTGTTCATGTTGACATTTTGACCTCCTCTCATGAATCACAAATGTTCTTAATGGCATCTGGAATGGTGAATCCTTTCCAGAAGGGTTGTAATTTATTGTGCTCAGATCCATCAGAGGAACCACTATCTATGGCAGTTATAGCCTTATGAAATGTATTTCTTATATAGTAAGACTTGAAAGTCAGATTTACTTTCCATGGGCTACAGAATGGATGTTGGGTTAGCAAGCATAAAAACAACATTCATGATGCTGCCCCCGCCTTGTAGTCTACTGCAGCCTATGTTCCATCCCTGGTCAGGGAACCGGTCCCTGTTGGTTTGATAATTGTGTGACTTTTGACTTTTCGGAGTACCCATTTGATATTTATCCTTTGCCCTTCTATGAACAGCTTTGATTTCCTGTCTTCTTCCTTCTGTGGGGGGCACATGAGGCTTTTGGGCCTTTGTATGTAGATGGCCAGCTAAGAAACTGAGACCCTAGAAAATATGGCTGGACAGAAATGTGGGTTGTACCCCATTTGTGGCTAGCAAAACTTTCTTTTCTTTGGATTGTCTTTGGTGTGGGTCCAGATCTTGTGAGGACTGCTTTGCACCTCTTCAGAGATGCCTTTGTGTCCTTGGTTAAGTCATAACCTTGATGAAGCCTTACTAGTTTCACTTAGGAGGATAACAGTGGTTAAAAAAAAAATTCAAAACCCAGAAATAGGCCAGGCATGGTGGTTCACGCCTGTAATCCTAGCACTCTGAGAGGCCGAGGCGGGTGGATCGCTCAAGGTCAGGAGTTCGAAACCAGCCTGAGCAAGAGTGAGACCCCATCTCTACTAAAAATAGAAAGAAAATTAATTGGCCAACTAAAAACATATAGAGAAAATTAGCCAGGCATGGTGGTGCATGCCTGTAGTCCCAGCTACTCGGGAGGCTGAAATAGAAGGATCGCTTGAGCCCAGGAGTTTGAGGTTACTGTGAGCTAGGCTGACGCCATGGCACTCTAGCCCGGGCAACAGAGTGAAACTCTGTCTCAAAAAAAACCAACCCAGAAATACTGGCTGTTTATCATGGCTAAAATCTGATAACAAGAGATTTAAAAGGACTTTTTTAAAAAGAGTTCTATAGTCAAAAGTCTATTTAGGCTGGGTATGGTGGCTCATGCCTGTAATCCTAGCACTTTGGGAGGCCAAGGAGGGTGGAATGTTTCTGGCCAGGAGTTGGAGACCAGGTTGGACAATAGCAAGGTCCTGTCTAAACAAAAAAAAATAGACTAAATTAGCCAGTGATGGTGGTGTGCACCTATAGTCCCAGCTATAGGGGAGGTTGAGGCAGGAGGATCATTTGAGCCCAGGAATTTGAGGTTGCTGTGAGCTATAATCACACCACTGCACTTTAGCCAGGGCAACAGAGCAAGGAGACCCTGTCTTCAAAAACAACAACAAAAAAATTCATCAATTCACCTCCTCATACATCTTCATTAGAACTCCTGGGTGATCAGGTACATTGTCATGAGCAGTAATATTCTGAAAGGAATCTTTTATTCTGAGCAGTAAGTCTCAACAATGGGCTTAAAATATTTAGTAAACCATGCTGTAAAGAGAGGTGTACTATCATCCAGGCCTTGTTCCATTTATAGAGCACATGCAAAGTAGATTTAGCATAATTTTTAAAAGCCCTAGAATTTTTGGAATGGTAAATGAGCATTGGCTTCAACTTAGTCCCCAGCTGCATTAACCCCTAACAAGAGAGTTAGCCTGTCCTTTGAAGCCAGGCATTGACTTCTCCCTAGCTAGGAAAGTCCTACATGGCATCTTCTTCCAATAGAAAGCTGTTTGAGCTACGTTGAAAATCTATTGTTTAGTGTAGCCACCTTCATCAATGTTAGCTAGGTCTTCTGAATAACTTGTTGCAGTTTCTACTTGTTGCTGCTTTGCCTTGTACTTCAATATTATGGAGACCACTTCTTTCCTTAATTCTCATGAACCAACCTCCCCTAGCTTCACACTTTTCTTCTGCAGTTCCTCCCTTCTCTCAGCCTTCACAGAACTGAATAGAGTCAGGGCGTGGCTCTGGATTAGACTTCAGCTTAAGGGAATGTTGTGCCTGGTTTAATCTTCTATCTGGACCACTAAAACTTTTTCCATATCTCCAATAACGCTGTTTTACTTTCTTATCATTCATGTCTTCACTGGAGTAGTACTTTCAATTTCAAGAAATTTTCCTTTGCACTCACAACTTGGCTAAGTGTTTGGTGTAAGAGGACTAGCTTTATTCAGCCTGTTTCCGCTTTAGATATGCCTTCCTCACTAAGCTTAATCATTTCTAGCTTTTGAGATTTAAAGTGAGAGACCTGCAACTCTTCCTTTCACTTGAACACTAAGAGGCCACTATAGGGTTATTAATTGGGCTAATTTCAATATTTTTATCTCAGGGGCTGGGGAGGCCCCAAGAAAGAGAGAGAGATGGGACACCACTCATCAGTGGAGCAATCAGAACATACACAACATTTTAATGATTAAGTTCCTGGACTTATATGGATGTGGTTTGTGGTGCCCCAAAACAATTACAATACTAACATCAAAGATCACTGATCACAGATTACCATACAGGTATAATAATAATAATGTAAGTTTGAAATATTGCAAGAATTACCAAAATGTGACAGACACGTGAGGTGAGCAAATGTTGCAAGAAAAATGGTGCTGATAGACTTGCTCAACACAAGGTTGCCACAAATCTCCAATTTGTAAAAGGATGCGATTTACCTGTGAAGTGCAATAAAGCAAAGCACAATAGAACAAGGTATATCAATAGAACAAAGATATATGCCTACATATATCTTTATCTGACAAAATGACCAGTCAAATACTGTGGATGGTAGTCTCATAGTTTTTAATTAATTCACAAAATCTCAATCTCTGGAAATCACTGATCTCTTATAATAATTTAACTTACTTCTATTTTTTAAACAGAAACTGAGACCCAAAGGTCACAATGAATCAGGTGCAGAGCAGGGATTAAAGGCAGATCTCCAATCCTCCAGGTTCAAGCTCTCCACTTCGTTGTACCACAGCCATCAGCTTTTCCACCATAAATACTGCACTTTACACCTCTCTTATAAAGTGCGAGTCAAAATTAAGTGTTTTAGGCAGTTAAAAGAATCCTATGGTGAATTATTCCATAATCTGAAAAAGCAATTATCTTTAAATGTTGGCTTTTTCTAAAATACAGATAGACCCACACAGTGCCCCGTTGGTGCTGCTTCACATTTCCAGTGGAAAAGAGTAGTGGCTGCTCCTACAGCTGTTTAAGGAGGGCGTGGAGGGAGGTCTAAGACCTCAGTTCTATTTATGTACATTTAAAAATCTGAGCTTTCAAAAACCAACCAGAAGTAGATGGAAGCATAGATGTAAAAAGGACTTGCTATGCCGGGTGTTGTGGCTCACACCTGTAATCCTAACACTTTGGGAGGCAAAGGCAGAAGGATGGTGTGAGGCCAGGAGTTCGAGACCAGCCTGAGAAACACAGCGAGATTCTGTCTCTACAACAAATAGAAAAATCAAGCCAGCTTGGTCGCAGGAGCCTAGAGTCCAAGCCATTCACTGAGAGGCTGAGGCAGGATGATCTCGCTTGAGCACAGGAGCTTGAGGTTGCAGTGAGCTATGATGACACCACTGCATTCTAGCAAGATCTTGACTCACAACAACAGCCAACAACAACAACAAAATGCCATGAGTTGTTAAAGCTGCGAGTAGCTTGGGGTTCAGGATACAGTACTGTTCTTCCTATTCCTACTTTTACATGTGTTTGATATTTTCTGCACTAAAAGAGTTGTGTTTGGGTTCTTGTTTAAGTGTCTGGGATGAGTGGAACCCAGCCACAGGCCTTCTGGCAAGGACCAAGATGAGAAGGAGCAGTCAGCATCTCGCCCCACCAGAAGCAGGCTCACACCTTTCGTTGCCCGGGACAACCGCACAGCTCAGCGCACCTTTAAGCAATCATGGGCCAGACCCAGCCAGACCATTCCAGACCGTTCGGCAAGTTCCAGAAACACAAAGTCCCTTCCCCACCTAGAGCGGCAGCCGGCACACTCGGTCCGTAAGGAGGAGGCCCCAAGTGCCCCCCTTGGCCCTCCCGCCTACTCACCCGCCTCGCTGTAGGCCAGGCGCAGCACCCGGCCCAGCGTGGAGAAGGCGCACCTCGGCTGGCACAGCTCCTGGCCCGCCACGGCGAACGCCTCCACCTTGCAGCCCGCCGCCACGAACAGCGCGTCCCGCCCCCCGCCGCAGAACCGCTCGGGCTCCAGCTTGCAGGGCACCACCTGCTGCGACCCAAACGGGTGCAGGTTGTACAGCTGCACCATCCCGGCGGCCGGCTGCGGGCCAGCCCAGCCGAGCCTGCCCGCCTGTCCCGCAGGGCATCCGGGGGTCCCAGCGCCTTCCGCGGAAGACTTCCGCGAGCCAGCGGGCGGCGCCCGGTCACGTGAACGCCAGCCTGCCCCGCCTGCGGCTCCACTTCTTAAAGAGGCCGCCGCGGGGCGTGGTGGGCGGCGGGGGAGTGTTCGCACCGCCCGGCCCCGCCCGCGCTCACGCTTCGCGGGCCCGGGGTCTCCGCGCCTCGGCCCCGCCCCGAGAGCTCGCCCGGGCTCCACGCTCGGCGCGCGGCGGGTGCACGGACCGCTGCGTCCTTCCGTTTGTCTTTTCACGTTACTCACTGCTTCGGGCCCGGCAGGATGTTTCGGTCCTGAGTACGTTTTAACATTTGATCATCTGCTATCCTGTGCTATTTCGTACTCGCTTCAGGGGCATTACTCACGTCTTCCCAGTGCGCTGTGAGCTTCTGGAGGATGGGGCTGCAGAAACTGAAATGGAGTGCACACGGCTCAACTCGGGGCTAAACACGCCGAAGAGTTGCTCAGAAATAGTGGAAATTCTAGAATGGTTTAGTTGGAAAGAGCAGCATCTTGAACATGCTTGAGAAAAAGATACTTGTTGAGTTAAAGAGTCAGTGGACATCATCTAGTAGGCGTTTGACAAAATATTAGTTTGAGCTCCGGAGGTTGGAAGGACTAGGAGGGAAATCCCCTTGCTCTCAGTCCAGTGCTCTTAAAACTAATCTGTAACCTACATCCTACATGGGATCTATTTCTGACGTGGTCACATATACCCCACCTTTTTTTTAAAAAAAATAAAAAAACAGATTTAGACAAAATGGGTATTGTAGTTACTCTTTTCCGTGCATCGGGAAAACGTGTGTAAGCATGGATTGAGGGATGCAGTTTTGTTTCAGCACACAAGGTCATAACTGAAAAGGGAACATTTCCTTCAGTCAATTTTCCAGTTCAATCACCCTCATGAGCCCTTTATTTCAAGAATTTAGAAATTAGGTGTAATTGGATTGAAGTTAAACTTGCCTCCATTTCCCATGTCCTTCGGGTGAATAAAGTACCTCTAAAGAACAGCCTTCCTTCCCCCAACCAATGGAGACCAGAAGACAACAGGTTCACCAGACTCAGTGAGGCAGAGAAGTGGACAAGGAGACAGCTCAGGTCAGGAACTAGGGCTGCAAAGATCATAGAAGGCTTCTATAGAAGACAACCAGACTCACAGTCCATAACTCATTTTTTCTAGATTCAACTCTCATGAACACTCCTCTTCCTTTCCACAAATATTTGCCATATTGTCCTTTTTTAAATTAATTTTCTCCTTCAAGACTGACTTGGATATTAAATTTAATGTAATCACACCAGAATAAAAATGTCTAGTTAGAAGAAGTGAGATTTGCTCAAAGCCTGGAACCCCAGTTTTTTCTAGAGCCAGCCTCTTCTCCCTTGCAACAGTTCCTAAAACTGGCTCATTTAATATTCTTTTCAGAGAGACATGCTTCCCAAGGGAAGGTGGGGGATGTATTTGGTTTCCTTGTTCGTCAGGAACTGTGAACAGGAGCTGCTCACTTGTATCCGTGTTACAAATGCAGGGGCAGCAGTGGCGTACCATCCTTTCCTTATGGGAGGCTGTATTTGTTTGCAAGGGCTGCCATAACTAAATACCACAGACTGGTGGCTTAAACCACATTTTATTTTCACAGTTCTGGAGGCTGTGCGTCCAAGATCAAGGTGTCAGCAGGTCTGGTTTGTCCTGAGGGCTCTCTTTTTGGCTTGTAGACAGTAACCTTCTCAGTGTGTCCTCACATGGTCCTTCCTCTGTGTCCCTGCATCCCTGGTGTCTCCTCTGATAAAGACACCAGCCATATTAGATTAGGGCCCACCCTTATAGACTCGTTTAACCTTTTTTTAATTTATTTCTGCTGCCGACATTTCCAGATCATTTAACTTTAACTTTCCCCAAGGCACTTGGGGAAATCAAACCTCACTCCGCATTGAGGTGTCCAGCCCCTAGCTCTCAGATAGTGAGGTGTAAGGCAAACTACAGCTCCAAAAGACTCTCTTTATCTGTTCCTTTTCCCTAGTCTCCCCTTCTCTCCTCCTTCTTTCCCAGTTTTCTGTGGCACAGGCAGGCCACTCCTGTAGTTTTACTGGCTTGCTGCATTTAGAGGGTATCTCACATTTGCCTTTGACTTAAGATCCCCCACATTGCCAAAACCAATGCTCTCGTCGTGGCCTGTCAGCAGCATTGTACCACTCACTCTCTCTTCTTAAACCACTCTCTTCACTGGCTTCTGATATTCCACCCTCCAGATTTTCCTCCTTTTGTTGTTTTTGCGAGATCCTACCTCTCCTTTTTCTGAGCTCTAAACTTAGATGTCAAAGAGATGTAAAGGTAATTGGAAATCAAGAAGGGGATGGGGGAAGGAGGGAAGGGATAAAAACTTACCTATCAGGTACAATGAACACTATTCACTATTTGGGTGATGGGAATGCTAAAAGCTCTGACATAAGCATTATAAAAGGTATCCATGTAACAAAAACATTCATACCCCCTTAATATTATAAAATAAACATAATTAGTTAATTAAATAAAACTAAAGCTAAATGTCCCTGAACATGTTCTCTTCATCTATATTCACTCTTTCAGTAAAATCAACCAATCCCATAGCTTTAAAAATTATCTAAATGCTAAGTACCCCTAGATTTAATCTCCAGGCTCTCAACTTCTCCCTTGATCTCTGACCTGGAATATCCAACTGCCAATTTAACATCTTTACTGCCTAACAGTCATTTTCAGACTTCAGATGTCCAAAAGTAAACTTCTGATTCCTTCATCCCCAACTTCTACCTCTTATCTTTCCTAACTAGGTAACTGGCACCAGTCACTTAAGCCAAGAGCCTAGAAATATCACTGATCCATCTTTTTCCCTCACATCCTACATCCAATCCATCAGCAAGTACTGTCAACTCTGCCTTTAGAATATATCCAGAATCTGACCATTTTCCACCATGTCACTACTACTAGCCAGTCCAAATTACCGTCATTTCTTGCTTAGGCAAAAGCAGCCTAACTAGCTTCCCTGCTGCACCCTGTCCCTCTACAGTCTATTCTCCTTAGAGCAGCCAGAGACCTTTTTTAAAAGCACAGCATTTTCTCTTCTCTCCCCTTCTCTTCTCTTTCCAGCACCCAATAGTTTTTCTTAAAACAATTAGGTGGAGCAGAGTAAACTAAGGCCAACATAGTGGAGGGAGGAGGAACCTGTGGAAGGGAGAAAAGTGAGAACCCAAGTGGGATGGAAGGGCTTCCACAATGGAGTGGTACAGCCTAGTATGGGGAGTCAGAGCCCAAGAAGGGTGAAGAGGGTATCCCCATGGAGGGGCAGCTAGGCATGGTGTGTTAGAGCCCAATTACAGTGAGGAGAGTACTCATGCTGGATGAAGAGGGGGTCCACACATGGGGACTGGTGTGAGGTGTCAGAGCCTGAGCAAGGTGAAGAGAGTGTCTGTGCAGGGGCAAGGGGTGGCCCCTCATGGGATGTCAGAGCCAGGGAGGGTGAGGAGGGTGCTCATGTGAGAGGGGCAGCCTAGCATGGAGGATAGATCTATTCAGTAAATACAGCATATCAAGAATGGGGGGGGGGTGAGTTTCTCACTGCTGGCAAAGGACAGAACAGTATAATCACAAAAAAGGAGACAACCAGAATTAATCAGTAATGGGAAAAGTTGAAAATATGTGTTATGTGATAGGAAGCAATAAGAAGAATACAGCATCATTTCTGTGATATTCCTAACAAAATTGCATAAACTGAATTTAATCATGAGGAAAACATTAGACTAATGCAAATTGAGGAGGATGCTGACCACTATGAAATTAAATTACAAATTAATAACAGAAAGATCTCAGAAAATCTCTAAATATGTGGGAGCTAAGTGGCATACTTGTAAATAACCCGCAGGTTAAAAAAATCAAATGTGAAATTAGAAAATATTTTGAAATACATGAAAATGAAAACAAAACACATCAAATACTGCTAAAGCAGTATGTAGGGGGAGATATATAGCACTAAATACTTATATTAGAAAAGATGAACAACATCAAATTAATGGCCTCAGCTTCTACCTTAAGAAAATAGAAAAAGGAAGACTAAATTAAACCCAAAATAAGCAAAAGAAAGGAAATGAAGTTTGGGGCAGAACTCAGTGAAGTCAAATACAGAAAAATAATGGAGAAAATCAATAAAACCAAAAGCTGTTTCTTTGAAAAGATCCATAAAATTGATACACCTCTAGCCAGAATAATCGGAAAAAAAGAGAGTGAAAATACAAATTACCAGTATCAGGAACGAGAGAGGCAACATCAGTAAAGATTCTTCAGATATTAAAACAATAACCAGGGAATCTTATAAATAATTTTGTGCCAATAAAATAGGACAAATTAGATGAACTGGACATAAACTCTTTTTTTGGTGATGTAATGATCTTTTTATTATTTTTTAATTTTTTTATTTCAGACTATTACGGGGGTACAAATGTTTAGGTTACATATATTCCCTTTGTCCCTCCCCCCACCAGAGCTACAATTGTGTCCATCCCCCAGATGGTATGGTATGCGCAGCACCCATTAGGCGTGAATATACCCATCCCTTCCTCCCCCTTCCCACCTGCCCGACACCTGATGAATGTTACTATATGTGCACATAAGTGTTGATCAATTAATACCAATTTCATGATGAGTACATGTGGTGCTTGTTTTTCCATTCTTGTGATACTTCACTTAGTAGAATGGGCTCCAGCTCTATCCAGGATAATACAAGAGGTGCTAGATCACCATTGTTTTTTGTGGCTGAGTAGAACTCCATGGTATACATATATCACATTTTATTAATCCACTCATATATTTATGGGCATTTGTGTTGTTTCCACATCTTTGCAATTGTGTTGCTATAAACTCTTGAAAGACACAAACTATCAAAGTTCACTCAAGAAAAAATAATCTGAATAGCCATATACCTATTAAATATTTTGCATTTGTAGTTAAGAATCTCCTGAAAACTCCAGAGCCAGATGACTTCATTGATAAATTTATCATACATTTAAGTAAGGAAATAGTATCAATTTTACAGAAACTCTTTCAGAAAATTTAAAAAGAGAGAAAAATACGTCCCAGCTTATTCTATTAATATGAGGCCCACATTACTCTGATGACTACACCAGACAAAGTCGTTGTCACAAGGAAAGAAAACTACAAACCAATATACCTCATGAACATAGATGCAAAAATTCTAAACAGATTTTATCAAATTGAATCCAACAATATATAAAAAGGATAATATATCAATAAGGAGGAGTTTACACCAGAAATGCAAGGTTAACTTCACATTTGAAAATCAATGAATGTAATTTACTATATTAGTAAAACATATATGGACACATGATTTTTGATAAAGGGACAAAGGCAATTCGTAATAGTCTTTTCAAAAAACAGTCCATGAAACAATTGGAAATCAATATTCAAAAGACAAACTTTGATTCCAACTTCATACCATGTATAAAAATTAACTTAAAATAGGTAAAACTTAAAACTTCTAGAAGAAAACATAGGAGAAAATCTTTGTGACTTTGAATAAGCCCAATATTTCTTAGATACTGATAGAGTTTGGATATTTGTCCCCTCCAAATCTCATGCTGAAATTTAATCTCCAATGTTGTAGGAGTTTGGGTCATGGGAGCATATCCTTTATGAATGGCTCCAGGTAATGAGTGAGTTATCACTATTAGCTCCCATGAGAACTGCTTGTTAAATAGAACCTGGCACCTCTTTCTTCTCTTTCTCTTGTTTCATTCCATCTGCCATGTGGTACCTGCTTCCCTTCACCTTCTGCCAGGAGTGGAAGCTTCAGGAGGTCCTCAACAGAAACAGATGCTGTTCCATGCTTCTTGGACAGCCTGCAGAACCATAAGGCAAATAAACTTATTTTCTTTATAAATTACCCAGCATCAGGTATTCCTCTACAGCAATACAAATGGACCAAGATATAACACCAAAAATACAATAAACAGAGAAGAAAAAAAATCAATATATATTGGATTTCATCAAAATTGAAAACTACTGTTCTTTGAAAGACACTGTTAATAAAATGAAAAGACAAGCTACATGCCAGAAGAAAATATTTGCTTGAATCCAGAAAATATATAGAACTCTCAAAATGCTACAATAAACAAAATCCAATCAAAAAAATGGGCAAAGGATTTGAACAGACACTTCACCAAAGAAGATAAATAGATGGCAAATCAGCACATGAAAGGATGCTCAGCATTATTAGTCATTTAGGAAATGCAAGTCAAAACCACCATTAGAAACCACTACATACTTATTATGAT
>VBSM01000272.1:8839506-8877206 GCA_008086735.1 Cheirogaleus medius | reverse complement strand
TATAAATATCTAGGTGTAAATTCATCAAGATGTGTGTGTATATGGATGTATGTACCATGTATGAATTTCAATCACTGACTCCATTTGCAAAGGTAAAACTGTATTTCTTTAATGAACTTAATTTGTCTTAAACCTTCAGTGTGCCTAGTGGGGAGATAGCCTAATTTAGTCACTTCCAAGTAGTTCAGTCATTTTTAAGATTTAAAGTCATTTAAATTCAGGTTTCAAATTTAGTCCCCCTCCTCTTACCCTCCAGGGGGCTTATGTTTGGATTGCATTCACCTTCTGCAGGCACTCACTGCAGATATAACTCAACCCACCACATGGATGGGAATGAGCCTCCTGCCTCTGCTTGTTGGAACCATGATGTGATGAAAGCCTCCAGCCTTCACCTTCTTGTGCGGTTCTCCTTGCTCATCAGTTAAACCACACAGCCACCCTATAGCTCATATTCCAGTTACAAATGCTCATTTTTCAGAATATCTAGTGTGATAGTTGTGAATCTGTAATTGTAACATTTTTAATCAAACTAATAAAAATTGCACTTGATATTTTAAAACAAAAAGAATAAAGGAGTGAAAGAGTATTCCAGCTCAACTGCTGGTTCTGGGATGTAAAATACTGACAATATGGAGAAACTTGTTGATTTTAAATAGCAAATCATACTTCATTCAAGCCACATTCTTTAACCATGGGGCAGTTATTGTACATACCTCTTAAGTCTTGAAAGAGCCACATTCTCACATTTGGAATTTTCTCTTTTATTCTAATGAGCAGGACTTCATTACCTTTACACACAAAACATTATCTACCCGGGCATTTTCGGGCATATTTTCCAAGAACTGAATTAGAATCTGGCACACTAAAAATCGAACTGCATTGCCACTGGCCTCATAATACTTCAAGAAGAAAGTAAAATAATTAAAATAATTTGCAATGCCATTGTCTTCATCTTCAACTTCCTGTTTGGTGAACTGAAATAATAAATTGCTTCAAATTCTATCGCTTATCCTATGGTTCGTGGTTACAAATCATTATAGTTTATTTAAGATAACGGACAAAGTCTCTTCAAAAACTGACCACTTGACATACTCTGCAGATGGAAGTAAAATGAACCAACTCTATGGACGGCAGGCGTCAATATTGATCACGTTTACAAATGCATTTCCCCTGTGATCCAGACACTGCGCTGTCTGCTTGGGGGGCGGCAGCCTCTCCTCCACCCCAAGGTGCAGGGCTGCAGCGGGGCACGGGTTCCCGGGGCAGAATTCTTCCGGTCGCCTCAGAGCCTGGAAAGCTGGCAGCGGAGCGCCTCGGAGCACCCCCTGCAGTCTCCTGAGGAAACCCGGCTTCTTCCCGCCTCGGCCAGGCAGCCACGTGCCCGCGGGGAAGCCGGTCCCGCCCACCATTCCCAGCGATCGCCCGCAGTTGGTGGTGCTGTTATTGCATATTACCGCTTTCCTGTACTAAGACATGAAAAATTTCCTTAAAAACAACAAAATGAGATGAGTAGGGGACTCTGTAAGTTCCATTTAAGATTTTCCAAACTCAGTGTGCTTCACAGATACGCTAATGAGGCTGAAAATGAAAACTACGATGAGCTTTAAGTCCCCAGGGCTCACCACAAGAAATGAAGGAAAGTACCTCGCTGGTAGGTAGCTACAGGTCTCATAAATCGCGGAGCACAGTCACTGGAAAACTCTATAACGAATCACGTCAGATGAGAGAATGAGAAGCAGGATGAGGTAGGGCCAGAAGAATGGGGCTGAGTCTTAGGTCTTGGAGGAAATAACGGAAGGGAGAGTTGTCTCCCTGTTTGAAGCGCGGAACTAAACAGAAAACGCAGACACTGCGGACACCGCAATCGCACTCCTGGGGACACGTGGCTTTCCCGCGCGCCCACCTTGGGGGCGGGGAAGAACCCGGATGGAACCGCCTATGCAGCCGGGACCCCCCACCGTCTTGGAATGGCAGCGCGGGGCGGAGTTGCCCTCCTCTTCGTGATCTGATTGGTTTGTCTCCGCGGTCTCCTCCTCACGATTAGACATTCCCAGTGCCAGTCACAGAGCGTTGCTGGCCTCTGAGGTTGCTGCAGAAGGAGAAGGCGTAGACGTCTGACTGGAGCCGCGGCGTCTTACTTTTCAGTGGTGTGCTCTTGGTCCTGGGCTCCGAACCTGTCGCAGGCTTCTGGGCTGCAGGGCCTGGAAGGAGGCGTATCGAGGCAGCTCGAGAGTGATCCGGGGGCGCCTCGGCTTTCCCCTTGTCATCCCACTCTGCGCCATGTCCTGGATGTACAGGAGGTGAAGGGGGCGAAGGGGGTGGGGCTCTGGTGCTAACGGCCTCGAGGCGTCCCCGAACGAACCTGACCTTCCCCGCGTTCCCTCCGCGTTCCCCGCGCGATTTGTGCAGCTTGTATTCGTTCGGCTGGTCGCTCCTGTGGCCGCGGGAGAAATAAATGCGTTGTCTTGGTTGGCGAGTAGAGGCTGCTCAGGCAGTTCTGTGCCAGAGCCTTGGGAAATCTCTGTCACGGACTGTGGGGGCTCTGGGGCTCAAGGCTTCTGGGGCCGTGCTTTATTCAACAAAACATCCATTAGGTACCCACTATGCGCTAGGCATTGTGCTCCGAATAGAGCCGAGTAAGACAGCCCCTGTCCCCAGTTAGCTCACTGTTTACGTGTATTTAGAGGAACTGAAAGAGATATGCGCGGCTCGCAAGAAAAACGCAGGACAAATAGCGACTGTCTGTTCTTAAGAGAATGGAAACTTCCTAGAATCCCCCAACAGACTTCCCCTCACTTTTCCTTGTCCAAATTGGTTTTCATATCCATTCTTTAAACAGTTACCTATAAGGGTATTGGAAGTGTTGGTTACCTTGAATCCAACGAGGGGGATGGGTAAGGGAGGCTTGAGGTCAATTTCCCATGATGGCATGGTTTGGATACCTGAATAAAATAAGTGTTCTGTTCTAAGGGAATTAAAGTAAGGGATGCTGGATGTATTTGAAAATATATAAACGTCTTTATGTATAATAATAGTTGTATTTTTTGAAGTCTCTTCTAGCTTAATCCCCATTGAAATTTTGGCACATAATTGTAGTTATAGACGACACATACATTTTAATTTATATAAATGATTTTCACCAGGAAAGAGATTTATGAACCTTTATTGAGTTTTTCATTTTGAATAACATGTGGAGATGGAAGAGCGAATATTGAGTATTCCTAGAAGCCTTCCCCACTCACACCATATCTTGTTTTAACCAGACTAACTATTAATCTGTTTACAGTGATTTCTGTGTAAGATTTTATTTGCTGAAATAAAGTGTAAGAAAACTCTTAGCTTATAAATACTGGTATTGTCTTTAGAAATGCTTGGTTAAATATTGTATTTTTTCTGTCTTTTTTTTTTTTTTACTAGGGAGCCTTTTTGGAAGTACTTGCAGACCGTTCAGTATGCAGCTCATGCAAATTTTCCACGCCACTCGTATCCAACTTTTTTCCCACACTTTGAATTCCAAGATATTATTCCTCCAGATGACTTCCTAACTAGTGATGAAGAGTTAGATTCAGTTTTATTTGGAACTTTGAGATGTCGTGTGGTTGGACTGCGCTATTACACAGGAGTAGTGAGTATAACAGTAGATAGATACTAAGTTAAGTTATATTTATGATATTAATGTAGAAAATAAGAATTAGAAGGTGATATGTGCAGTTAATATTTATTTTACTTTAAGTAATTAAAATATATGTAGACAAGAGATAACAAATACCTGAACTACTTTAATATTCCTTTACATTTATTTCATGTTTACAATATGCAAAGCACTTTTGCCTGCACTGTATTTGATCCCTACGATAACTCTGAGGTAGGTAGGGCATCTATTCTCTTTCTGTAACTGAGGAACTGAAGGTCTGGAATATTAAAAGATTTGCCCAAAATGCATGGACACTATATGGTAAATTTGGGAGATGACTTCCAAGTCCACTGCTTTCTTTACTTCTGCCCCTTAGCACATTTTTCACTTTAATATTTTTAACTTAGGAAGATCCTACTAGGTAAGGGAATTGTCTATTTTTAGGCCTTTTTTTTTTGCAATAAGATTATCCATCTTTTCTTCCTGTATCTATCATTCTGTATCTCTCTCTTCTCTGCACTGTGTGTGTGTATGGGGGCAAAAGAGAGACAGACAGTTTGAGAATATATGTAACTTTCTCTGGTTAGTAGTTGTCTTTGTCATGGTCATCTAATGTGCCTCTGTGATATTTAGATAAACCTCTAATTTTATTCAATTTATTATGAAAAATTTCAAACATGCATTAGAGGAAATAGTACAATAAACTTCTATGTATTCATGGTCCAGATTAAACAGTTAACAAATTTTTCTACGTTTGCTTCATCCTTTTTTTTTTTTGCTGACTAAAGTAAATCCCAAATTTATTATTTTACATTCATGTGATTCAGTATGTATCTATAAAAACATACAGATATTACCTTATATATCATTTTATACTTAACAAAATTAATAATAATTCCTTATAGCATTTAATAACTAATCCATAATTGGATTTTCTTGATTTTTTTTTAAAAACATGCCTTTAACAATACATGGAAAATGTGGTGAGGGAAAGTTTCGTTTACAGGTGTTTTTCTTTTCCCCAATAAAAAAAAATAAAATAAAAAAAAATAAAAACATGCCTTTATAGTTGATTTTTTGAAATCAGGATCAAAACAAAGTTCACGCCTTATTTTTAGTTATTATGGGATATAAAGCCCTTCCCCTCAACACCTTGTTTTATGTTATTGGTTTGTTGTAAAAACCAGGTCTGTTGTTTTTTGAAATATGTGGATTTGTTAGTTCTTCCATGCCCCCATATTTTTCTTATGTTGAAGCTTGTCAGATCATTTTTTTGATCGTTTGAAGCATACTCAGTAAGAGATTCCTTGGGAAAGAGTTCTATGTTCTGGATTTGTCTAGTCTTTCTCCCATATCTTCTTTATGTTGAAGCATCTCAAATTGTTTTGTGATTGTCTGAAATGTGTTATCTATGTGGGAGATTCCTTAGAAAGAAACAATGTATCCTAAGGTTTTGTATGTTCATAATTGTGGCATTTTATACTTGATGGGCAGTTTGGCTGAATATAAAATTCTTGTCTCAAATTTTCTCTCCATAGCCTAATGTTTCATAAAATGTTGGTAGAATTCTCATACCAATATGATTTCTCTTCCACTTCAGTGAATTGGAATTATTTTTGCCTAGATGACTAAAGTCCAATAAATAGTTTGACCGTGGTATATCTTAAGTGTTGACCATTCTGTAAATTTGTTTTCTTCTAATTCAGAAAATTTTTTGGAATTATAGTTTTAAATGTTTGCTTTGTTCCAAAGCTTGTTTTTTTCTTCATAGGCTCCATTTTATCTTCCTCTATATTAGATCTCCTCTGTCTATATGTCTGTTTACTTCTTTTATAATCGTTTTGATCATATTTTTTTCACCATTTATTTTTCTTACCATATTTTTCACAGGGTCTGTTAACTCTGTGTTTCTTTCTACTTTATTCTTTAATTTTGAAATGGTTTTTCTTTTCTTTTTTTTTTTTTTTGAGACAAAGTCTCACTTTGTTGCCCAGGCTAGAGTGAGTGGCGTTGCGTCAGCCTAGCTCACAGCAACCTCAATCTCCTGGGCTCAAGCAATCCTTCTGCCTCAGTCTCCCGAGTAGCTGGAACTACAGGCATATGCTACCATGCCTGGCTAATTTTTTGTATATATATTTTTAGTTGGTCAATTAATTTCTTTCTATTTTTAGTAGAGACAGGGTCTCACTCTTGCTCAGGCTGGTTTCAAACTCCTGACCTCAAGCGATCCGCCCACCTCGGCCTCCCAGAGTGCTAGGATTACAGGTCTAAGCCACCGCGCCTGGCCGGTTTTTCTTTTTTATTCTGTTTTTTCAATAGATTCCTGAAATCTGCTAGTTCTTATTTTGTATCTATCTGTTCTCTAGGTCTCATATCTATTTTTGAGCTTTTCTATTTCAGATTTGTGCAGTTTTTTAAAAAATTAACATTGTTTTCTAAATTATTTTATACCACTGTGAAATATTAGATTATGAGAGTTACTGATCCTAGAACAATCTCTATGACATTGGTAAACTAATAAAAATGTGTGCTTATTAGAAGTAATTATCACTTAGATTGTTAATTTTTAAAATGTATATTTATTTCATGAGTAAAATACTCATAAAATTACTCAATGTTCATTATTTTCAAATAGCTGAAAAGCATTAAATCTTCCTAAAGTCTGCCATCCAGAACCATAGCTTATTTATCTTCTATACTTTTTTTCTGTGGACATATGCATGTAAATCAGAATCATATTATGTACAATAAAAATGAGATAATAGTATGCCTATTGTGATCACCCTTTTTTCTCTTAGCAAAATATTAGGAATAACTTTTCATCTTAGTACAAATCTGTGTCATACTTAGAATTTCCCTATTGGTAGACATTTTGGAGTTGATCACTGTATGAAAAAATACTGTAATAAAAATTGAGATATTATCTTTGCATACTTTTCTTATTTTAACATTTTTCAACTTTATTGAGATGAGGTTTACATATGATAAAATGCACTTATTTTAAGTGTATGATCCCTAGAGTTTTGACAAAGATATATATCTGATAATCACCACCCCAATCAAGATACAGATTGTATCCGTCACCCTGAAAGTTCTCTTATATCTTATTGTAATCAATTCTCCCTGCTCCTGCCCTAGGCAACCCCCAATGTGATTTCTATCAATTATAGATAAGTTTTGCCTGTTCTAGAACTATATATACATTGACACACATAATAATTTTCGTACAGTAATTTTCATTCTGGCTTCTTTCACTCAGCGTAATTCTGGTACTACTTTGGTCAATTTTGGTTATTTATATATTTTTTAAAGCATCCAGTTTATTTAGATTGTCATATATATTCCCAAAGATTTGTACATATTCATTTATACTTAAAATTTTTTAACTATGTTTATGGTTATATTATTGTTTTCATTCTTTGTGTTAATATATTTGTGTCTGTTCTTATATTCTTTTTATTAATTAGGCTTGATAGAGATTTATCTGTCTTATTTCTTTTCAAACAACCTTTCTTGGATTTTTTTATGATTATTTTTCTTCGCTTAGTAGTTTCGCTTTTATATTCTGTTCCTCTATTCTCAAATTCATTAATGTTCTTTTTTTTGAATTCATGATTTTGAACACTTACTTTTAATTGTGTTTAATAAAATCTTTTAAATATTCTTATAAGTACTGCATATACTTATATATACTAAGATTTGTTACATAGTAGCATTGCTCATTTTTAACTGTGGTTTTTCTTTAAAGTGTGTTTTCAATAAGGTTATGGTTAAATTTTTTCTTTCTTGATCAATCAAAGACTTTATTCCATCAAATAATTTATTTTATAATAAGGTGGCTTATTTTTTTTTATTCTACAATACAGTCGTGCTCGGGTGGGGCAAAGGTAATATACATAACCTAAACATTTATACCCCTGTAATATGCTGAAATAAAAAAAATTTAAAAAATAAAATAGTCATGTGTCAATGATGGGGATACTTTCTGAGAAATGCCTCATTAGGCAATTTCTTTGTTCTGTGAACATCATAGAATATACTTACACAAATCTGGATGGTATAGCTTAACTACACACCTAGGCTCTATGGTATGGCATGATGCTCCTAGTCTACAAACCTATACAGCATGGTACTGTACTGAATACTGTAGGCAATTATAACACAGTGATAAGTATTTGTGTATCTAAGCATATCTAAACATAAGATATGCTCGTGTGTCTAAGCATATCTAAAAGTAAAAATGCTGTATAAAAGATAAAAAATGATACACCTGTATAGGGCAGCTCCATTATAGTCTTAGGAGACCACCGCTGTGTATGCATTCTGTCATTATCAAAATGTTATACAGGGCATGACTATATTGGTATGATTAACTCTAATTCTGTCTTTTTCATACTGTTGTATTGACCTTTTGTTTCTTATGTTTTTTTGTCTTGTTGCTTGGACCATGTTTTTTGTTTTTGTTAGTCTCCATTATTTTGGCCCATGTATATTCTATTTAAAATTCTAGTAATTAGCTATCATTTGTAATAAATGACAATCGTCTAATTTTCATTAATGATACTTTATTGTAATAAATGACAATTATGTAATTATCTTATTTGACATGAAATGTTTAAAAATTGTTAGTTTTTTGCTCTGTATTTTTTTTTTTTTTTTGGTTATATATTTTCTAGGATTTGTATAACCTGGTTTAAAAAGATCATGCTAAAGGCAGTGGCCAAGGGGTGGTAGGCTGGCAGAGAACAGAGCTTTGCCACATGAAATACCTCCAAAGGGCTAGAGAGGAATATCTGTCTGATATTCTGATTGGTTCAGGTTGTAGTCTCTTGAGTCAGTAGACAGATGTTAGGAGAGGTTTTAAGCAACCTTCCTATATCTTTTCAGAAAATTTTAAAAATTGATATAATGCATATATCATAAAATTCACTGTTTTAAAGCATACAGTTGAATCGTTTTTAGAATATTCAGTGCAACCTTCCCTACTATCTAGTTCCAGAAACTTTTCATCATTCTAGAAAGAAACCCCCTACCTCTTGGTAGTCACTCCTTGTTACCCCACTCTCCCCAGTCCCTGGCCACCACTTATCAGTCTGTTTTCTGTTTGTATGGATTTGCCTGCTCTTCACATTTTGTGTAAATGGAATCATACAATATGTAGCCTTTGGATTTGGCCTCCAATACTGTCTTTTTGTGTGTTAAATGGGTATTTTCTGGTGCACCATTTTAATTTCCTTGTTTCTTTTACTATATATTTTGAGTTATTTTCATATGATGGCTTTAGGGATTGCAATTAACATCTTAATTTATAAGAATCTAGTTTGAATAAGTACCAACTTAATTTCAGTAGTTGGTCAAAACTTTGCTCCTAGATAACTCCATCATACGCCTTTTCTTTGTGCTATTATTATACAAATTATGTCTTTGTATATGTTGTATACCCATCAACACAGATTTGTAATTACTGTTTTATCCATTGTCTTTTAAATCAGGTAGGAGAAAAAAATTACAAACAAAAATACATTTATACTGTCTCTTATATTTACTTATGTATTATCATTACCTGTGCTCTTAATTTCTTCATGTGAATTCAAGCTATTGTCTAGTGTCCTTTGATTTCAGCCTGAAGAACTTCCTTTAGTATTTCCTATAGGTTGGATATTTTCAGTGATGGATTTTTTCAGTTTTGGTTTCTCTGGAAATGTCTTAATTTCTCTTTCATTTTTGAAAGGTAGTTTGGTCATATGTAAAATTCTTAGTTTTTTCTTCTAGTTATCTAGTTATCCTATTGCCTTCTGGCCTCCATGGTTTCTGATGAGAAATCAGATGTTATTTATTTATTTATTTTGAGACAGAGTCTCACTCTGTTGCCTAGGCTTGAGTGCCATGGCGTCAGCCTAGCTCACAGCAGCCTCAAAGTCCTGGACTCAAGCAATCCTTCTGCCTCAGCCTCCCAAGTAGCAGGGACTATAGGCACGCGCCACCATGCCCGGCTAATTTTTTCTATATATATATATTTTTTAGTTGGCCAATTAATTTCTTTCTATTTTTAGTAGAGACAGGGTCTCACTCTTGCTCAGGCTGGTTTCTTTCTAACTCCTGACCTTGAGTGATCCACCCGCCTCGGCCTCCCAGAGTGCTAGGATTACAAGCGTGAGCCACCGCTCCCAGCCCAGATGTTATTTTTACTGAGGATCTCTTGTATGTGATGAGTTGCTCCTTTTTTGGTGCTTTCAAGACTCTTGATGGTTTGATTATGATGTTTCCAGGTGTGGATCTGTTTGAGTTCATCTTATTTGGAATTTGTTAAGCTTCTTCTATATGCAGAAAAATGTTTTTTGTCAAATTTGGGAAGTTTTTGGTCATAATTTCTTTAAGTATTTTTTCTGCCCCTTTCTTCTGGTACGTGTGTGTGTGTATGTGTTGGTATACTTGATATTACAGGTCTCTGAGACTCTGTTTATGTTTTTTCATTTCTTTCTTTCTGTCCTCAACTTTGCTAATTTTTTTCTTCTGCCTGCTCAGATCTGCTCTTGAGCCACTCTATATAATAAAGTGAATGTTTTACTTTATTTTTTATACTTTTTGGCTGTAGAATTCGGTGAGACTTTGTTGTCATGTTTTTAGACATGCATTCTCTTATCTAAAGAAATGATTTGCTTTAGATCTTGGAACATATTTAAAATAGCTGACTTAAATTCTTTTTCTCATGTCTAACATCTGTGCTTTCTTAGGGACTGTTGATATTGATTGCTTTTTTTCCTGTTTATAGACCATACTTTCTCATTTTTTTTCATGCCTTGCACTTTTTTTCCTGAAAAGTAGACATTTTAAATAATGTGGCAACTGGAAATCAGATTCTCCTTTCTTCCCAGGGTTGTTGTGGCTGATTGTGGTGATTAGTGTTTGTTTCTTGGTGACTTGTCTGAATTAATTCTATAAAATCTGTTCTTTATTGTGTGGTCACTGAAGTCTATACTTGGTTAGCTTAGTGGTCAGCTAATGATTGTACTGGAACAAATAAATCTCCCAGTCTTTGCAGAGAGTCTCTGTGTGTTGGGGCATTCCTTCAGCACTCTAAGGCAGTTGACTGCTTTTAACTTTCACTTGCTGCTAGTTAAATGCTACAAGTTTAGCCAGAAGTGAGAGCTTAGGACTTTCTCAAGTCTTTTCTGAGAATGTGCACAGCCCTGGTCATGCATATAGCACTGTGTTTGCTTATGGCCTTCTAGATTTACAGAATTATGCTGAAGCTTTTGCAAAGCCCTAATGACATTTCATTCCCCAGCTTTTCCTTATACCCTTTTTGTTATTCTGTTGTTTGCTCCAACTGTTACTCATTGTCTTAGGCAGCCATGAAATTAAAATACTTGCCAATAAAATTGTTTTTGACAAACATCTATCCAAAGGAGAAGGATTTTGTACTGGATGAGCTCAGAGGTAAATATAGCCAGTCTTTTAAGTGGGATCTTCTAGGAAACCTCCAGACAGGTCAGCTAATGATAGCTCTTTGGAAATTAATTTTTGAAAGAGTTTTAACTCCTTTCTGTTCTCTCTGGTGACTGACAGGCTGTATCTAGAATCCCAGCAGGCTATTATTTTTAAAGGTTACTATGTAGCTGGAGAGCTGGGGATGGGACTAGGGTACTAATATTCAGCCATCTTTCTTTGTTTCTTTTCTTTCCCTGGTCTCACTCTGTTGCCAGGGCTAGAGTGCAGTGGTGTCTTCATAGATCATTGCAACCTCAAACTCCTGGGCTCAGGCAATCTTCCTGGTTCAGCCGCTAGAGTAGTTGGGACTACAGGTGTGCATCACCATGCCTGGCTAATTTTTCTGTTTTTTATAGAGATTGAAGTCTCACTATGTTGCTCAGGTTGGTCTCAAACTCCTGGCCTCAAGCAGTCCTCCTGCTTTGGCCTTTCAAAGTTGTAGGATTACAGGCATGAGCCACCATGCCTGGTCTCAGCCGTTTTTTCTTGAATAAACACTCTCCAAATTTCTGCAAGCCTTTGTTTAGTTCCTAGAGTTCTGAAAAAGTTGATAATGACTATTTTTGCTGGGTTTTTTACTGCTTTTATTGAGGAGAGAATTTTTGGAAGTTTTTACTCTTCTATCTTTGATTATGTTGCCCTCATATAGAATGGCATGAGTTGAAGGCTGGACATATTTTTTTTATTCCAGTTCCATCATGGGTTATAAATGCCTCCTCCACCCCCATTTTTTAATATTCTGGAAAATTCAGGATCAGGAACCAGCCTACCTCGAGTCAGTTCCTAGCTCTGCTACCTATTAGCTTTGTGACCTTGGGCAAGTTACTTAACTTTTCTGTGCTTTAGTTTCTTCATTTGTAAAATGGGAATGATGGTAGTGTCTCCCAACAGGGTTGTGAGGATTTAGAAAGTCAGTCTGTGTAATATACTCAGATCTGTGCTTAGCACATAGTAAGCACTCAGTAAAGGTTAGCTGTTTTTCAGCAGTTACATTGTTGAAAATTTTAGATACTGTGAATTTGCTAATTTAGATTTGTACTTTTTATATTTTGAGGATTTGCTAATTTCCTAGCAAATATAGATTAGAAAAGTAATATTAAAAAATCATTGTAAACTATATATTTCTATAACTTGAGTCCAAGAAAATTTATTATTCTTATACGCAGTGTTTAGCAGTAACGTTAAAAAATGAATGGAAATCCCAGATAAAATATGATAAAGTTATTGTCTGTTCATTATTTATAATGTTATTATGTGTTTATCATTTCATTAGGTTAATAATAATGAAATGGTTGCATTACAACGAGAGCCTAATAACTCCTATGATAAAAATGCAATTAAAGTAAACAACGTGAATGGAAATCAAGTTGGTTATTTAAAGAAAGATCATGCAGCTGCTTTGGCCTATATCATGGACAATAAGTTGGCACAAATTGAAGGGTAATGTACTTTCAGAATTTAATATTGTGAGTTATAGTCATCTTTGAATTTGTTAGGCCTTCTTGTTAGTGCCTGTAAAGGTGTACTGACAACTTTTATCACTTTACCTTTGATGTGTGTTCAATTTAAATGTTTTGATTTTCCTCTCATCTGCCTCCACTACCTCAGCCATCAAATAGTTATCCTCTCATTTTCCTATTGAATTGTTACTATGGAGAAAAATAGACTTTGATTCATATGTTAGGAAGTACACTCCATCTGTCTAAGCCTTTTGATGCCTAGGTTTAGGAGTTCGGAAGTGTTTGTTTAAATCAGAGGTTATATATAAACTGGTAGTCTGGATGTAGGTGAATTTCATTTTGCCTCCACAGTGTTTTAGAAATTTTTTCCTTTAATTCCAATATTGAAATATCTAGATATTCTACATTTTATACATATTAATTTGTTTCTCTAAATATAAAATTTATTTACTAAGATTTTTCTCTTAACAAATGGAAGATCTGACAGTGGTGGACTTTCATTTACATATGACATCAGTTGACTGGAACGGAGTAGTGGCTGTCTCCGTAGCTAGGGCATATGCTCTCCCAGTGCTACCACCTCTTCCTTTATTTTTTCAAACTCAGTCTCCTCTCAGTTACCTTTTCTCTTTTAGGCATTTGTGTTTGTGATCTCCGTTTAAGTTTTTGGAATGTTTAGGATCTTCATATCCTAATCTCAATGTTTGTAATATTCATATCTTAATCCTAGATGAGTTTGGAAGATAAAATAAATGCTCAGTATTGTCTCAGTATGTTTTCTCCTTTTTTCAATTCATCAAGTTTTTCAGATATTGAGAATAAACTTTTAGTGAATCCTGGATTAGAAATACTTCTTGCAAGTTATTCCCCATCCTCCCAGTGAATGAATTATTTATTACCCTCAGTGATTCTTGTTAGCCAAAGCTCTACCCTCTCAATTTAACTTACTTTTTTTTTAACTTATCTTACAATCTTGTTTACAGGCTATCCTTGTAATTTAAAATTGCTTTATTCCATCTCAGTTTCTTTTGGCATTCTGTTCCTAAAAATCACCCTTTTCTTCTGATTGTTGATAATTCTTATTCCTTGTCCTTTTTCTCTCCTTTAAGTCTGCCCAACTAGTTGCTTCTTATTTTACTTCCACATAAAATTTGAATGGTACCTGTAGAATATTTACCAGAGTCTTAATGGGGATAAAAAATAACACTTCTAATTTCCCATTTTTTTCCTCTCCTAAATATAATAGGGTAGTTCCTTTTGGTGCAAACAATGCTTTTACCATGCCTCTGCATATGACTTTTTGGGGAAAAGAAGAAAATAGAAAAGCGGTTTTAGACCATTTGAAGAAACATGGATTGAAATTGGGTTCTGCACCAAAAAGTAAGTTTAGGGTTTAACTTAATATTATTTTGATATTATAAGATGCAGGGAATGTAAAACATTTCATCTCTGTTTGAATTTGTTTGGCCAAATGAATTTGTACTGAAGACTCCAAGTTATACCATTTTTTCTGGAGTCTTTTTGAGGAAATGTCTGATTTTTCCTTTTGCCTTTATTTTGAAATAACTATAAATTTACACACACATACAAAAGTATAAAAGGAGGTCACATATACCCTCTCCTAATTTTCCCTGATTTTAGACATTATTTTTGATAAATTTTAGACAAAAAGTTAATGAACAAGCATTATTTATTTGGTAAGAGTTTGCTCAAATAATGTAAAATTATATTAATAATGTGTTTTTTGAAAGATTTTAGGATTTAGTTTTTAAGAAAACTTAAAATATATTATAAAACTTTTTAATGCAGTGTATTATATAAATTTTAAAAGCTACTTATTAAAAGATAAACCTATTTCACTTGATGATTTTATTCTTTTCATTTTGTAAATTATAACTTTAGGATACAGTTTGGAAAGTGGTTGGGGCTCTGGAAGAGCTGGACCAAGCTATAGTATGCCAAGTCATGCTGCAGTACAGATGACAACTGAACAGGTATACTTCTCTTTTATTTTGTAATCTAAAAGTGAATTTTAAATGTTGAAAGTTTGTGTTTAAAAGAATAGGGTAGGGTATTAGTGATCTTCAGATATATTAAGTTATAATGAAACATGTTGTGGAATAAATATTTGTAAACATTTATGTAAAAAGCAGTGGTAAGAAACCCATACATAAACATTTATACATATATAAAAACACACACTACTGTATTTGCATGGTATATCTTTGTATTTGAAAATTTTAAAATGTTTAAGTAGTAATTTAAAAAAAATTAAAGGAGTACTGTGGCATGTACCTGTAGTTCAGTTACTTAGGCGCTGAGGTGAGAGTAGTTCTAGGCCAGTGTGGGCAATATAGCAAGACCCCATCACTAGAAATAAGTTAATTAATTAATTTTAAAAAAATCAAAACTTAAAACTTATTCCTCCTTTCAGTAAGTTTAAAAATGCATTGCTAAAAGTTAACTCCAAATCTTTGGCATTATTGTAGTTGTTACTTTGTCAGATTTGTAATCTAGGATCCTGTTAATTCTGAGTTAGTTTGAAAAAATGTATATAAAATAAATTAATGAAGATCAATTTAAAAATAACATCAAAACTTTTTTTTGATATGTGTAACCACCCGGTGCTAGTTCTTTTATCTACTAATTGTAGTTATCATATTTTTTCTGCTTATCGTTAGAAGCAGAACCTTGAGCCTGTGTCTGGTGGGTAAACCCCAGGTTAATGCTCCTAATTTTTTAGACATAATTGCTTTCTTCTGGGCTGCTGCCATGTATTCATGTGTTAATTTACAAAATTGTCTATAATACATATATAGAGATATAGATTTGGACTAGCTCAACTTAAGTAGCCAACTAGATTAGTATAATAATGAAATCATCCTAATATTTTGTAGCACATAGCAAGTTCTTTTTTGCAGTAATAATAAATGAAATGACATTGACTTGAAAAAGAGTGAAATGCACCTGTAGGACTGACAAAATAGTTTGAATACAACTAATAGAATCACAGAATTTTAATGGCAGAATGAACCTTAGACCCAATCTAAATTTAGTTCATCCCTTTCATTTTATAGGAATAAGATACAGGGACATAAAGGTTAAGTGTCTTGCTCTAACTTACATACAGGCTTATTTGTGACAGAACTGTGACAAACCCAGGACTTAAAACTCTTTTTTCTGTATTCTTTCAAATATAATACAGTTACTCTTGAACCTAAAGCATCTACCTTCAATGAGCAGTGTAGTATCTCAGAGAGTTAATGTATTTTATATACCTTTTGGCTTTTGACTCTTTTAGTTAACTAAGTGATTTGAAATCTCTGAATTAGGTGCAATTATTATTTTAATTGGTTTGTTTCATGTTTCTTGTTGCTGTTTATTGTAGCTTAAAACAGAATTTGACAAATTGTTTGAAGATTTAAAAGAAGATGATAAAACTCATGAAATGGAACCAGCTGAGGTATTGAGCCAATATTTTCTATTTAAAACTATTCAGAATTTTAAAATGCACTGATAATCTATACTTGTTTTTTAAGCACAAAATCAGCCTTTTCATATTCTGCATGTGAAAAAGGAAATGGCTTACTGTATTTCTTTTTGTGACATTTTATTTATAGGCTATTGAAACACCATTGCTTCCACATCAAAAACAAGCTCTAGCTTGGATGGTTTCACGGGAAAACAGTAAAGAACTTCCACCATTCTGGGAACAGCGAAATGACGTATATTATAATACAATAACAAATTTTTCTGAGAAGGACCGACCAGAAAATGTCCATGGAGGGATTTTAGCTGATGATATGGGTTTGGTAATTATTTTTTTCTTTTATTAATAAAATCTTATTTTGTGATTATGATTCTGTAGAAAGTAATTTGAAGTAGAAAGAGATAGGAATATGTTGGTGCCAGTTTGGGGATTAGATTTTACTTTCACTGTAGAACACAGTTTTTCCTATAGTTTTCACTTAAAATAATGCTAAACGTTTTGTTTGGTTAAAATACAATTAAAATAATTAGGAAAAGATAATGTGAAAAATGTGTTTCTCCATTTTCTTTGCTTTTTGAAATTTAGGGTAACCTGTCTTTCATGGGTTTTCTTTTAAACGGTAAAGACAAAACAATGTTATGTGGAGTTGTATTCTATCTCAAGTATTATGGTATGTAGAGTATTAAATAGATATTTATGATTCCTTACACTAGTAGATTTTATATTTTTTGGTCTCAGTAATCTTGTTTCCTCTTAAAAATTGTTGAAGATTGGCTGGGCATGGTGGCTCACGCCTGTAATCCTAGCACTTTGAGAGGCTAAGGTAGAAGGATCGCTTGAGGTCAGGAGTTCGAGGCCAACTGGAGCAAGAGCGAGACCCCGTCTCTACTAAAAATAGAAAAAATTACCCAGGCACACTGGCATGCGCCTGGCCTGTAGTCCTACCTACTCAGGAAGCTGAGGCAGGAGGATCGCTTGAGCCCCGGAGTTTGAGGTTGCAGTGAGCTATGATGACACCACTGCACCCAACAAGAGCGAGACTCTGTCTCAAAATACAAAAGAAAAATTATTAAAGATCAAGAGCTTTTGTTTTTGTAGGCTGTTTCTATTAATATTTATAGTATTAGGCATTGTTAATTTAAAACAGTCGACAGACTCATTACTTGTTAACATAAGTAGCATATTTTTAAATGAAAAGTAACTATTCCAAAAAAATAGCAATTTTGGTGAGAAGACTGGCATTGTTTTACTTTTTGCAGATACTTTTCTTGTTTGTCTGAATAGATGACAGCTGAATTCTTCTGTTTTCTTTATTCAATCTATTGTGATAACATTGTTTTAATTAAAATATATGAAGAAAATTTGTCCTCACACAGATATGTAGTTGTAAAGTGAGGAGTATTTTAATAGTCTTTCAGATAATTATAGATTTCTTTTTTGATACTGTACCAAAATTCAAGTATTTGTCTATTAAAGGGTATTGGTTATAATATGGAACTTGAAATCATATCAGTGAACTTTTTATACTCTGTTTCATTAAAATCCATTTGTGTCTCTTGCCCATTGAATGAATGTTTTACCCATGCATAATTTTATGACATCAGGTATTGCTCATTTAGAAAATACCGGTTCATTGAATTATACAGATTTGCCAAATGTTGATATATCTCATTATGCAATATCAAAAATTTATATCTATTGATATTATTATGTCATTAAATATGAAATGTCCTATTTTGAATTGAACATGTAGTTTATTATACCACAGAAAAGAAGCAGTACAATTAATCAAAATGTGTGCCTAAATTATCTATGTGGTTGTGCCATCTTAACGGTAACTCATTTATGTCAGCAGTGAAGAAACCTGGAGAGCAAATGGTATTGAAATCATGAAAGGCATTTTCCACAGCTTGTTGAGAATTGAATATTTTTTATTGCAAGAAGTGGTCCAAAGCCTGGAAGAAGTGGTAGTCAGTTGGTGCAAGGTCTGGTGAATATGAATATGGTGTATGACAGAGTTTCCAAGTCCAGCTTCTGTAGTTTGAGTTGCATTGTTTGTGTGACATGTGGTCGAGCATTGTCTTGCAAGAGGATTGGCCCTTCTCTATTTACCAATCTTCTTGGCTGCTTCATCACAAGCATCCTCATCATTTCATCCAAGTGATTACAGTAGACATCTGTTGTAATAGATTGACCAGGTATCTTGAAGCTGTAGTGGATAATACTAGCACTAGACCACCAGACACCATTAGCTTTTTTTGATGAATATTCAGTTTTGGACTGTATTTCGGCATTTCATCTTTATCCAACCATTATGCCCAATGCTTACAATTGTCAAAAAGAATCCATTTTTCATCACATGTAACAATACGGTGTCACCTTTATGTCGTGAAAGCAAAGAAAGGCAAGGTTCGAGACAATTTCTTTTCTGACACTCATTTAATTCGTGGGGAACCCATCTATGGAGCTTCTTTACCTTGCCAGTTTGTTTCAAATCATCCAGTATTATTGGAATAGTAACATCAAACCCTGCTTCTAATTCATGCATAGGTTGAGATGGATTTGCTTCCACTACAGCTTTTAGCTCATCATTATCCACCTTGGTCTCAGGTTGCCCACGTGGCTCATTTTCAAGATTAAAATTACAACAACGAAATTTCTCAAACCATCTATGTACTATGTGTTCATTAGCCACATCCTTCCCAAATATTTTGTTGGTATTTCAAGCTGTCTGCACTGCCTTAGTTCCATGATGGAACTCATTCGAAAATAACACTAATTTTTGACTTATCCATCGTTTCACAAAAAGTGCTCTAAAAAAATTTGAAAGATAATAACAAGCCAAAACATGCATTTGCAAGACTGAGGATGTACCTTTACAATAAAAATAAAACAAGAAATGTCAAAGTGAAATGTCAGAGATATCAACTGTCAAACTTAGCATGTCAGGAAATCGGACATTTCATACTTAATAACCTAATATCACTGATCTTATTAGAAAAGCATTTACATTTTGGGAATCTGCTATGTTCATGCTATCAGATACAATTTTTTTCATACTCTAATTTCTGATTGAAAAGTCAAATTTTGTCATCAACAACAAATAGTCTCAGTTGTTTCTCTTGAATATGATGGCCTCACTTTGTTCATTTTGGATAAAATGTGTTCCAGGCACCCAATTGTGAGTGGCAGTTGTCAGTCATTCTTTCAAATAAAAAACATGAAAAAAAGCGGCTAGTTAAACTTGCAACTTATCCTCAAGTGATTTTTCTCTAGACAAACCCCCAGATTTTGCTATGCAACAGAAGTATTTTATGTGTACTTCCTATTAAAAAGACTTAAGAGGTGAGATTTAATAAAGTTAATGTATACTGCTTTATCAGAAACATTTCTTAAACTGGCTTTTTTTATTTTTATTTTTTTTTGTTTACTGTATGTGGTGATTAGGAACATCATGGCCATTAATATATTACTAGCATAGAGCCAACTGCTTTGTTTTATGCTAAGGTACCAGCACTTTTTCTACCATTTGTTTTTATAGCATTAGTGCAGATGTCAACACAAATAAGATCTTACTTACTTAGTATAAAAATAGTTCGACCTCCTTGGAATCCCCCAGATGCCTGTGGACCACTTTGAAAACTACTGTTTTACACTGCTCTAAAATTGCCAGAGATTTATTTTTGTATTGTTAAATATAAGTTAAACTGCAGAAAATATTGAAAATTTACATTTCTATCTAAGAACAATGCATAAGAAATATCATGTCCTTTATGCTTTATTGACAAGTTATGGCTTCTATGTCTTGGTATTATCTTTAAATCAGATTTAATGATTATCTCTTCATATGCATACTGGAATTACTAATCATTTTGCATTAGTTCTGAACTTCATGGTAAATAGTTGTGAATAATTTCATGATAAAATTAATAGTTTAGGGTTACATGTAGAGTTTTAGAACAGCAGTCATTCAATAAAATGACATTTTATGTAAGACATGCTTGTAGTATTTTATAGTGTAAATCATTTGATAATTCTTCATGTGGGTGAACGCAGTTCCTAACTAAATGAAATACTCATTTTTCATTAACATGTATATTATTTAATATGATAATCAGTACACTTGTGGCCCTGAATATTTGATATTTGATTACTTGACTTTAAAATTGGTTTTGGAATATTTTCTGGTTTTCGAAGCTGGGTTTCAGAATCTGACCATTTGTCTTTTAAAAACATTTTGAAGGGTAAAACTCTTACGGCCATTGCAGTAATTCTTACCAACTTCCATGATGGCAAACCTCTTCCTATTGAAAGACTAAAAAAGAATCTACTGAAGAAGGTAAAGTATTAGTAAGTGTACTTTCTGTTAAGTTTCTGGTTTACTGTGAAACCTTTACATTTTATCATTTAAAAAAAATTATCAAGAAATGGATAACATCTGCTATTTTCAGAGATGTAATGAATGATGTGTCTTGTGTGTTGCTGCTAAGGGTGAAAGTTGGTATCACTTTCTTGAGGGTGATATCCAGAGCCTTAAAAGTGTTCATAATCTTTGACCTAGTCAATAATGCTGTTTTTAAGAAACTATAGGCGTTATCAGAAATCCATTTTTTCCAAAGATAAAAGTGTAAGTTTTTTTCCCACCATCATTTTAAAGGTGGACAATTTGAAACATCTTTCTACAAGGGCACAGTTAAATTATGACATGGCCATAAAATTTAGTATTATATAATCACAAAACCTTATTTTTGATAAATAATCACTTTCATGATTTTATATTTTTTTTTATTTTGTAGAGACAAGGTCTTGCTCTGTTGCCCAGGTTAGGGTGTAGCAACGTCACATTACTCACTGCAACCTCAAACTCCTGGGCTCAGGCCATCCTCCTACCTCAGCCTCCCAAGTAGCTGGGGCTATAGGAACATGCCACCATGACCAGCTAATTTTTCTATATTTTGTAGAGACAGGGTTTCCCTGTGTTGGTCAGGCTGGTCTTGAACTCCTGGCTTCAAATGATCCTCTCACCTTGGCCTCAAAGTACTAGGATTACAGGGTGAGCCACCATGCCTGGACCTCATGATATTTTTTAGTAAAAAAATAATGCCAAAACTGTATAACAGAGTTCGAGTTCTCATTTTATAGATATATAATACATTTTTGTGTGTCTTAAGTATATTTACACATACTATGTGTACTAAAATGTTAATATTGATAATTTTTATCCTAGTGATGAGAATATGGGTAACTTTTCTTGATATTTAATATATGTTTATTTATGTATCTACCCATGTATGTTCAATTTCTAAGAATTAAAAAATAGTTTGATGAGAAAAATAAATATTACTGGAAAGGAACAGTTATTTTTGTTTTTACTGAAAATTCAGAGGACTTAAAGTAGGAAATAGCAAAAAGATATGTGTAAAATCTCTCTTTTTTGACCTCTTTTGGACTACTATCCTCAGTTTTTAGTTTTCAGAGAGGCTGCACATCAGTTTCCTGCCACCTGCTATTGAGATTTGATTTTATTAATGTCTGTAATTAGTTGCATTTTCTTCTTTCTTTTTTGGGGAATTAAACCTGTTAGAGTCTCAGATTAAGTTCCCTACCTTGAATAGTCTAATGCTTTATGTCTCATTCTTCTTACATTTGGTTATTAAAACTGAAATTCTAGGTTACCAGAATTGATAGAAGCACATAAGACTACTTACAGCTTTAGTCTCAATTATTATATCAATTGAGAAATTATCAGTTATCAGTAAAGATTTTTCTCATTTTTCCCCAGTATCAGCTATACATTTGAGGTGTTGTAGGAAGGTTTTAGAATATTTAGTTTGCTACATTAATTGAAATGGAAGCTGAAGATATGATTTCCAGCTAAGAATTTATTGCAAAAAAACCCTCACTGTTTCAAATAGATTTAGATACTTCAAACTTAACATGGTGAAACATCATTGATTTAAATTCCTTTAGATTGGAGCAGAGTATGATTTCATCTAGGTTGGACTTTGTAAAAAGTTTATCTTTGAACTTTATGTAAAAAAAAAAAAGCTTCCTGAGCAAAATCATTTAATATAAGGAATAAGACTGTCCTTTATATGTGGATAAACTTTTAGATTATGTTTTGCATACTGTTTAACTGGTTACATGAATTGAAGACTTAATAGAACACTTGGTGAAAGCATTTTTGATATCTATTTCTTAGAGTGAATGCTTTGAATATTACCTAAAATAACTCTTCCAGTTACATATCTCTAAAAATGTTACATTTTAGATTTTTAATTTATTTAATAATAAAGAAATACCAAACTATACTAGTAGAAAGGGACGGATCTTCTTTTCAGCCACATTTTTAGTAAAAGTCTAACAGGATTTTATACAGTGCTTAAAATTTGACTTCTGTAGAATTTTTTTGACTCACGTATACGTTGATGAATTTGAAACAAAGAAGTTACACATGAAGAGAAAAAGGGAAAGGGCTGGCAGGAAAATTCCCCATAGGGTGGGAGAGGAGGGTCACTCTGGGACCTGTACGATTTTATCAATCTTTCCTGAAAATTCCAGAGAAAAAAAGGATGGCACTGGAAGCCTCATTAAAGATTTATTTTTTTTACTGAATATGGAACACTGGTTTGAAAAGCTTAAAGTCTAAGAATTCTTCATTATAAAGTAAATCCCTTTTTAAGAACTTTTCTCACAGTAACTAATATGTCATTTATAAATCGAGGTTTGCTTTTTGTATTCCTTTTGAAAAGGCTAAGGCTGACTCGTTTTCTTTTTTGAAATACCCGTGAATAAATTTTTAATCAGTTTGTATATTTTCCTCTTCACTTATTCACCCCCCCCAGTTGCTCGAGAATTGGGTAGTAATTTAAGTAGTCTTTATTATGCAAAGTAAAGCAATATAAAATATGATGCATTTTAAATTTATTTAAAACTAAGAGCAGTATTTAAGAAACATGCCTTTTCATCTAGGAATGTAATTTTAATGACAAATCTGTGAAACTTGGAGGAAGCAATACCAGTGAAAAGGCAGATGGACTAAACAAAGGTAAACCTTAATTTTGAATAGGACCCAATATTTGATTTATATTTTTCTAGCCTAATGATGTAATTCCAGTTTTGGCTTTGTACTGTACAAAAATTTAGGATCTCTCTTTTTTAAAGAATCTCATGAGGACTGGTAGGAAAGTTTTTATCAAGGAAATGATTGAATTGGGTGGTAGTACATCAGTTAGAGAAGCTGGGGAAGAATGTTTTTGGTTGTGAAAAAAATCTCATGAAAGGGCAGTTAAAAAAAGTAGAGTATGTTTTATTCTGGGACCTCAGCATATTTTATAGTGTTTACAATATAATGTGCATGTATAACAGCAAATAAAGCTAGAAGATAGGTTAGACCCAAATTCTGAAGTCAGAGGAGAAACGGAGAGATCTATGGATTTTGCAGTTAAATGACCTTCACAAAATTAATTTCTGAAAATGAGGTTAGAGTAGAGCAAGACTGAAAATATTTTAAGAATAGTAGGTGAAAAATTAGAAATCACAACAGTATGCTATTATTTATTGTAAGTTTGGTGTAGGAGAGAAATAGAAAAATAGTTGTAGAAGAAGCTAGAGTTGAGGGTGGGTGGTTTTTTTGGTTTTGGTTTTGGTTGTAAGAAAAAGAAATTCATGACATTTTGGATACAATGGAGAGAGTAATTAGTGGGCCTGAGAGAGGAAATGGGATCAAGAGAATAGGTAGATGAGTTAGAATTAGAAGGAAATGAGTAAGGTTGAGGGAAGATACAGACAAATGAGGGGATAAAAAGATAGGAAAATTAGGATTTTATAGAAAATGGTATCTGATTTTATTTATAAAGTGAACTAGGTCTTCTGGGAATAAAAGGAGTTACAATCTAGGCAAAGGATCCAATACTGTTTGGATCTTTCTGGAGAATGGATGGGGGGCTGAACAGTGTTAAGTAAAAGAGTTGCTAAGTGACATAAGGTGATAGCTGAGATATGAAAGTATAAATTTATATTAGCACCTGTTTGTGGTTCTGTTTATTTTTTCCCAGCAGCTCTTAGCTGTCTTGGTACAGCAGGAAATTCAGCCAGGGTGGAGATTGGCAGGATGACTATAAGGGAAAGACTAGGTCATAAAAAGTTGAAAATACTTTCTCATGAGAAAATACTAGATTAGGAAAGAAGTAAAGAGGGTAGCTGGCTGATTCAATGAAAGAACAGGGGACTCGAAAACAATGAAGATGCTAAGAAAACTGAAAATCATTAATTAGAAAACCAAGGTGTTAAGAGAGATATTGCTAGTTTAAGAAAATTTACTAATTCTCTGTACATTTGTCTTTTTCTTTAAAATGGAAGGATCTAGTGAAGAACCCAGTATTTCAGATGTCAAGAAGAAGAATAAGTATCCCATGTCAGAATTGTCTAGCTCCCGCCCCAAAAGGTAACTCTGTTATGGTTTGATTATATGAAATATGTTTATTTAAAGTTTTGTCTGTTTTCTTACATATAGGAAAGAGAAATGATCATTATATCTCACATAGTTCTTTCAAACACATTCTTTTATTTGAAACTGCCAAAATCACTATGACTTAGGGTGTTCACATTTTACAAAAGGTGAAGAAAAGTAATATTGATTTATAAAAGAAGTGAATTGGTAATTTTTAATAATCACTCATATTTCTACCACTTTTTTCCTTTTTCTTTCATCTAGGACTAAGATCTAGATGTCTGAGATTTTTTTGTTGAGACTTTTTAGAAGTTTTCTTTATGGATTTAAGGGGGTGAAAACTGAAGAATATTTTATTGGATGGCTTGACAAAAGTATTCTTTGCTCATTTCAGTTTTTTCTCACTTGTAGTGGAAATAATTCATGAAAAAGTTATTTATGGAGAGTATTATATTAACATAGACTAGAAGGAGAATTTGAATAAAACACATAATCCTCCTCTGATCTTATCTTGAATCTGCTAATGTTACAAACTTCATTTACTCTCTGAAGTAGGTCTAACTACTGGGATTTTGTTGTATTATCTACCATCAGTATCTATAGAAGTGATCTTAGATCTGAGTCTCTGCCAGCTATTTCACCAACAAAGATCTTAAAACTGTGGCTTTGATAATTGTTTTATCATTAATACTCATTTGAACTGAGCACAAAATCAGCACTCATCAGTTTCCCTCTTATCTAAATCTCAAATCTTACAACCCGGAACTGACCATAAACCTGGGTAATAGCACACTGTTCCTTTAACCAGATCAGATTAAAAGACTTAAAAATAATAATGAGGAGGACATGGGAAAAACTTAATAACAACAACCAACAGACATATTATAGCTAATACAGATATGGTTACTGTGTAATAGGCACTGGGGCTTTGCACGTACTTTTATTCCCATTTTCCAAATGAGGAAATGGAGGCATTAAAGCATTATTAGGTGACTTACTTAAAATCACATAGCAAATTAGTGGTGGAATGGGAATTTGAATCTAGGCAATCTGACTCTGGAGTCAGTTGTTCTTAGCTACTTATCCACTGTATTATACTGTTTCTACACAAAATTTATGAAATTTTCCATTGTAAAAGAATTATATTTTTGCCTTCTGGCTGCTTATTTCATTATATTAGATGTGTTTTCTTTGATAAGAGCCCATTCTTTTTTGTTCTACTTTTATATAAATGTTTTAATTGAACTACCAAATATTGAACTCAGTATTGAAATTGTTACTTTTTATAATGACTTAATTTTTTTTATTTTTAGAGATCAGGTCTCACTTTATTACCCTGGCTGGAATGCAGTGGCATAATTATAACTCACAGTAGAGTAGGACTCCTAGGCTCAAATGATCCTCCTCCCTCAGTCTCCCGAGTAGCTGGAACTATAGGTGTGTGCCACCATACCTGGCTACTTTTTTTCATTTTTTTAGACAAAGTCTTGCTATGTTGCCCAGGCTGGTATCAAACTCTTGGATTTAAGCAATCCTCCTGCCTCAGCCTCCTGAGTTGCTAGGATTATAGGTGTGAGGTGTGAGCTACCACGCCCAACTCTAAAATGACTTAATTTTGAAATTTATTTTAGTAATAGTGGTACTGCATTTTGTATAATAAATGCATCTATTTGATTATGAAAGCAGAATACTTTTGGTAAATTTGACTTTCATTTGTCAAATAAAATCTTTCCCTTGGAAATTTTTCAAGAAATTAATGGACAAGGCAAAATTTTATGTTGCCTTTATTAAACATATGTTTTTATATCTTTTCTTTTGGGTTGGTAAAAATTTTCTTTGTACATACTTAATTTTAGAAGAAAAACTGCTGTCCAGTACATTGAAAGTAGTGATTCAGAGGAAATCGAAACAAAGGAATTGCCACAGAAAATGAAAGGTAATGTGTAATAGATTTGATTTGATAATGTGTCCTATATTCTGGACTCTTATTGTGCCATTTTTATGTTTATTTTGGTTTTATTTTTAGGCAAACTGAAAAACGTACAATCAGAGACTAAAAGCAGGGTAAAAGGTATGTATATACTATATAAATACCCATAATCTACATTTAAAGATTATTAAAGTAAAACCCCATTGATTTGTATCTAATTAGCTTGGAATTTTTTAGTAATAGGTCTTATTTTGACTGATGTTTACATCTTAGCTTTTCATGGAGCTTACTTACCATATGTGTTAAATTAATTAAATAAATAAAGAAAATTGAATGAATAGTTTCAAATTAAAATCTAAGAGATAATATCTTAACCAACCTTAAAATAATTTTAATTTTTAAACTTTCTACCACTTATAAAATAACTTGAGTAAAACTTTATATGTATACATATGAGTAATAATTACAAAATTAGGTAGAAAGTGCCTTCTTGGCAATACTGTCAATTATTAATTCACATTATTGTATAAATGTAAAAATAATCAGTATTTTTTTCATTTATCTTTAAAACATACTTTGTTTTCCTCTAATTCAGATCATATTGTATTCCTAATTAGTTGATAAATTGTATTCCATTTGCAAAATAACTAATTACCACGTGTGTCTGATCTGAAAATGATGATTCCTCATCATTCAGAATCAAACATCTATTTCCTTGAAAAAAATTCTCTTTCTACCTGAGAGCTGAATCACTTTGCATATGGCTGTTCCTACTTCAACTTCTCTTCCTCAAGTCTTACCATGAATGACTGCATCACTTTTCCTGAGCTAGAGAGAGATGCTTAGTGTCAGAGGTGGCGATTTTGGTTCTCACATATTTATTTTTATTTAATAATATAAGCTCTTAAGAATGAGAGTGTGAAAGTGGTATTCTATTTCCTACCCTCAGAAAGTACCCGTAGCTAAGCACAGGAGAGAATTAATTTTAAAATATTTTAATGATTCTATGGTTTTTCTTCAGCAGGATCTTCTAAAGTTCAAGAAGATGTGATGTTTGCATGTGCACTTACATCATCTACCCCTACAACAAAAAGGAAAATGTTGAAAAAAGGTTAGTAAATATGCTATTTTTCTAGCTTTTTCTTAGTTTGTTTTTTCTATTTCTCAATGAAAAAAATTAAATTACAAAAATTATAAAATAATACTATAAGAAGTTTAGAAATAGAGAAAATAAAGAAAAATACATAATCTCATTAAAAAAAAACAACAAAGGTACATCATGATGTGTTTTCCTTCTGGTACCTTTTCCTGTTGTTTTAGTTAGGCCAAAAGGTGATTGTGGGGGAATGAATGGTCCTTACTTTTCTGAATAGCAGAGGTTATTTCTTCTAGTAAAGGCACAAAGCAGTTTATGGCTACTTATAAGGCTTAATTTAATCCATATTAATTTAAATTAAAGATATAATTTTTGATATGATTAGAATTTGCTTTGCATTTAAGAATATTAGTGATCTTTATTATAATTTTATATTTTGTAATTCATAAGAAAACAATACTGCTCAAGAGTCTAAATATTTGAGATGGAAAGACACTGGACTAAAGTTAAGGGGATCTGGTACAAGTTCTCTCTCTGCACCTTGATCTGTATTTTACATATTTTGGGGATACAGCAGGCAAAGTATTTTCATGGCGCTTATACTCTTAATGATGAGGGAAACATATAATAAACAAGTAAACACATAATTTTAAATAATAAGTGATATGAAGAAAATAAAGGAGGATAACAAAGTAAAAATTGACTTGAAGGGGTCTGTTTAAGAAGATGATATTTGAGCTAATATATAATCATGAGAAAGAGCCAGTTTTTGGTATAATAATCAGATAATTAGGAATAGAAAATATAGGCATTTCAGATGGATTACTCTTGACCCTAATTTTAGAAATTTAAAGAAATTTGGAGCTTTCAGTTGAGATAGAATTAAATTTACACATAGAGGCCACTTTCTGTTGCAGACATATAGCAGTAATACAAGAGAGAAAAGTAAAATGTCAAGCTGTATGTTATCTTGTTTTTAACCAAACTAAACATATCTTTGAAAGAGAAGCAAAATAGAAAGGAAAATCCATGAGTGGAGACAGAAGCCATAGTCCTGCTGAGCTTTGTAGTGGATAGTTTTCTCTTTAGTAAGACACAAAAAGTCATAAGGAAAAGATTGGGTAAATTCTACTACATTTTAAATTTCCATGCATGAAAAAGCACCATAAACAAAGTGAAAAATTATAAGGCTGAAGAAGATATGGGTGATAAGTGTAACTGAGAAAGAATTAGAATCTAAACTATATAAGAACTCCTTACAAATCAATTAGGAAAAGACAACCCAATAGGAGAATAGTCAAAGGATATAAATGTGCAGTCCATAGAAAGAAAACACAAATAACCAATAAACATAGGAAAAGATATGTAGACTCATTAATTACTGGAGAAATGCAAGTTAAAGGAATAGTGAGATACCATTACACCCATCATATTTTCAAACATTTAAAAATCTCACAATGCCAATGATAGGCAAGGTTGTGCAGCAACAGGATCTCTCATACATGGTGAATGAGAGTGTCAGTTACCAAAGAGAGCAGCTAGGCAAAAATATGGTAAAGCTGAAGAGAAACCACCGAGAGTTCTATAGATATATATAGAGGAGACATGAAAAAATGGTTTTCATTGCAGCATTATTTTAGTAAAATATTATATGTAATGTAAATATTGTCCAATAGGGGAATGGAAAATAAATTGTAGCCTACTTATGCAATATAATGCCATGTATCAGTCAAAATGATTACACTAGAGCTACAAATATTAATAAAGATAAATTTCAAATATAGTTGTCCCCCTTTATCAGTGCAGTTTCAGTTTGAAAATATTACATACATTAAGATAGTTTGAGAGGCCAGGTTCGATGGCTCATGCCTGTAATCCTAGCACTCTGGGAGGCTGAGGCGGGTGGATTGTTTGAGCTCAGGAGTTCAAGACCAGCCTGAGCAAGAGCGAGACCCCATCTCTACTAAAAATAGAAAGAAATTAGCTGGACAACTAAAAACATATATATAAAAAATTAGCTGGGCATGGTGGCACATGCCTGTAGTCCCAGCTACTTGGGAGGCTGAGGCAGGAGGATTGCTTGAGCCCAGGAGTTTGAGGTTGCTGTGAGCTAGGCTGACACCATGGCACTCTAGCTGGGGCAACAGAATGAGACTCTGTCTCAAAAAAAAAGAAAAGATAGTTTGAGAGAGACCACATTCACATAACTTTGGTTATAGTACAGTTGTTCCTTGGTATATTCAGGGGATTAGATCCAGGACATCCCCCATGTCCCCCTTAATCCCCCGAGTATGCTAAAATCTGTGATATGAAAAGTTGCCTGTCTGTATTCATGGGTTTTGCATTCCGTTAATACTGTGTTTTTGATCCACATTTGTTTGACAAAGATCTATGTATAAGTGGACCAGCACAATTCAAACTAGTGTGTTCAAAGTTCATCTGTATATTATTATAATTGTTTTATTATTAGTTATAGTTAATCTCTTACTGAGCCTAATTTAGAAGTTCAACTTTATCATAGGTATATATAGGATAAAACATAGTATATATAGGGTGTGGTACTATCTATGGTTTCAGGCATCCAATGGGGGTCTTAGAACATATCCTCAGTGAATGAGGGAGGACTACGGTATATAGCATTGAGAGACAAAAAGCAAGTTGTGGAATGATACATAGATATAGTATGACATCTTTGTATGTATGTATGATATGTATAGGTTAAAATCGCCTAATTATTTATTTAGTGCATGGGTACAGTAGACATAGTAAATATATAAAAACATACAGAAGAAGGGTACAGAGCTTCGATATACAAAAATGTTCTCCTTAAAAAAGAAAAGAATTCTGAAGCAAATATAGAAAAATGGTGATATGGGTGGTTAGTACATAGATGTTCACTGTAGTGTTCTCCAGGGTTTTTTTGATTTGATATATGTTTATTATAAATTAAGTTTGTGCAATATTACAAATAACAGATGTGTCTCCAGAAAAGTTGTAGCCCATTGTTTGACTAATTTTTTTTTCTTATAATTTTAGTTAACACTCTCTCCTTTATCACTTCTGCTCTGGGTTGATGAGGGAAGTAGCATTAGCCATAAACATTTCAGGCTATACAAAAAAGCATCAGATATTATGAGGGGAGTAGACATGACTTCCAGTTACATTGACCTCTTTGTTGAATTCCCCAAAAGATAGAAATGTTTTTATTTTATAGAATTTCTTATATAACCAAAATAAAAAAGAAGTCTGAACTTATGGAATTAGATAGTTAAGTAATATTTGCTGCTGAGGCACAGAATCCTCTTTAATTTACAGCCTTAAGGTCTACACTCTGCTGGAGTTTTTGACTATCTCCATTTAATGTGGTTGCTGAAATCTGAGGAAATTAGCTGTCTATGGAATGAATAAACTATCAGATTGAGAGAAAAAAAAAACAAAGCATAACATTCTTCTCCATTGCTAAAATTAGCCTCCATGTTAAACAACAATTAAACATTTTATTATAAATTTGTGTGCCACTCTATTGAACAAACTGAAAGGTGGTACTGAGTGAACATCTTTAGAAAGAAACCATTATCCTTAGGTGGTGAGAACAGTTTAAAATAAGAATTTCTAAGCTTTTAGCAACTATTTGTTGGAAAACTATGTTCAATGCACTTTCCCTAAATATTTGCTTGGCTTGCTCTTATACTTCATTGAGGTTGCTGATCAGTTGTCACCTCAGAGAGCAACTCTCTCAATGCCCCTTCTTCCCAAACGTACTTCCCCACTCTGTGATTTCTATACTCATCACACTTAATTATTTCTTCTTAGTACTTACCACTACCTGACATTTCCTTTGTATGTATGTATGTGTGTATGTATGGCCTGCCTCCCCCATTAGAATGTAGGCTATGTAAATGTAGGGACTTTTTATTTTATTCACTACTGTATCCCAGCACTTATGACAGTGTTTGGTATACATTTTGAGCTCAGTAAATTGTTGAATAAATAGGTGTGTACTAAATCTTTACACTTTTCTAAAACTTGCACTGAGAGCTATCAGGTAACCACATACTGAGGTTATAAGTATTGTTATACATATTTTTTCAGTAATTTTGGAGAGACTTTTGAGTAGAAGATAATATTAGTAATATTTTAGTGGCTGGTTTATATTTTTGTTAAAATCAGGGAAACACGGATCTCTGGGCTAGCCTTTATTTATAATTGGACTGAAATTTTACACTCCAGCCAGATATTCTAATGTAATTCTTCTTAGGTCTTTTAAGGCAATGCTAAATAGCATTTAAATATTATTCCCATTAGTTTCACACCTCTGCTAGCTAGCGAGATTTCCCCCTTTCCCTTCTATTACTCTAGCAATTCTGGACCCTTTTCAGAAGGTGGGGCACAGAAGGTTCTGTTTGCAATCTAGAATCAAGCTCTGTTATCCCCACCAAGCAACTATTTCAAAGCAAGGAGTTGTTCTGAGACATTTTTTTGTATCTCAGCCAGAAATGAGAGGTGGTAGTATATCTAGATATAATTGTTTTATGGACATTTATCATCTCGCACATTTTATTAGGGGTAGGAGTTTGGGAGTAGCTTTAGCTGGATGGTTATGGCTAGTGGTCTCTCATGAATTTGTAGTCAAATTGTCTTTCAAGGCTACATCTGAACATTCAACTTAGGGAGGATCCATTTCCAAGTTCACTCACATGGTTGTAAACAGACCTTGTTGGCTGTTAACTGTAGTCCTCAGGTTCTCACCATGTATATCCTTCCATAAGCTGTCTGAGTGTCCTCACAACATGGCAGCTGGCTCCCCACAGAGTGAGTGATCAGAGAGAGAAAGAGAGAGAGAGAAACAGGGAGAGAGTGAGTACATGTGCATACATCCAATATGGAAGCTCCATCTTTTATAACCCAATCTCAGAGATGATATACCATCATTTCTGCCATATCCTATTGGTCATGCAGACCAATACTGATGGAGTATGGGAGGGGATTACACAAGATTGTGAATATCAGGAAATAGAGCTCATTGGGGGCCATCTTGGAGCCTGGCTACCACATTGAGTATAATACTAAGTCAGAAAATTTCATAAAACAAATTGTTCATCTCAATGAATGACTGTGAATATCAAGAGATATTACAGACTTCCTCCTGATGTCCCTTCCCTCTCACAATCCTCTGGCTCTTCCCATAGGTAATTCCTATCTGGATTTTTACTTAGAGCAACAAGGTAAAATCCAACCCCTGTTATTTTATTGTGGTTAGAAACAACTCTATCTACTAGATTTTAATTCTTCCTAATTTCTCTCTTCATGGAGGCACATTATTGTCATCCCCTTATTGACATGTATATTTCAGAGAAAAGCAGATAAAGGCTGTGTCACTGATTGATTTCTTTTAGGAGCATCTGCAGCAGAAGGTTCAAAGAAGACTGATGCTGAATGGAGACCAAGAACAACACTGATCATCTGTCCACTTTCTGTATTAAGCAACTGGATTGTAAGTCTTTACAACCCTTTAAAAATGTGATATAATTCATATTTTTCTTATATAAGGTATTCTGTTGAAGAGTCACTAATTGGGAGAAATATGCTTGGTCATCATTTTGTATTTAAGTTCAAATAATTATTAGGTGAGTTAGGTTATAATTGCTGAATTGAAGTAATTTTTCTTTGAAGATTTTTGAAGAGTAAAGAAACATCAATTGCTATGTGAGATTTGGTTTATATTTCTGCCTTTGCCATTTTTTTCCCCCAGAAAGGTATATAGTTTAAGACTCTACCAATATTATTTACAAACTGGTAGAACTCCCTTTTCTAAAACTTCCACTAACAATAGCTTATTTTTATAACAGTATGTAAAATTTAGTGAGCTCCTATGTACTTAGTTGGTCCTTAAACTCTTTTCATAGATTTTTCTCATTTAATCCTCACAACTATTATTCTCATTTTCCAGACAACCAAGTTGAAACACAGGTTAAGTATTAATAACTTGCTTAAGTCATCCAGCTAATAAATGATAGAGCTTGGGTATAGTCTCCAACATTTTGACTGTAGGGCCTGTGCTTTAAAGGCTACCCACCAGAAAATTTTGTCTTTTTTTCCCCCCAGATTACTTTTCTGTTATAAAATATTAACATTGGAATGGGACCTCTTTCTGTGTTATACATAAGGAGCAGCCTGGTTCTGTTTCCTTTCCAAGCTTCGTGTTATGAAATAATGACTCTCTTGGAAGCATTGTGAACATAAGGACCACTGGATGTGAACTTTCATTCTTTCCACCTCTGAGGTTATCTGTATCTCTCCTGGCCATTCCTTCTGTTATTTCAGAGGAGGAAGAGGTCTTACTTTTTGTAAAACCAGTACCTTAGTCTGTACATTGGATTCCATCTTTTCCTGCCTTTGCTTTTTATCTGTTCTTTTCCCCCCGACCTGGTTGTTCAGTCTCTTCCCATTGGCTCTTTCATGGTACATATTCCGATTTTTTTTTTCATTTTAAAATACGTTCTTTTGCTATGCACCTTTAAGTTACTGCTATTTTGCTTTCCTTCACTGTCTTACCTCTCCAGGGTTAATTTCTACTTTGTGCTTTTATTTACTAATTCCTTAATTCATTGTAATTTGGCTTCTGCCACCAGTTCTCTGAATTGTTTTGGAAAAGTTTACTCATGATAGTCTGTCAAATTCAGTGGCCTCTTCTTGATTTTTATATACCCTTTTCTTTTTGACTTTGTGTATTTCTTATGTATCAACTTTATGTATTTCTTCTTGGCTTTTTATAGCCTTGCCTTCTATGACGTGACTTATTTTTTTAATATAAGTTTTTGGTTTATTTTACAAAAAGAAATTACACCTTCTGATTAGTGTATAATTTTTCCTCTTAGGACCAGAATGAGTTTTAGTGATCTCTTGCTCTTTTTTCTAATTCCAACAAAACTGTGCTCTTTTTATGTGTGGTTTGTTGTGGGAAGGGCAATACATGGATACTTGAATGGCACTTTCAGGGTCAGGTTTAGAAGTATTCATGGAGGTATAAGCAATAGAGTTGTGATTCTTTAAGGGCTTGGGGTATGGGAGGGTATATTTTTAAAATGGGTAATCAGTATTTCATATAATTTTACATTTTGAAAATAAAACAAAAGTTTTTTAGGTAATGTAAACTTCAGAAAGGAAACCTTGGCAAAATCTTGCCTACTGAAATTATGCAAAAACTGTGAATTGAAAGGAACAAGGGATTGTTGGACATATAGGGGTTCATGATCAAGAATTAGAATTTCACAATCTATCAACAAATTACTCTCTTCTTAGCTCCCAAGTAAGTGACCTAGCATTCTAAAGAGCAGTGAGAACTAACTCATCTGTCCTTTTTTGTCTTTAAATAAGGAAAAAAATCCAGTTTAAGGAGTAAGGCCTGGGTACTAATCCATCACATACTGGGGGTGGATATTTAGATGTTATTTAACCTCTCATAAAATGACACCTATCTCATTTTCTGTCGAGAGGATATATGCACATACATACACAGTTTAGCCTAACAATGTGTCTAGAAATACAGTAACTATAGTTGTCTTCCTTCTTTCTACAGAAAAGTTGACTTTTTTTCTATTGTAAGTCTAATCCTTTCACAAATATGCTCTGTTCCATTTCAAGGCCACTTATTGATTCTGTTTTCTCATATTGGCTTCTTTCCCATGCTGGGTTCTAATCTTTTTTTCTCTACCAGACTTCTTAAAAATATTCTTTGCATTTTCACCTTTACTATTTCATGTTTTATCCTCTCCTCTAATTTTTTGCCTTTACTATTTTATGTTAGTTCTCTCTTCAGTCCACAGTAGTTGGGTTTTTGCACCCACCCACTGTAGAAACTCCCTTTGCAGAGACCCTCAGACTTCACTGTTGCCATGTTCAGTGAGCTCCTCTTTTCTTTTCCTCTGCCCCGAATATGTTACTCATTTATTACTCTTTTTTCTGTGTCTTATTTCATAAGCCATCTCTAAACTTTTTTGTAAAGGGGGGGGGGAATGGAACATAAGTTACAAATTAAAAATCAACCTGGTTTTCCTTCCTGAAACTTTGATGTTCTTTGGCCTCCCCTCCCGGGCTATATCTTACATGTTTGCTACCATAAATTTTTGACCACTGTTTCTCTATCTTTGTTCTGGTTCCTATTAAATCTGCCTTTTTTTCTTTAAAGAATGGAATTTTATTTCTTAAACTATTATGAAAAACTTTAATGCAATCTCCATTTACCCATCAAGATTCAAGAATCACCAAAAATCTGCCACATATGCTTTCTTTTTCCTTTGCTGAAATATTTTTAATTATATCTCAGACATCATGTCATTTCTCCCAATAAAAGTAAAGCCTGCTCTTTAAATATTGGTATTCTGCAGCCTCTGTCCCTGACCTTCTTTGCTCATTGTATGTGTTCTTAGGAAATGTCATTGATTCCTATGGGTTTACGTGCTGTCTGCTATTAACTTCCTACACTTCTCGCTTACATCTATGGGCAATTGTTTACATTCTCCTATTGTATTTTTCCAGTCAGGTACCGTGTTTCCCCAAAAATAAGACAGGGTCTTGTATTTATTTTTCCTCAAGAAGACACCCTAGGGCTTATTTTCAGGGATGTGTTATTTTCCCCTCAAAGCCTCAGCTTGCAGCACCCACAGGATGTCCGGGACCTGACAGGGGGAGCTGACCTTGTTGGTGGGGCTGCCCGCACCTTTCTGGACACCTCTGGGATAGTAGCTGTAACAATGGGGCAAATGAGAAGGGCTACTTGTCTTCTTTACCGCTCCGCGACGAAATGCATGGGGTTGTGCAGATATGCTGCATAGCCACGCCCATCACTAGGTCTTATTTTCAGGGTAGGGCTTATGTTGTGCAAATGCTTAGAAATCCTGCTAGGGCTTATTTTATGGGTAGGTCTTATTTTCAGGGAAACACAGTATTGTATAGTAACCAAAAATGATAAATGTCTAAAATACCCATTGTCTCTTTCTCACCTTTATGCCTGTTTTCCCCTTGTTTTTAAAACTTCCCTATATCTTTATCACACAATTCTTCTAGGCAGTCATTTGAAGTCTCTGGGCATCTTTGTCTTCTACCTTTTCTTCGTATCCCATTTTTAATTAGTCCCCAAGTCCCATCAGTCCCACTTTTTTAGTATCTTTCTTTCACACCAGTCCTTTCCATTCTGTTCCTACTTGTGTCATTTTGGTTAAGGACTTCATTCATTATCTCTCCCTTAAGAACTTCACCGCTATGTCTCCCTGGTGTCTTCTCTCTCCAATCTAAACATATAGTATTTTTTTCTGCTCAAAATCTCTCCAGATCTGTTGTTTTCATGATTAAAAAAGAAATTCAAGGTTTTAAAACTGCTCACGTCCACAAGAACGTCAGGGATAATTTTTTTTTTTTCCTTTTTAGCTTTATCACTCTTGTGGTTCATGTCTGGCAAATAGTAGGCCTACAATAAATGAATGAAAGAAAGTGGGTACAGCTTGACTCTCTGCCTACATCCTTGAAAATATTAGTAGCTATTCTTTTACTGCTTATTATTGATATTATTAAGTCCACTAACAAATTGGGGACATTAAAGAGTCTCTTAATTAAAATATTATATTTTTAAAAAACTACAGTTTAAAGAATTTGTATTTTTTCCTCCTAAAAATGAGCTACTCATTGGTAGGGTCAAGCAAAATTTATATAATATATTATTACTATGTATGTGTCATTTTTCCTGAGAATATAATAATAATTAATATCATTGTCATTATTTTAGTTTAGATCACAGGAAACTTGGTTTCATATAATTTTAGTAGTTTGATTTGTGACACCACTGCCAGGACAGTAGTACTTTTTATGTACATATTAAGCCTGACACTAATCTGCTTGTTGTTAAAAATATTTCTAATTTTCTTTTAGGACCAGTTTGGACAACATATAAAATCAGATGTTCACTTGAATTTTTATGTTTATTATGGTCCTGATCGTATTAGAGACCCAGCCTTACTCTCAAAACAGGATATTGTTTTGACTACGTACAATATTTTAACTCATGACTATGGAGTAAGTATACTGGTACTTGGAGATTTTTTTTTTTAAATTAATTTATTAATTTTTTTAATTTCAGCATATTATGGGGGTA
>VBSM01000272.1:8784357-8839406 GCA_008086735.1 Cheirogaleus medius | reverse complement strand
TCTGAGAATGTCTTGATTTCTCCTTCATAGACAAAACTTAGTTTTGCAGGGAATTTAGGAATTATGCTTCAGGTGTCTAAAGTGTTAAAAAATTCAGGCTATTCTGCCTTTTTTCTTTCTAAATACTTAATAATACATAGAAAATAAGTAAGAATTTTTTTAACACTTTGCAATAAAAGGTTGCAATTTCTTTAGATACTAATTTAGGAATATTTTCATTTAGAACATTTTAAATTAAGATTTTAAATTTGGATTGTGACTAATTATATAAAGCAAATTGTAAATGAATTTTATTTTCTCTTTTAATATTCTGGAATATTATTTTCTATCATAAGGTTTGATTAATTAATATCTCAGTTTGAAAGTAGGCTTTTTTTTTGTAGCTGCAGTTCATAAGTTTTGTGATTCTTTTAGGAGTCTAATTGTTGTTTATCTGTCCAGTTCAGTTAAAACTTATTGAAAAGTACCTTTTTGTCAAAATTTGAGTCTTCTGGTAAGAACATTACCTTTTATATAAAAGAAAGTAATTGTGAATTGTGCTGCTATAAACACTTGAAGTGAAGTATCACAAGAAGGGGAAAAACAAATACTACATGTACTCACCATTAAATAGGTACTAAATGATCAAAAAAAAGGGTAATGCTGTTGTATTTAAATAAATCTTACAACTGACAATTTTTACATCACTGTATTTTAATCTGAGGCACAATATGGTTCAGTATATTGAACACTGACTCAGTGGAGAGCTAGATTGCTTGGGTTTGAATGTTAGCTCTGCCACTTCCTAGCTTGGTAGTTGGGACAACGTGCTTAGCACCTTGTGCTTCAATTTTCTCATATGTAAAAGGGTAACAACTTACACTGATTTTATAAGTTTTTGAGTATTCTATAATTTATGTAGTGCTTAAAGCAGTGCCTAGCACATAGTAAGTGTTGATATAAAAAAATATGATAGTTTAGCAAATTGTGTTAAGTACTATTTTACTTACCTGTATTTTTTAATTCATATGAAATATTTATTTCAGACTAAAGGTAATAGTCCATTACATAACATAAAGTGGCTAAGAGTGATCCTGGATGAAGGACATGCCATACGAAATCCAAATGCTCAGCAGACAAAAGCTGTACTTGATTTAGAAGCAGAAAGAAGATGGGTATTGACAGGTAATCATAGTATTAAGCTTTTTAAAAAATTAGTACTCCAAAATATATCATTAAATAAGTTAGTGAGGTAACTTTGTAAACTTCAAGTTGTTATAAAGTATATCCCTAAATTAATTATAGAAATCACTTAATAAAATGTTTTGACTTGTTATTCATAATTGTCTATGGTAAAACAACTTTGAATTATAGTTAATTTACGAAACAATCACTAGACTTATTCTTCAGCTTTGGAGATTGAGTAGACACTCTAATCCTCCATTTAGAATCTTGATTTCTCTATTGCCTATCTTGGAGCCTGTTTTCCACTCACGACACTTTTACTAGAAGGTGGGGAAAAGTATATAAACTTAAATTAGTTGGTTTTTTTCTTCTTGCTAGTGCTACTGCTTTAAAAACCAAATAATGGTCAGGTATGCACCTGTAGTCCCAGCTATTTGAGAGGCTGAGGTGGGAGGATCACTTGAGAATTCTAGGCTGCAGTGCACTATGATCATGTAGCCTGGACAACATAGCAAGACCTCATTTCTTTTAAAAAAATAAAAATTAAAAAAAAAATACAAACCAAACAAGCAAATGTATTTGATAAGGAGAAAGTTGAATTTACTGGGTCTATGGTGTTTTTCTTTTTTAGTATGGCACGTGAGAGCTAAAAGTTAGAGCAAAACTGCATTTTGAGATGTGTATGTGTTTAACAAAGGATTCGAGTCACAGCTTGATTGTGGTATGCCTGGTACAGAGTGTCCATTTTCAACTGTTACCTTCTCTGGGTCATATGGATGTTCTTATTGGATACTCAAGTTAAAGAGTATAACTTTTTCTTGTTATTTTTAGGTACTCCAATTCAGAATTCTTTAAAGGACTTGTGGTCTCTTCTTTCCTTTTTAAAACTTAAACCATTTCTTGATAGAGAATGGTGGCATAGAACAATACAGCGTCCTGTCACAATGGGAGATGAAGGAGGACTTAGGTAAGTGATATCAGACAGCTGTTTAATATTAACTGCAAATAACTGTTAGCAGCTTGAACCAATGGCCACTTTCATTACTATTTTAACTTGACTCTTGACTTTCCTCTCCAAAAAGTGTTTACGGCTTAATGCCTTTGTCTCTCAGAACCTAGTAATTCTTCTCTGAAGAGGCAAAGATTTCTAATTACCAATAACTATCTTTCCCCTGATTTTAGCCAAACTTGAAAGAAAAGGCAGAATTTTATGGCCTTTGTGTGTTGGTATTACCCCCAAAGCCACTATTAACAGATTCAAAAGTGATAGGAAAAACTTTATATCCTTTGTGAGGATCCAATATGCATTAAATTTTCATAATTTATCTTGTATAGCTTTATTAGGGTGATTGAATGATGTTATATACAGTGGCCTGAACAAAAGTTTTATAAGAGAGAAAGTTTTCTATGGTTGTCTCTTGTGGAGATAAAAGTTGAGAACATAAATTAAAACTCAGCTTGGTGATAGCCATTTTGTGAGGTGCTAGGCTGACGTGGTTTGAGTTTTTTATCTAGAGCAGTGGTTTTTACACTGAGGATTTGGGATCCATTAGTGTGTTGTGAAATCATTATAAGGGTGATAGCTTTAAAAAAGAAAATGAAATAAAAGATAAAATAACAGAATGCGTCATACATAGGAAATATTGTTTTGTGAAATATTTGTTTCTGTTTGTGTAAATTTGCTAGATAAAGTAAAAATGTGTTTGTTAGTATGCGTTATAATGAAAAAGGTTCAAAAGCCACTAACCAAGTTGGCAATGCTGTCCACTTGATTGCTCAGACCCAACTCTTTAAACTCCAAATTAAGAAATTGAATTTATATTTCGATGTTAGGAAAAACCTTTTCTTAAAATATTGATATGCCTCCTTTTCTCTGAAACTGAGAAGGAAATGTAAAGATTATGGAACTAGAAGGCATTTCTTCCTCTTGTGAATTCTCATAGCATGTTTTTATTTAGGTAGAACTCATTACTTTATAAAAATTATGTACCTTTGATTTTCATTTTACAGAAGGTAGGCTCTTACTCATATCTGTATTCTTACAACATTTAATATAGTGCCTTGCACTTAATATGTGCTCAGTAAGAATTTGAGTATTGACTATTAGGTGATGTAGTTGACAGAGCATTTGAGAAGAAAAAGGGTTAATGATTAAAGCAAAAATTGGGAGAAGAGCTTAAGAAAATAAGGACAAAGAAGATTAAATTTTGACAGGTATTGGATCAAGGGGAAATTTCAATGCATATGTGTTAATAATTTTCTATTTGTGGAATACTTCTATGACTATCAGACTGGATAAAATCCCAAATAAGAAATTTTTTAAAAAACCTTTACAAAGGCTCTAAAACACTACAAATTAAAACATTATTTTTTGTTATTATTGGACCACCTTATAAAAGAAATAAGTTATATAACTCTTTGTTTTATACTGACTAGGCGTTTACAGTGCCTAATTAAAAATATTACACTTAGAAGAACAAAGACAAGCAAAATTAAAGGAAAACCTGTTTTGGAGTTACCAGAACGTAAAGTATTTATTCAGCACATTACGCTTTCAGATGAAGAGAGAAAGATTTATCAATCCGTGAAAAATGAAGGCAGAGCTACTATTGGAAGGTATGGAGAAAGAAAGCCATGTTAGAAAACAGTTTTTTCTTTTTTTCTTTGTTTCCTATTAACTGAATAACATTTTTAGATGTGTTAGCAATAAAGTCCAAAGTATATTGAAAGACAATTTGCTTCTGTGATTTACCGTATTTTTTTTTTATTTCATCATATAATGGGGGTACAAGATTTACCGTATCTTTTACAAATTAATAGTTGAAGTGAATGAAATATTAGTATAATTCGCCAGGTAAGTAATTCCTTAAGTTAGGAAAAAATTAAGTTTATATATAATAGCAAGTTCTTAATTGTTAGTTAGAAGACCTTTCTTGTTCCTGTTTCCAACACTGTGTTGAAATCTGAGAACAGGAGCTGATAAAGTAGATTTTTAAAGATTAGAGATTGATAGAAGGTAAGACATTCTAGTCCAAGCAAGAGCAGGTTTGATGTGAATGCCCATAGCAACCAGAATGAATAGGAGACAAGCGAAGGCAGAATAGGCCTGTGAGACTCTTCAAAACATCAGAACTTCAGACAAAAATCCTTGCCCTCAAGAAGTTTATATTTTAATGGGAAGAAACAGACAATTAAAAAACATAGATTCAGTTTTATGGAAAAAAACAAAGGGGATATGGGGTGTACTGAAGCTGCTTTAATAGGGTATTGAGGGAAGACCTCACTGGAAAGGTGATAGGTGAGCAAGATCTAAAGGAGATTGGGATTGAGGGGTGTTTCAGGCAGAGGAAATAGCAAGTAAAAGCCTCCAGTTGGGAGTATGCCTGGTGAGTTTGAAGAAGAACAAAGAGGCAAGTGTGGCTGGATAATATGAGCAAGCAAGGAAATAGTCATGGTATCAGAGAGGTATTGAAGTGGGGTAGATGACGATTGTGTGAGGCATTATGGCATATTTCAAGGATTTTGGCTTTTACTTTTTATGAGCTAGTAAACCTTCAAAGGTTTTGAACCAGGAGAGTGACATCATCTAATTTACATTTTGAAAGGATCACTCTGGCTACTATGTTCAGATTTAGATTGTTGGAATAAAGCCAAAATAAGAGATGATGGTGGTTTTTACCATAGTAGTAGTGATGAAGGAGGTGAGAAATGGTTGAATTCTGTTACATTTTGAAGGTAGAGCCAACAGAACTTGCTAGTTGATACAGTATGGGATGTGAGAGAGAGGAGACAAGATAACGTCAAGGTTTTTCACCTGAGTAACTGGGAGTATGAAATTGCCATTTACAGAGATAAGGTCTATGGGAGGAGCAGAATTTTTTCAGGTAAGATTAGAAACTCAGGTTTGGACACATTGATGATCATGAGATGCCTATGAAATTTCCAAATGGAGATGTCAAATAGTCAGTTGGATAGGGAGAGTAGAGTTCATGGTACTATTCTTGGTTTGTTATATAAGTTTGAAAATCACCTATATGTAGATGGTAAGTAAAGCCATAAGACGGAAAGAAGTCACCAAAGGAGTGAGTAAAGTAAAAGAAAAGGTCTAACAAAGAAGACAAGAGTGACTGGTGAAGTAGGAGAAAGCCTCTACTCCAATATTTGGCACATAATAGGCACTCAAAAGAAATCTCTTAAACTGAAATGCTGAGTATCAGTAAGATGTGACCATGTCAGGGAATAATTAGTGTTAGTAAAGGTTATTCAACATGAAAAGTTTGAAAAAAAATAACTTAATTGAAACTGTGTTCTCAGAAATGAAACATGTTTTTTAAAAGTATTCTTTTTAATAGGTTATATATTTACTAACATTTATTAAGCACTTACTAGGTGTTATACATTGACCTAAATGCTTTGACTGTATTAATTCATAACAATCTTATTAAGTCTGTATAATGATTATTCACATCTTATGAGGCACAGAACAGTTAGGTGACTTGTATGTGTCACACACTTAGTGAATGACAGAGCTGGAATTTAAACTCTGGCAGTTGGGTTCTAAAGCTTGTAAGTTTAACCTTTATACTATATTGCCTACTCCTTGCATTCTTAAATATTCAGAAGTGTTTGTTGCCATGATACTGCTATTACTAATAGTAGCAGCAGATATATATATAGCTCTTGCCATAGTTCAGGCACTATTCTAAATGTTTTGCAGGTATTAATTTTTTTAATACAACAGTCCTATGAGGTAGGTACTTTTACTATGCCACTGTTGGAACTGAGGAAGTGCGAGACATAGGTTAAGCAACATGTCCAAGGTTACGTAGTTAAATTGGCAGAACCAGGTTTTGAATTGGTGAGAGTCTAGCTGTAAAAATCTGTGCTTTTAACCATTCAGCTATATTTTTTCTATTGCCTTAAAATGCTTAAATATCAGATTGCCTGGTTATATAATTTTTGGATCACCCATTCTTTCCTCCACAATCTGTACTGTCATTGTACCCCTGTATTTTGTATTGAATATTTCTTTGGAAAAGCCTGATTTTTTTTTCCCTTCAAAAGTCCAGCAATTTGATCAGGACCTCTCCATTGACTTTTCTTGGAACGTGTGGTGGTACTATTTAAATCTTTGGACTCCAAGCATTTTTTTTCCCCCTTCCATTTCATGGAAAGCTTTCTTTAAATACTGTTTTCTGTTCCATTATTTTTATTTCTTTCTGTGTATGTTAGATGTCTTTCATCTGTTTTCCATAGGTATCATTTTATTTCTAATTCTTTACATTCTTCTAATTTTTATTTTCTCAGTCTTGTTCCCACATCCCTGCCTATGCTTTTATCAGTGGCTAGTCTTTTTTATGCTGGTTGTAATGTGGCTTTCATTTCTCTGATGTTTCACTTTTCTGTTTTACACTTTTGAGCTATACCAGCTCATCTTTCATCTCTTCATGTTGTCTTGCCGTATCTTTTCAAAGCTCTTCGTCTTTGCTTTAAGCTATTTTTTTTTAGGAGGAATTCTTTTATTGAGTGGTCTTAAATCATGGCAGTATCCTTGGTCATAATTTTTATTTGCTCTGTGGCAATATTTTTCTGATAAGTTTTCTTTCACTGCCATTTTTTTCTCTACCTTGCTCTATGCTGGTTATTACTTATTTGAATAACTTGAGTTCTTTCTGGACTAGCTATTAATATTTGCTAGTCTAGATAAACATGAAGAGAAAGGTCATACCCTGTAACAGACTAGCAGGAAATATCCCAATTTACTTATGATTGAGGGTTACATATGAGTTCTTTTAGATTTTATTAGTATTCATACAACAGAGATCAAAAGGTGTAAGGGTGTGTACCATGTGGAGTGCTGTGCTCATGGTCTTTTTTTCTGAAAATAGAGTGCTTCTGTGTGTTTCCTTATTCAGTTTACCTTTGCTCCTTTTTGGTGTAAACTTGGGAAGTTCAAGTCACCAGACATGCACCTTGTTTTGGTTTTTGCTCATGAGAGGCATAGAGATAATTGATTTTCCCTTCAGGGCATACCATCTACTTGGAAGAATTGTGCTCTGGCAGATCTATTTGCAGTCCTGTCTCAGCATCTTCCTATTTGACTTTTACTGCAGTTGGCAGCTATTTCTCATATATAGTGCTTTATTGTGCTTTACAAATCTCTCTTGGTTTCATTAAAGATAGAGTTTGCTTTTGTGTTAATCATTCTTATTTTGGAGAGATTCCCAGAGAAGAACAGAACAATGCCATTTTACTCTGCTATTTTAGAATAGAAAATTATTATTGTTTAGAGGACTTAACAATATTTGACATTTTTGTTTCTAGGTATTTTAATGAAGGGACTGTCCTTGCACACTATGCAGATGTCCTGGGTCTTTTGCTTAGATTGCGGCAGATTTGTTGTCATACTCGTCTCCTTACAAATGCAGTGCCTTCTAGTGGTCCCTTAGGTAAGTAAATAAGATTGGTTCATACCATTATATGTGTTAGAGATATTTAAATCAGAATGAGAAATTTTTATATGGCCTCAGTTTACTTTGTTATTTTGTCAAATGGACACTGTTTTTAGTATTGTACTTAGCTGGGAATTTATCCAAGAATTTTTTACCAATGAAATGGAATTATAATGAAGTATTTCCAGGACATTCAGTGATGGATACCCTTTGATGGAAGGGTATCTGGCTTTTATTCTGTGCTAGTATGTACAGATTATGTTATAATGATGCTTTTGTATGAAGTATATTATGTGAATAGGCTACTATCTTGGCTTCTGAATTTTTCTTAAAATTTCAAATTTTAATCATGCTTTTTGCCTATGACAGAAAAAGATGAAAGACTACCCCTACTGGCAAGCAAAACTTTTACTTATATAATGCAGATTAACTTGTCTAGTCATATTACAAATCTTGCTCTGAAATTAATTTTTCAGCCTTTTCTCTAGGAAATGATACACCTGAAGAACTGAGAAAGAAGTTAATAAGGAAGATGAAGTTAATTCTGAGCTCAGGTTCAGATGAAGAATGTGCAATTTGCTTTGATTCTTTAACAGTTCCTGTGATAACACATTGTGCACATGTATTTTGTAAACCCTGTATTTGCCAAGTCATTCAGAATGAGCAGGTTAGTTTTTTGCTCAGCATAGATTTAGTGTTTGATGAAGTGGTATACCTGTCTTTAGTGTAATTAAAACCTAAGTCTAAGAGTATATTGGGTTTTGTACTTAGATTTAATGTACCTTTTATGGTTAATTATTCCAGTGTTTTACTAGGTGATAGATTTCTCTTAATTAAGCACTTCAAACATAAAAATTTTTTTAAGTCACTGTTTCAGTCAGTATCTTAATTCCACTATTTAGATCATTGCTATCCAATAAATAGATTGATAATGTGAGATATAAGGTAATTTAAAATTTTCTAGTAACCATATTTTTAAAAAGTAAAAAAAAACATGAAATTAATTTTAGTAATACATTTTTTAACCCAATATATCTAAAATATGAAAAGTAGTAATATGATGCTATCATTTTTTTTAAACTAAGTCTTCAAAATTCAGTGGTGTTGTATACTTATAGCACACCTCAGTTTGGTTTAGCCACATTTTAAGGACTTAATTGCCACATGTGTCTATTGGCTATTGTATTGGATAAGGTAGGTCTAGGTGCTTTTGTGTGGTAGAATTTTTTTGAAGTGGACTAATTCTTTAAGCAGTCCTTCAAACTGGGACAGAATTTTTTTTCCATTTTTAGTTAATAGATAACATACGTGTAGAAAAAAATGCACAAATCATTATATAGCTTAGTGAATTATCATGAACGAAACACATCCATATAACTATTTTGCAGGTCTCCTTGTGTCTCCTTTCCAATCCTTTACTCTCTCCCTCTTCCCAAAGGGTACCCCCCATACCAACTTATGACATAGTTTTTGTTTCAGAATCTTTTTTATTGAATGTTGTTTGGTATCTAGTTATTTAAGATATAATCTATTTTATAAGCAGGTTTGGTATACATGGATACAACAGATGTTGCTTTGAATGAACCCAATAGGATTTAACAAATCTGGATAGCTTTATAAGCTAATAGCTTTATAAGCCATTAAGAAGGAATTTTTTTTTTAAAGAATACTTCTAAATAATGTGTTGCATTGTATTTAGGTTCAAGAAATTGTTATTCATAGTTTTTTTCTTGCTTACAAAGGTATAATATTTAGTGTTTCAAGCTCTTGGTGCTAACCAGACAAGATCTTTTGCTCCCTACACATCCCACTAACCACATTAAAACACTGTTCTGTCTGGAGTTCAACATTTACAGATTTATCTCAAATGGATGCATTTAATAAAAGGTTTAATAAAAATGTTAGTTATGAGAGATATAGAATTTACCATGCATTTTTTAAGTTTTAGGCAAATTTATATTTCTGTTTCTCTGATAAATGTTGCTCATACTTTGTTCTTTCTTATATAGCCACATGCTAAATGCCCTTTATGCAGAAATGAAATACATAGAGACAATTTATTAGAATGTACTCCAGAAGAATTGGCATATGATGGTGAGAAAAAGTCTAATATGGAATGGACATCCAGTTCAAAGGTGAAATATACATGTGCAAATATTTGAATATTTGTTATACACTTATCTATGTATACCCTTTAGAAAAATAATTCTGCTTTCATTCGTGTCATTTGAATATTACATTCTGTTGGTGACTACTGACTTTTTGATTTATTTTTAGTGGTGAATTTGAGAACAAAAAGAATGGGTTCAGATTATTATAGTATTCTTTCAGTCTTAATTTGTTTTAATTAGTAGTCTTTTGCTTTTACATTTTAGAGAAATAATATAACAGGACTTTTCTCTTTTTAACAAAAAATTTTGGACTTATTTTAAATAAACCAATTGAAAATGAAATCTAATGGATATCTTTTTTTTTCCTTCAGATTAATGCTCTAATGCATGCATTGATTGACTTAAGAAAAAAGAATCCCAACACAAAAAGTTTAGTTGTTTCTCAATTTACAACATTCCTGTCTTTAATAGAAACACCACTTAAGTAAGTTCAACAGTGTTTTTCACTTTTAGTATAAAGATTTTATGAGTGTATGGATTTGGATAGCAAGAAAAGTCACTGTTTGTTTTACCAGTTTTAGTCATTTTGTCTATCTAAAATATTCATAGTCACAGTAGAGAATATTTCCTGGCAGCATAGGATTTTAAAGATGAAGTCCTGAATTTATTAGGAAAAAATTGACTGCAGTGCCTGGCTATATTAATAGGTGTTCCATAAACATTTATTAAATGAATTAAAGAGATTTGTAATTAAATTCTCTTTATAATATAGTATTGTCTCTTTTCTTCTCCCCCTTTAGAGCCTCTGGATTTGTGTTTACTCGTTTAGATGGTTCCATGGCCCAAAAGGAAAGAGTTGAATCAATTCAGTGTTTCCAAAACACTGAAGCAGGATCTCCAACTATAATGCTTCTGTCATTAAAAGCAGGTGGAGTTGGTTTGAATCTCTCTGCAGCTTCTCGAGTGTTTTTAATGGATCCAGTAAGTAGTTTTGTAGACTTTGCAAAATGTTATTACCTCCTTCAAAAAAATAAAACACAAAAACTGTTTGGTAAATACCTTCATAGTTATAATTGATTGTGAAAATACTTAGGCATACTTTAGAAATAGATCATAACAACTTAGTAAATGTGGATTGAGGGCTTTCTCTTAAATGCTTTACATATGTCAACTGAAATCCTCACAATATCCCTATGAGGTAGATACCATTATTACCCCTGTTTTATACAGCTGAAGCACAAGAAAATAAACAATTTGCCCAACATCACACAACTAGGAGTAGAATGGAAGCTAAAATTCACTCTGAACTTTACTCACTAAGCTATGTGTGACTTAGAGCTATATTCACATGGGAGTATGTTTTTCTAAATGCACAAAGAAGCTGTTTGGGCTGGAAGGACTAATTCAGTTGCTAATTTGCATGGGTACTGTGTGGGCTAGAGGCAACCCTGTGCTATTTATTTCTGTGCATTCACAGATTTAAGATTTGTGGTTTTAGCTTGTTGCCTCAACAAGATTCATAACATGGAGAAATTTTACTGAGATACAAATGCTAGTTATTTTGGTAAGGCTGCCTTAACATGTATCTGCTTACTAAGGCTTTTTTTCCTCGTCCCTCAACTGAGGGTAACCTCAGTACAATTATAAGAATCATATTTAGGCATTCATGGGTGAATGTCATGGATGGCAGTTGTCAGGGGTTTTTTTGGTTTTTTTGCCTTAGTACTATGGGTGAAGTTTTAAATTTTTGTTAGAATTTTAGTATTTTATGGTTATTGTAAAAAAATTCATTGTAACTATAGTGATAATCCCAGAAGCTAGTTTTCAAATCAAATTCCCCAACTTTCTTTCTCTTATAATCTTAGTATTAGATAAGGAAGAGGTTGTTAGTATCAAAATAGAATAATTAGTATTGTAAAGTTGATCAGAGACTAAACTCTTCGGTTATGGTTTTAAAAAATTTATGAATGTTTTAGGAGTTTTATAGTAAGTTGATTGTTTTTCATTGAACATGTCAAGTTTCCAAATGTTGTTTCTAACTAAAAGTCAGGTCCCAGAAAAATAATAAGATTTGATAAAAAAAATCTGCTCATGAAAATCTTTTATCTTTTCATGAAGCACTGAGAGTTAAGATGATATTTTGATGCCCATTATGAGCTTCTGATGAAGCTAATTGCTTCCTTAATTACTACATGTCAGAATAGGAGCTATCAGTTTTATCTTAAGAGATAAATTAGATATCTGGTAGTCATACTAGATGTATTACATATTGCCAGCTTGTCATTAGGTTTCTGGATAAAAAATACAGGCAACAGAAAAACATACATGGTCTCTTGGTATAATGATTCAAAAATGTGTCTAATTGTGAAATACAGAATATTCACAAAATATAATAGCTGGGGGTTTTAGAAAATCATAAGCTAAGCATATCCTTAAATCTAACCTCTATACTAAAAACCCAAAACTCAAATTACATACAGCAAGTTAATAGCAAAACCTTCCTTATCAACTAGGTCCCAAGGGAACTTAAAAAAGAAGAGAATAACAGCATAAGTTGTACTATAAACCTACATATGCCTCTATGAGTTTGTTTTTATTTTCAGCTGGTACATTGCTAGGTAAATGTTCTTTGTACCCAAAATACCATTTTCAGCTTCAGGAATCATCTCTTTTATTTAAAATGTAATGATCCTTATTCCAACAATTTATGATTTTATTTAAAAGCTACTTATTATCTTTCTAAAGAAGTCTATATCTTTGTGGTTATTCTTCCCTTTTCATTGCTTTATCATTTTATTCTTCAGCTTAAGACAGTTCCCATGATAGTGTCTATGTTAATTAGCTAATGTTAGTTTTTTAGCTCAGTTTTGAAGTCAAACTGATTTTAAACATAGATACAGAAAACTGCATCAACAAAAGTAAGCTTTTTGGACCAGAGGAAAACTTTTTCCTCTGTTAAGCACAGATAAATTCACTTTAAAATGGAAGAAAAAGCAGAAATTGTTGGTAATCAAGAGATACTTATAATGGGTGCTAACACACATCAGACCCTGTTTTAGGAACTGGAAGTGCAGTGATGGGGGAGAGTGCCTGTTTATCAGTGTTGTGATTGGATTTTTCCATAGGTATATTGACAATGTCAGTATCTGAATTCAGTCAAAAAATGTTTAGTCAGAAAAAGATGAATGAATAATACTGAAATGAAAGGACTAATGCAGAACACTCACAAATAATAGTAGTAACAAAGCAACTTATGTTCTTGTTAGGCCTGGAATCCCGCTGCTGAAGATCAGTGCTTTGACAGATGCCATAGACTTGGCCAGAAGCAAGAAGTTATCATCACAAAAGTGAGTTTTTAAACCATCTATATTAAGATTAGGTTGATGTGGCTTCTCAAATTAAACAAGTAATGCATGAATACATTATTGTAATGATTGAAGTGGAATTATGCAGAACAAAATATAAAAGTCACCCTTTTTCTCCTCAGTTTAATATATGCTGTTTCAGGGCCTTTTCTCAGTTGTAAACATTCATATTTATTACTGCATTTCTCCTTAAAAGCATATCTTTTAAAGATAATTGGGATTATACTTTATTATTTTTCTGCAACGTATTTTTTTTCCTTTAAAAGCATGCATCGGAAACTACCTTATAAGTACATTTAGATCAACACTTTTTTTATTGTGATAGAATATACATAACAAATTTACTGGTTTAGCAATTTCTAAGTGTATAGTTCAGTTGTGTTAAGTGCATTCACCACCACCCATCTTCAGAACTTTTCCATCATCTCAAACTAAAACTCTACCCATTAGCAGTAACTCTCTCCCCCTATCCCCTGGCAACCACCATTCTAACTCTTTCTCTGAATTTGACTACTCTAGAAACCTATAGAGATACATCATAATTTACTGACCCAGTTAAATGTTTTGCTAATAAAATAAAACCAGTGCAGTGAGCATTATTGTACATAAATCTTTGTGCATACATACAAATATTTCTTCAGGATAGGTTAAGAAAACTAGAATTCTGGATTTACAATTTTATTAGATAACTGTCAAGTTGCTTTCAAAATAGGCTTTATAATGTGTGAGAATGATATCAATTCATGCTTATGTGGTCAAAAAAGTACCATTCTAATTTGCATTTACCTAAGACCTTGAGCATATTTCACGTCTGCTGCTCATTAATATTTTTTTTGTGAATTCTTATATATTGTTTGCCTAGTTTTCATAGTTATGGTTTTATAATATAAAGGACCCCTTATACAGTCTGATTTTAAATTTTTTATTTATGAATGTTGGAAATAGTTTATCCCAGGCTCTTCCTTGTCTTTCTACTTTGAGTTTTTGGTCACGAAAAAGCTTTAATATTTTTGTGATTTAAAACGTGTCAGCCTTTTTTATAGCTTCTAGGTTTTAAGGTCTTAGGACAGAAGGCTTTATCTTCAAATTTTTTAAACTATTCTTCTGTATTTACTTCTGATTCTTTTGGAAGATTTTGTTTTTTGTGTTCTGATTTGTGACATAGGTCTAAGTTTATTCTTTTTTCAAATGAAGAAGCATTTATCACATTTTTTTAAAAAGTTTTTTTCCTACTAATAAGAAATGTTACTTTTATCATAAACTAATTCATATATATTACATGGATCTTTCTCTTGACTATTCTGTTCCTTTGATCTCTTTTCCTATTCTCAGAACAATATTACTCCTATATAATAACTGTGGTTTTCTAAAGTTTGTTTTGATATCTGAGAGGATAAAGTATCCTCATTACCCTTCTTTTTAAAAATTATATTGGTTATTATTACTCTTGAATTTGAATTTAGGTTATCAAATTCTATTTAAGAAATCTTGTTTGAGATTTATTGAATTTATGATTACTTTAAAGACTGTCTTTCTTTATAAATAAGGAATGTTTCCATACAGGAACATAAGATAGTATCTCTCTCCATTTATTTGTATCTTTTATGTATTTCAATCAAGTTTTATAATAAAACTTCTTTAGAGTACAGTAACTGGGATTTCTTATACAGTGTTGAATAGTAGTATTGATAGTAATCATTCTTGACTTGTTCCTGTGTTTGGTGGAAATACTTTTATTGGTGTATATTAACTTTGTTGTTCTTGGTAAGTTTTTAGTAGACATCCTTAATAAGGTTGAGACATTTATTCCTAAAGAGGACTTTTTAATCAAGATTTTTATCAGGAATAATGAGATTACATTTTTTTCCTTGTTAATGTTATGAATTACACTGGATAAAGACTCATTCTTGTATTTCTGGGAATTTCTCATTTGGCTTTTTTGATATAATGCTAAAAGTAATTTTACCAGAGTTGCCTAGATGGTTTGCTTTTTTTTTACTGTTCTTATTTGGTGATCTGTAACTTTGTCCTTACTGCCATATTCTTTATATAAAAGAATCATGTTGGGTGATAAAGGAAAGCAATGCTAAGCTCTAGTTATAATATTATATTCTGAATATTCTCACTATATATTGAGAAAAAGAGAGGATCTAAATAGTTTCTAATTATTGTACATGCTTAAAGTAATGTAATATAATACTTATAAGAGTACAAATTCCTTTATGGTAGACCAACATTCTCATGTCTCAATTTCATTTTTTCTTTTTTTTAATGGGCATTGTTGTTAGCATATTTATCCTTCATGCTCCTCAATAATAGTTCATTTAGTTGTCTTAGTATGGTTTTTTTAACATTAAATATTTTAAATATTGTACCCTAAAATATACTTAACCAATATAACTTTTTTCTTTTTAAAGTTCATTGTGAAGGACTCTGTTGAAGAAAATATGATGAAAATACAAAACAGAAAGAGAGAACTTGCAGCAGGAGCCTTTGGAACTAAAAAAACAAATGCTAATGAGATGAAACAAGCTAAAATTAATGAAATCAGAACTTTAATTGATTTATAATTTGTGGGACTTTAGTAAGGTCAGTTTGATCAGATACATATGTTTAGATATGAGAAAAGTACAGAGTTTTAGAAATGAGAAAGAATATGTCTTCTGAAAGGGGCATATTGTTTTATATTAGCAAAGAGGTATTACTGACACATAATCTTTTATATATGAACCTATTTTTAATGATACTTCCAATATCAATAAGTTCCATTATATACTATGGCTTAAAATAATTTTTTGAGAAAAAAAGTTACTTTGTTATTCAACTTTTCATAGTTTCTATGCTGAGTATTTTCATATATCTTCTAAGTACTCAGCTTTTTCATATTTCAAATAAGGACTTTTAACCAAATAGTTATTTTCTATGTTGGACACATTTATTCAACACAGCCTCCAATTTGTGATGCAGTGGATTTACAGTCCTTGTAAACAATATACATATAAATAAGAGATTGATTTTATTGGACTTTCAAAAACCATATTTACATTCCAGAACCAAACCTTAAATGAGAGACCAAAGTCCAGATTCTCAAGTTACTTTCAGTTTTTTTTTAAACAGCTACATTGAGATATAATTCACATAAGTGACTCACAATTTTATGTTTATAAAAAAATTAGGGATTATGTTAAAGCACTATTTTCTCCATTTTAGTCAAGTGGTATTACATTCATTATTTAAATGTAACTTGATGTGTTTAGGGTGTAAATACAGTCTGGGGGTGGGTGAGAAGAATCCAATTCTACCCAATTTGAATATTTAAATTATGGAATTGCTAAATAGATAATTTCTATAAATAATTTTTATTTATGTAGTTTTTTTGGAAATAACTTTATACATTTTTATAATTCAGAAGACTACTATATGTGAGAGGCCTCATAATCTGGATGGAAGTTGGGCTGGATGACATCCAAAGTTGTTTCCACTCTTAAAGACATCTTAATCTTGAATGTAAAAATTTCTTTGTTAATGTGTGTTTAGATTCAGAATTTGATTTTGGAACTTCAGTAACTCATCCTTACATCTATCTGTAGGATAAGTCATCTTTTTCTTTTTTGTTAATAAGCAGATTCACAGTAGTTGCCACAGAATTCTGGATGACTTTTTGAGTCATACTGAAAATGAATAAGCTAGAAATTTAGCAGTCAGGTTAGGTAGTCAGTGGTTTTATTTCATTAAGGAAAACTTTTTTTTTAATATAAAGAAAGATTAGTTATTGTAACAAGAGAAGCTTCATGTTTGATACAGATTTAAGAATACCTTAGATAAATCTTGACTGAAAGATGAGATTGGAGGCAACGCTGTTACAGGGCACACATCTAAGGTAGGTGCCAAATCTTTCACCAGCTAAGTGCTCCCTCCCTGTGATTTATCTCTTGCTCAAAGGGAACAGTGCATTAGTCAGAATCTTTCCAGTCCCTTTTCTCAGCAGTAGCAGAGGGCTGATATTCATCAAGACCAAGACCTTTCTGCAGGGAGGAGAGTGGAATAACTTGGGGTTGGTCTGCTAGCATTAGGAGCAGTAGAAAAGTTCTTTACTTGTAGTCCAGCTTACAGACACAGAAAAAATCAGGTTGATCAGAATATGGGTTCTTCATATACCAGTACTCTAGTGAGATTAAGTTATAAAAAGTTTTTGGCCAAAAAACAATACAATCTACTCTTCTGCTTACAGAGGCAAAGCCTTACAAACTTACTATAAAAGATGAAGGAAGACAGTTTGCTTCTTTACCTAGACATTTACAGAGTTGTGTTTTTAAACACATTCATAAGTTTGGCAAGTCATTTAAAAAAAATAGCTTTGTTTTGTACAGTTTTAGTAGATATTGTTAAATAAAAAGTTTAATTTTTCCTAAGAAAATGTATAAACCACTGGAATGAAAACTTTATGCTATACTGTTAACTACTGTTAATCCTGTTTTATTATTACATAGAATAATAGCTTTAGAAATATATTGATGACATTGTATTCCCACTTGTGATTCAAACTGAATTTTGTGGTTCAAACTGGATTTTGTTTTAAAATGAATAAAAATTTCAAAAGTTTATTAGTCTTCTCAGTGCCATAATTTAAATGACTATTTTCTCATTAAAGAAAATAAGTCTTTCATTAAATCTCATTTCTTTGAAGGTGTTTATACTATACAATTTTTATTGACAGTACATAAAACTATAACTGAGAATAATTTATTCATATCCCACCTTTATTTTGTTCACTTTAACTGGTTGAATTTCTTGTTCAAGAAATCAGTGTTTATTTAAAATGCCTTGATCTAAAAACATTGGTTCCAATTAATTTCCTCATCTGCAAAAAACAAAAAAAGTTATGATAACACCTATCTATAGATAGCAATCTGGATCATTGTAGATTCTGCCCTTAAAATTACAGCTCTAGGATTAACTATTTCCAGTCAAGAAAATAATCCTATATATTAATAGTTTGCTAACCAGTGAGTACCAATGAAACTATCCTCAGGTAGCATTGGGGAGTGTCAAAGACATTGTTATATTTTTTCCTTCTTTATAGTACTTGCCAAAGTTCTGTTCATGGGCATTTGGATAAGATTCATTAAAAACATGAACACAGATTTGATGTTTGGCTCATAGCAACAGAAATAAGGGTTTAACCTTACATTTTTAATGTATTAACTTTAAAATATTTTTTAAATGCATAATATAACAGGAAAATACAGGTGTAAGGAGAATTAAGATAAAACATTTACTTCATGCATAAATCATAGACCATGATCAAATATGGAGCTAATCCCCAAAGGCACAGATCTGACCTTTATGTGGCCAAGTTTGTCTTATGACTAAAGATTATTATACCCACCTGTTCACAGGGGGATAAAAATAAGTATATATTGATCACCTCCACAAATGTATGCCTTGTAATTTGAGTTATTACTTTTTTTTTTAATACATCTTACTAAGTTATCCTTACTATTTTGGGCTCCCTGGAAAAGATTTTGCAGTATAATTAATGCAGCTTTGAATAGAAAAGTTAATACTGCACCTTAATTAAGACATACCCTTGAAAGATCAGGAAAAGTAAAGAATCTGTTAGCTCAGTTCAGTGACTACGGAGCCATAGAACTTGACACCTTTGTGTACATTATATGCTTTTTGGTAAACTGGTCATTATTTCTGATTCTAAAAGTTAGTAGCCTTCACTAAGTATTTATTTAAAATTTAAAAATTATGTAAGCTTTACCTGTTATGCTACTGTGTGAAAAATAGGGAATAAAAGGTAGTAAATGCAGAAAATTAACAGTGTATATTACATGGCGACAAAAATAAGGCAGTGTTATTTTCCTGAAGACTAGGTTTCTGTGCCTCTCAACCAAGGACTCAAGCCAAAAAGGCTTCCAACTAGCTAAAATTATCGAGAGGTCTTTGTACCATAGCACCTGACACATAGACACACTTAAGTAAATCTTTGGTATATGCTTCTTTGCACTTGAAGATCATAGCAACTCATTCTCCGCCAGTCCAAATAACTAGTTTATTTTATCAAATCATTTATCATTTAATGTTTTATCATTTTAGGTAAATCTTCACTTTCTTTAGCTTCTGTGGTAGCCAGCCTCCAAGATGGCCCCAAACCATTCTTGCCTCCAGGTATCCATACCCCTGTGTGTTCATTTACACCAGTAGGAATAGGAATGACCCATGTAACCAATAGGATATCATAGAAATGAAGGAGGGTGACCTCAAATGCTAGGTCACAATTGCTATGTAGCTTCTGCCCAATTAAACCTTTAAAGTTCCTTTCTGTTATAGTCTACTCTCCTGTTTTCTTCAATAGAATCATTTCTGACTACTCATTTTAGTTTTAAACGGTCATTTTGGATCCTACCCTTCTCTAGCTTCCTTTGCCTTGCAACCTAGAATCACCTGTAAATTGAATAAATACATGCTTTACAACTCCATTCTATCATTTTTAAAATGGATAAAAACACTAGAAGGCATTAGGTTCAGTACTGATTCTTACATACCTGAAAGATTACTGAGTATGTTCAGAGACTGACAATGAACCTATGATGATGTTAAGGTTACAATATTCTAATTATCTGAATACCCACTTAATATGGAGATCCAGTGTGGGTGATAGACTAGATAAATTGATCTTACTTTTTTCCAGTCTATAAGATCCATCACCATCCCCGGAGAACATTAGATTTAAATCTCTTAGATACCAATTTTTAAAGTATGTATCCTAACATCAAGCATTATACTGGTTTTTAAAACTATGACAGATGCTACAAGTTATGAAAAATTCTCTAAGGGTATGTGGGGAATCCTTAATTTAATTAAACAACCAAGATATAGCAATATGTCTTTATTTTTCATACAGAGTGCCACCGCAGGTAACCATCAGAGAACACATTGCTATTTTCGAATATACAGAACTGAACAAAATCATTTTAGCATGCTGCATTACTGTACATAGAAAACTGGTGAACATCTTCAGACACTAAGACTAGGAAATAAAATGAGTTAACGCCATTTGTTGATATGTTTATGAATCATTCAGCAGTATTATGGTAGACTGCCTTTACCTGAAAGCAGAATTATAATCACTCTGGCAGCCACTAGGCAATTCTACAATGCAGGTCTAATGAAGGGTACAACAAGCAAGGGACAGAGGCCATGTCCTGTTCTGAAGCGAGAGACTGATTTAGAGCCTGGTTCTGCACATTTTTAAGAGTTGATACAGCCACTGTAACAGCTTAATATTGAGTTTCCCTTACAATGTATGCTGACAGTCAGCATAGGTGAGAATTTTTGAAACAGCTAAATAAATCTAGGGTAAAAAAGCAGAACACTGTCCATATAACAGAACTGCTACTTTATAACTTTTGCCCAGTTCTCTTACCTGTCGTCCTGCAAAAACCCCTCATCTGATGAGTTTTAGTGAAAGCCTCTAGCAACTGTAACAGACTTTTCAACCCAGCTTTAGATACTAAGTATCAGAAATAAGTGCCTGTGAAGTGGATGTGTCCAGGGGAAAATGGCAGTGTTTCTACTGGAGGTAAGTGTCAAGTTTCCTCTTGATGTTGTCAAAGGAATCAGCTCCCATATAATCAGCCTGGCCCTGTTCCCACCGTTCCTTCCGTTCTTCTGAGGATACAAAAGGCTGAGCTGTATCTGGGATCTCCCTGAGGGACAGGTGTGATATGGCTCCTGAGACATCTTCCTAGAAAGGAGAACATAATCAGAGACTGCTTGAGAGCTGAAGATCAGACCATTTTAAAGAATGCAATAAATTGAAGACAGTGAGAAAAGCCAGGATGAATTATCATGCAGAGTTGCAAAAACTGAAAAGTAGTACGTGAAACAAACAAAAAAGACAAAAAAATATAAGGGTCATATGGTTTTTTCCTAACAAAATGAAGACTTCTTGACTCAGTGAAAACATTGGGAGAACAAAGTAATTAGGGTCAATGTTTAAGTTCTGCATACCTTTCTACAGAAGCCACAAGAGAAAGCCAGTGTATAGACCAAGTCTGAAAGCTGCAAACAGTTCATTAAAAAGCGTAAGATGGATGGACAAGGGAAGACAAGTCTGACGATAAATTCTCAATCTGTGTGGGCTCAGAAAGGTTGAGAACTTAAACAAAATGATACCTCAGAGGCTATGATTCAGAAAGAACCTAACCAGAGAGCCACAACACATACACAAGTTATCATTGTAAGAAGGAAAACTAAATGGTCTATGTACCAAACTTTTCTGCCTGTTCAAGCTTTCATTTGGATTACCAAGTAGCATCTGTTCTTGTAGCTTCTGTTAATGTAATTTGCTTAATGTTGAACAACTGTTTCAATTTCCATCTTCACCTTTCCTTGAGTCATAATTCTCAGCATTGGTGTTGCAGAAGGAACAGTGTAAATGTTCAGCAAGCAGAGCAAACATTAAATTTGATTCTTATTATGTATAGATAGGCAATCAACTTCAGAGGTACCATAAAAGAATACTAATGCTATCCTTCAAAAAGCTCTAAAGTGAGAAGATACTGGAAATCTTAGCAGAGAAAAAGGAAGGTGAATGAATACAAACAGGTATTGATTTTAGTAGAGAAAATGGCAGAGAAATTTTTTGATTACCTATTTTTGTTGAGATATATACATGTACATATAGTATAAATATATATATATATATATATATATATAAACATACTGGAACTCCAAGGTGCTTGGGTATAGGATTGTATTAATATTATAGCTGAGGCAACATAAGGAAGTCCTTTCCATTGGATTAGTCCTGTCTTTGCCTTCCACTTGCTACAGGAAGGATATAGGGAGGCACTTCCATAGTCCTCTGCTTGCAAAATGGGGGGGGGCTGTGAATTTACAATGAGCATTCAAATATACTGGATCCTAACTTAAAATAGTTCAGCATTTAAAGTGTAACTCTCCCTTCCCCTGCCATAAAAAGTGCTATTCTTAATTCTGGGCTGTAGAGGAATACCTTAACTAACGTCTGTCTCAAATTTCTCTCAGACCTGGATTTGAGTCCCAGTTCTTAACTAGTCTGTTAAATAACTAAGACAAGTTATATAGCTTTGTTAAGCATCAGTTAATTTACTTATAAAAAGGGGATATTAACAATACTAGTACTTAACTTGATAGGGTGGTTATAAGGGTTAAATAGGACTAGGTAATTTTATTAAACACTGTGTGGCAGGCACTATTCTGAGTACTGTACAAGTATTATCTCATGATTCATATAAGGCATTTAGAGTAAGAATGCACGTTGTTAGTTTCTTCTCCCTTTCTCCTTTCTATAATATATTTTGGTAAAAATGCTAATAAGTGAAATGGCTAAAATTATGCCATAATCTCTTACAATATTATAATCTCTTTTAGCCAAATGATTAACTGATAACCTAATTATAATTCACCCATTCAGTTTTACTCTTTATATCTTATTATGTAACGTAACAGTTTAATTCCTCACCCTCTTCCAATTCTTTCATAAGAACAAAACTCAGAGGACCTTTAAAGTCCTCTTTTAGCATCAGAAAAGATACTAAAGAGGGTTGTTATTATAAATGTTAACATGTCTTCTTCCTCCTACAAATAAATTTCTTTTTCAAGATCCTACATAATTTATAGGAGTACAAACATAAGAAATCAAAATAATCTTATAAAAGTATTTATTTTATGTTCATGTTGTTATTATTTTCACCAATAACATTCATCTAAGCAGGTGGCAAACATAAAATAGGTATATCTAAATGCTTGCAGTTTCTAGAACATTAAATGGAATATTCTTTATTTTTATAGACTATTACTTCTAGGAATAATCTCAGAATCTTTTTCATAGGACAATGGGCTAAGAATTAGGTAGTTGTAATATATGGATATATATACAAAACTCTAAAAACTTTCCTTATGTTCTCAGCTCTAAAGAAATTTGCTACACTATTTTTGCTACTTCTTTGCTGTAATATTCCTCCCCTCTAAGATGATCATTGTTTTCTTTCCACAAAATTTTATTTATCTCTTTGCTTAAAATACTGCTAAATATTCTCCAGTCTCTATTGATATAACAAGTTTTTTAAAAGGCAGCATTAAATTATTTGAAAGAAAAAAACCAGAACCTACCACATTTAGGTATGAGTAGGTATCTTTGACAAGGCCAAATTGTTGAAGCAGAGGTAAAATATTGGTGGTGAAGATGTCCCACCACAGGTTGAGAAACTCTGGATGAGTCATGGTGGGATCGTGGGACTCACTTTTGACACTTTTTGTTTTGGGATCATATGTATAATTCCATGGTTTGACTCGTCCCAGGAAATGCACGACTTTGGCATTTGCACCAAACCTGCCAAGTGAACACAAGTTGAAACCAAACCGTTAGTGGACTCTGAGCACTGACACAAAGATAAGCAGCACTTTGTTCTGTAGCCTTAATAGTGCACTTTCCATCCTGCAGTAGTGGTTGGAAAAGAAACTGAGTTCACTGTGAAATTGTGACACAAATATGTGTAAAATCATTCAATTATGTGTTAAATACATGTAAAAATGCAAAAGTAGTACTGGTTCAGCACAACATGGAAGGACCAATCTATTGGGGATAGGAAAGGCACAACCACTTAGAAAACACATCTGCATGACCTAGTAAAGTTGAAAATGCTTACGTTCTATTATACAACACAGCAGCTCAGGTCCTAGGCATATATCCTAAAGAAACTCTTGCACACATGCAACAGGAGACATTGTCAAAATGTTAACAGCAGCAGCAGTGTTTGAAATAGTCATAAACTGGAAACAACTCAAATGTCCATATGTTAGAGTATCAGATTTTTAATCAGCAAATGTACACTCCTCCCAACCTCCTCAGGGGAGTACAGCTTCCCATCTGATGTTGGGCACAGTCACAAGGGTTGAATTGACCAATACAATGTGCTCAGAAGTGACAGTGACAGAAGCACTGCTTATTTCTGTTCACCTTCTCTGAGAAGTTAAAACTTCTGCCAGTGGAAGAACATGCCCTGGGTAGCCTGCTGGTTTCAGAGGAATGACAAACATGCAACGGATCTAGATCAAACCTAGGGCTTGGCTGCAAACCCAGCTGAGATTGTCAGAGCTGGCCCAGCCAACCTACTTGTAAGAAATACTTGCTTACTGTTGAATATCACTGAAATTTTATAGTTATGTATCCAGTCTATCTTTTTAAAGGAATCATCTGGTATGTTCATACCATGGAAGACAATAAAAAATGAATGAACCATAACTATATACATCACGCAGCAAATAGCTGAATTTTTAAAACATGTTGAAAAAAGAAATGAATCAAATAGAATTACATACATATGATTCCATTTAAAGGCAAAACCAAAAAAAAAGGTGCTGTTTAAAGATTAGAAAATTGTAATCAATATAAATTTCATGATACTGGTTACCTCTGGGGGAGATGGGAAGCTATTATTGGGATGGGACACTATGGGGCTTCTAAGGTACTGGTTATATTCTATTTCTTTGGTGGTGGGTATTTTGAAACAGTGCACTTTTTTTTTGTATATACACTATATTTCACAATAAATAGTATCTTAAAAAGAGGGTTAAGTGTGGTCCTGTTCTGGCTGAGAGGAAATCTATGTATATAAAAATAGAAAACAACAAAAGTGAAAATAACAAGGACCCAAGGGAAAATAAGAACAGCGAGTGCTCAGGAATTCAGAGGCAGGGAAGGCACTAAATGCCAGCTTCAGTGGGGCAAAGATGCTGAAATAATGGGATGTGACTTCGAGCTTGTACAGCAGATGGGATCTGGGTAGCTGGTGATAATACAGGGAATTCCAGGTAGGGGGATGGCAGGTTTAAGGTGAGCACCTGTGTGCTTGACCAAGCATTCTCCAACTAGAGCCAGAGATGAAACTTTGAGTAGGGAAAGAAATGGTCAAATGGGACAGATCCTTGGGTACTGGGCTCAAGTGTTAGATTTCAGATTTATCTATAGGCAGCCAACGGGGCATGATGTACAAATCAAAATAACACAAATTCTATTCATGTATTTTTTCCTATCTCGTAAAGTTTATTTTTTTAAAAAAAATGTTAGTTACCTGTTAAATAGCTATCATTATCTAAGAGTTTACTATGTTTGGGGCTCACATTCTTTAAAGATATGATTGGAAATATTTCTACAAGGTAGATTTTACTAATGTGTTTACTAATGTGTTAATTGAAGCTCGGGAAGACTCAGTGAGATGCCCAGGACCACACAGCTATTAAGTGGCAAAAATGGGATTTGGCACAGTTTTCCCTGTAAGGCCTGAGCTCTTACCATCCTATGGTGCTACCACTCCAAAAATGTGCACGAAAACTACAGCCTACTTGTAAAATTCCTTCCTCTTAAGGGTGATTATTCCATGATGTATTTCTTTTGAAAATGAAGAAAATATTTGATAACCCCAAGCTTACTCTTTATTTTATACACATAGTATATGTTACACACACACACACACACACACACACACATGTACTCTCAGTTTAATTCTTTAAAAGGACAGAAATCATAATCCCAAATTTGTGCACAGATAGGGGTATCAATTAAGTGTTACACATAAGGCACTGTGCTCAGTATGTGGCTGCAAGAGGCTTTCATCCAAACAGGGAGATGGGTCACCTACATTAAAATAAGTAATAGCACAAGCAAGGCAAAAAGTCAGGGCTACCAGGGCAGTGCTGACATAAGGGCTACAGGAACTCCAAAGCAATGGCTGCAGGTGGGATTTTCAGAGAAGGATTTGTGCAGGAAGTGGGGGCCGGGACAATGCCTGGGAAAAATGGGCAAGATTCAGATAACTGGCTTCAACACATGTTCTAATGGTGACAGGGGCACCCATCCTCAAAAATCTGACACTTGGGTGTGGGGCTGGGTAGGCACTCCCTCATCCTAATCATACAAACTCTTAAGCCTAAAACCAAAATAGAGCACACAGGAATGAGCAGGTGTTTCTTCCATCTTCTCAGACATTCACCCCTCCTGACTCAACTTCCCTGCCTGGAGCCATAGCACTTGTTTGCTCCTCCTGAATTAACTGACCACTAAGTCTCAACCCATGATTTGCCTGACATAAATGTTATACACAGTCTTAACATGGTAGTAATACTAATTAAAATAAATTAAAACATGAATATAAACTCTATTCCTTTCCAACCTTTCCTGACAGTTCACAAATGATTATACAGTAGTAATAGCACTAGCTCACACATATTTAGTATTCACATGTGCCAGGCACTGGTTAGCATTTGCATGGTTTACTCAGTTGATCTTCAAAATGACAATGTAAGGAAACTGAGACATGAAGTAAAATCACTTGTCAAGCATCTCCTGGCTGGTGAAGGTCAAGGATGGAACTCTTCCCAGGCAGTGCGTTTCCAGAGCCAAGGCTCTTAACCATGACTAGACTGTTACTATAAGACACTCCCAGAATTATAAGGGCATTGTCTGAGCGTGACATTTGTTAATCCATGGATTAACTCCTGCATATGAACAGTTAATCTGAAACTGGAAAAGGTATGCCTAAGCCTTGAGAATATGCCAAGTATAGTTAAGGACTGAGCAACAGAAAGTAATCAACAGGAAAGAAGCAAGCAACTTAGCACCAAAGACTGAAGAAAAGACTGTTCTTAGCAGGATGCAGTTTGCACAAAGATTAGAGAAAAAGGGAAGAACAAGAATCAGGAATGAGTGTGCTTCTTAGGAGCAGCAGGTAACCCACAAGGGGATTATACTGGACAGGGTCTAAGGGACTCCCCAGCTCCTGTGAACTGGGGCTTCAGAGGAAGGGCATGATGGTCCAATCCACCTGCACACAGAGACTGCCCCGTCCTCCACTGTATACAGCAATGTCTAACTCAGCCTCTGGCTCTGTGCCCACGTGGCTCAGTCTTCTCCACACTGGTTCAGATGCCTCTGCAACCTTCCTGGATACCAGCTTCATCTGGTTCAATTCCTCCCCATTGTGGCCATGGTCTTCATCTTGAATGTCAATAGGAACACCATTTGGAAACAATCCACACCCTGCATTTCACTTTGGCTCAAGCCTTGGGCTCTACCTTCATGAATCCATATTTGTTAGTGTCTCTTTAAAGCTAAATCACTGTTATTCCCTGTGGCCAGGGGATCCTCCTTCCTCAGAATTACCTATTCTACCCTAACAAGGTGAAAAACTGTATCCACTGGATATTACTTTCATAGGGAAGTCTGAGTGTTACAAAATTCCTTGATAAGCCTTTTGAGGTGGAAACTGAGACCTTAAGGGGTCCTAAACATGGGTAAAACTGCCCCTTCTGCCCTAAGACAAGGAATTCTCTGACTGCCTACAAGATAGCAGGAGGTTGGGGAGGGACAAAAGAGGTGAACAGGACTGTGAAAGGTGGCACAGCACGGGGTGATGTAGTCTCCCCAACAGCCAATCAAATTTCTGCAACAAAACTAAACAAATCACAAAATGTAGGATGTGAATAGGTTTCTTAAAAAATTAATTAGGGCCAGATTATTGAGGGGCAGACCAGAAACAGATTCAGGAGTGTGAAGGCAGACAAAAGCACGAGAAAGGAGGTAAGAAAGATGCTGGGCATGCGGAAATCATACAAATCATACAGTGGCTTCAGACATCACAGGTTCAGGCTACGGTCAGCTCTACTGCTGTACAACAAGGAAAGGGAGCTTTTCTGGATGGTTTAGGTATTGAGATTACTTTGCTCTGACTGCTACACACACCTAACATTTATGGAAACGGATAGTGGTAGGGGGTGGGAAGAGGAAAACAAGTTTTAGAACAAGAGCTCTTTATGAGAAGAGCAGGCCTGGGTGAGTCACTGAATATGGAAGGCCTGGGCTGGCCAGGGGCCCTTTGAGAGTGGGAGGAGGGCAGAGGAGTGAGAAGTAAAGCAGCTGCTAAGTGGGAAAAATGGGGTGGAGAAATGAAGGCAGAGGGAAGTGAAGACAGACTTTGCAGTTTTGTAAAAGACAGTCACCACAAGTATCTTCCTGGAAATTAGCTAGGGCAGCCTTTGGCTTAATATAAGGGGCACTATCTGGACCAAATACCAGCCACTTTGCATCAGGGTTTAGGAGTCCCTTTAACTACACAATTATGTCCTCACTGTACAACAAAACAGTGTTTATTTACACAGCAAAAGAGCCTAAAGGGCTTGCTCTATTAGCTTTCATGATAAGACACATTGTACACAAAAAAGATGAACAACAGGTCTCAAACGCTAGTCTGTTTTCTAGAGTTTAAATTAATCTAGATATGAATTTCCAGTAAATTATTTTTATGTCTCAATCCTGTTCCCTGAGGAATGTTTTTAAAAATAATTTTCTATCATCTTAACCAATTTGCCCTTCAGTCATTTATGAAAATCCAAAATGACCACATCAAAATGACATAAGTAAAAGCAAAGGTCAGGAGTCAAAGGGGAAGTTATTTCTTGCTTAAAAGAGTATTTTAGCCAAAATACAAATTGGGGGTTCACCCCAGAAAAGAGTAACACAGGATATTTTTCTAGTGTTATATCTCTCCCACCAAAGGCAGCAATCAGGTATCAGTCAGAATTTATATTGCATAGCTAAAAGCAAAATAGTTAGCCAATGAATAAGAAGGGAAATGTTGATGTCTGAAGATAAAGTTCAACTAACTTCGACTCAGAACAAAGATAACCAGATGATTCACTGACTCACTACCTGATTTATCCACCAAATTATAATACCATCCAGAAATAATAATAATAAATAGTTGGGTACATATCACAATTGTCTCTAAATTACTGACAGCCATTCATTTTGACCCAGTAATGGGGATTTGTCTTAGCTTTCAGACATCTCTTAAAATAAGTGTTCTAATTTTAACTTGATAGAATCTCAAAAGAGTCATCCAGATCACAAGACATAGTTTGAACCCAAGCCAGCAATAATCCTGCTTATGTTAGCCGTTAAAATTATCCCTGTGACCTGGTGTTACCAAAAGATCAGATAGAATTTTCATGACTAGTAGTTGAGAAACATAGCTGGTACATGTGGATGAGACTACAGAACTGTTTAGAACGGAAAAGGAACTAATCTACGACAGTACACACAGGAGCAATTTTAGTTCTCACTAAGCTCATACTGAGAAAGAGAAAGACGGCACTGTTTGTGTGACACTGCTCTGGGAAATGTGGCAACAATGCCAAGCATCCTCTTGTCCACTTCAGTGCCTCGTGTTCTCTGTTACGTTGCCACTCACTCATGCACCTTCTCAGACTCACACACGTGGGTGAAGCCACGCATGAGACCTTCCTCCGCAACCAATTAACCACCTCTCCTCTCTCACCCACTCATGATCTAAGTTAAGTCACAAACCCAAGTGCCCAAGGGGTGGGACTGATCATGCAGAGGAGGAGTGGATCTGCTGGGGTGGGGACTGTGGACCACAGAGAGCACATGCCTCATTGCCAGGAGACAGCTGTTACCCACCAGCAAACAATTGTGGCCTGAGGAACCCGCCCAATATTTCCTTGCCTTGCAAACTAATCCTCCCAATAGTATCCTGGCAATCAGAACAATGTCAATACTCAAAAACAGACTTTACTAACCTAGACTAGAACCTAGTCAACTATACTACCTACCAGGTTGGCCTCTCTTCACAAACCAGGCCAGGGAAAGACTCACAAAGCAAGGCTACTAGGGAGACTCTCCTGGAGGTTACTTGTCTCTCTTAGTTTCTACTGGCTGATTGCTCATTCACTCATTCATTCAACCAAAACACACACACACACCCCTACCTACCAGCATCTGTGTCCACACACTCTGCCTTCTTTCATGTTTCTAAGCATGAGCTGTCCTGGCTCTTACCTGAAGCCAACCTCTCCACTTGTGCACTAGGTCCCATCCCCTTTCACCTACTCAAAGACATCAGTCCAGCATCTCCCTTCAGTTTTCTGCATTGTTAATGTTGCCCACTCCAGCCCTCACATCATTCCCATCAATATAAAAACATGCTGCAACGTCTCCCATCTTTACAAAACAATCACCACCACCCTCTCTTAACACTACATCTCCGTCTAGCTGCCACCCCATTTCTCTCTCCCCTTTAAAGCAGATGCCTAGAAAATCCATCCACGTTCACTACATTCAATTCTCCTCCTCCATTCTCTTGGACCCGCTTCAATCAGGCTTTCTCCCCGTCACTCCACCAGCTGTCCTCTTGCCAAAATCACCAGTGACCTCCACATTGCACATCCAGTGCCAATTCTCATTCTCCTTATATCTGACCTATCACAGCATCTGACACAGATGGATCACTTCTTCCTCCTTGAAACATTTTCTTTTCTTTGCTTCTGCAACACCACACTTCCCTGGGTTTCCTCTTACCTTGCTGTCCTCAGTCTCTTGTCCCTGTTCCTCCTTATCTTTCTGCCTTGAAGTTCAATCTTCAGGACTCTTTCCTATTGATAATAACTTCCTTGGTTACATCATCTTGTCTCAGGACTATAAGTATCATTTATATGCTGACAATTCTCATAGTCATATCTCACCCAGACCTCTCGAACTCCTAACTTTTACCTATTCCACACTTTCACTAGGATGTTGACATGCACCTTAAACTTCATACTTCCAAAACCAAATTACATTCCACACAACTCTGACCAATCCCTACTCCCAAAAACCTGCTTCACCCACAGTATTTCCTATCTCAGGAAATGGTGACTCTATCATTCCAGCTGTTTAGACCACAAACCTGTAACAGTCATTTTCAACATATTCTACTGAATATCTTATTTTTCAAAAGAAGTTGGAAACCTGGGTTTTATGTGAAATTCCCTGACTTTTAAATATTGACAATTGAGTGAGAGAGAAAAAAAAAAAAAGAAAGAAAAGTCTGTGTAGCAGGAAAAAAACCATACCTTTGTGACAAACAGTTTGCAGCCCACAGGTTGGAGACCTCTGAGGAAGGTCCTCCACACAATCCCCATGCTTCTTCCCTGCCATGAGCTCCCCTTCCTATTTAGATAGCATTTCTCACCCAGACTTCTGCCCATGAGATCTTAATCCTTGTTCCCTTTTTGCTATTTTCAGAGCAGCCTCTAAAAGCTGGGTTGGGTCTGATATGGAAGCTTTTCCCCTGGTGATGAAGATTTAGGAAGAGCAGAATAGGCAACAGTGAGATCTGAGGACAGATCATCTGACAGAGATAAACACTTAGAGATGAAGTGAGAGTGACCAGATGGCCATGCTGAGAAATGGGGCACCTGGGGTCCGGCAGGCATCATTAACACCCAGAAAGAGGAGCAAGACATCAGTGCAAGCACCACTTGATTCCTCCTCAACACTCAAACCATGATGAACGTGCCATGCGCGGTACAGGAAACTGCACCCCTAAGCAGTTAGGACCACACACTCCCTCATTCATCTTTGGAGACTTAAGTACGCTGCGTGTGGGGTGCACTATACGTGCTCCAGGTCTGCCAGCTGAAACAACAGTGAGCCAACAAATAGCTGGGGAAAAAGAAAAGTGATCCAAACTCTTTTTGGGTCAGCCAAAGGGTTTTGGGTGAAGATGGAGGAGTGTGAAAAGAAATGAAAACAGAAAGGCTATGGTTTCAAGGACAATAGTTGTCAGGAAAGTTGGAGCAAGGGGGTCTCAGAGATCAAGGAAAAACAATCAAATCAGGAACAGTTTAGGATACCAAAGGTTCAATTTCTTTGGGGAAAATATTGATTTTAGGTAGGTTTGATAAGGTCTTAGTGAATGAGTCAGATTTTTAAAAAGGAAATGGATATGAATATCCTCAGAAGAACTCAAAGCAGCATAATAAATGGAAAAAATGTCAACTCTCACTAGGCCAGGTCTCAGGTCACATTTACAATCAAGTAAAAGGGTAAAATAAAATATTTATATGGAACTTATTTTGTAAATTAGGCTTTGTACTCAATCAATTTGACCAATTAATTTGTGTGGTGGTCTGAAACAATGCCAGAGAATTCTGTATCTTTGCTTTAGGCCTGTTCTACATAGCATAATATGTCCTAAAGAGCTTTTGGTCAGTGGATATAATAGAAAGCAGAAATGAAACTAAATAACTGATTTTAAAAAAATTAATGAGATTTTTTTCTAGCACTATGCACAAACCAAATCCTATGCTATATGGATGAAACAGGCCCTCCAGTTGGAGAAAACTTAACAAAAACTAACATTCATTAAAAGCCTATTACATCCCAAACATTATGCTAGGTACTTTCATAAATATTGTTTCATTAAGAAATATATTTATAACTTATTTTCCAATGTAAATAACTATAAATTAACTTAAAAACTGCTAAACCAAGCATTTTAGTTTTCAAATTATGCTGTGTTAAAGATGATCTTCCACTGCAAAAAAATATTACTTACTAATTTTGTTTTTCAGAAATTATGTTTGAGTCATTTAAAGTGGTAAAACTATTAAGTTTGCTTCCTTTATGCTTTGTTCTACCCAAAGGCTATGCAGAGAAAGGCATTAGATATGTTACTTCATGGCTCGAATTCATATTAAGTTTGCTTCGTATCAGGCCATCCTTTAGCTGAAATTTCACATAATAGCAAAGGTCACTCCATTCTAGATATCTAAGACTCTAAGATTCTGGAGTGTCTAAATACTGCCTTGGTGACCTTATAGCACATGGTTGTTTGCAGTTGGTGAGACAAATCCTAGACTCCTTCTTCTGTAAAGCCCAAGTTGCTCTAAACCACTTCATGGTGTCCCATTCTACCTGTCACTACCCATACCGACCTAGGGAAGGCCAGCCAGTTGGTCCTGGAGATCACCAAGGTTATTTTGAACCCAACAGTGGGGCTTCAAATCCACAGGGCTCCTTGAGGAATACCTATGGTGGTCCGAATGTTCATAACAGGCTACTTCAGTTTAAAAAGATTTGGAGCACAAATTTATATTAACTTAAAATAAAAAAGAAATGTAACTACCGGTGCCTTTTCAGCCCTCCCCAAATTCAAGGGAATATAAGGAAAAATGTCCTTGGAAATGGGTCTCTGCAAGAAAAACAAAAACATTTTCTGACAAAGGGAAGGGAAAATGAGTTCTTTGATCTGGTTTCAGCATTCCTAAATAAGCAGCAATGGGGTGAGACAAGGCATGGTTTTGAGCAGTCTTATCACAGAAATGTACAGCTGACACCCCAAGGGTGAGCCATATCACAGCAGCATCAAATTTTGTCAGCAACGGGTAGAGAAGTCTGTCTAATGGGTGGAATTGCTCCTGACTTCCCCAGTGCAACATATACTCTATGGTTATGGCAATAAACCAAGGAGATTTCCAAAATTAATAATAAGCACTCATTCATTGAGCCAGGAGGAAGAAGTCATCCTAATCATTTTGGTAATTTAGATCTCAAACTGTTTTCTGGGGGAAATTCATTTAGGATATAAAAATAACTGGGTTCCTGAGAGAGAAGGCAAAGGTTCTAGCAAATGAGTCCTTCTTACCCCTCAGAACCTAACTATTCTCCATCTGCTTCTTGTTCTTCTGTGTTAAAAATATCTCAAGCAATATCTGTGCAAACCAGGCTATCTCTGAAAGGTACAGTGCGCTCAATGTGGAGGTAAGGTGAAAAATCAGATGAAGTCAACCTGAACCACAGGCTAACTATGCAGAATTGAGTGGAATGGCCACACTATTTAAAATTCTTTCTGGCCGGGTATGGTGGCTCACGCCTGTAATCCTAGCACTCTGGGAGGCCAAAGCGGGAGGATCACCCGAGGTCAAGAGTTCAAGACCAGCCTGAACAAGAGCAAGACCCTGTCTCTACTAAAACTAGTAGTCCCAACTACTCAGGAGGCTAAGGTAGGAGGATCACTTGAGTCCAAGAGTTTGAGGATGCAGTGAGCTAGGCTGATGCCACGGCACTCTAGCCCAGGTAACAGAGCAAGACTGTGTCTGAAAAAAAAAAAAATTCTTTCTCTTTTGTACTCTCATCTTTTTGCTTGCTAAGCTGAATTTAGTCAATTAAATTATAAGCAACTACCCTATAATAGGCAAATTTGGCTCTAGGGGGTCAAGCTCTCATGGTTCGCAGGAACACTGTTCAAACTTGCAGAGTTAGTTATGATGTAATAAGAATTGAAATGAATCAGGTCCACAATGCCAGGGAAGACAGATTTGTATTTTACAAGGCCAAGGACTAAGAGGCAAAAATAATGCTTCTCCTATTCCTCCCTCGATAGTAAATCCTGTTCTGTTTGCTTTACTCCGAACACAGTTGCTATGTTTAAGAGTTTGCCTGTCTCACTGTAGAAAGGGAAGAGAATTAAGAGGCTGTAAAATGTTGGAGACGTATGCCAAGAGAACAGTTAGAGAGGAAAGAACACAGATGCTTGTGAGCCTTATCTGGGGAACATTGACAGAGTCTTCCCAGGAAAGAACAGAAAAGGAAACATTTCTGCCACAGAAGGCCAGCCATGCTCATCACTGTGGTGCAAGACTTATGGAGAGGACTTTGGATAATGAAAAAGAGGAATGAAAGACCCTTTGTTTTCTGCTCACTCAGGAATGCCCAAACGGGATGGTTTTGGAGAAAAAAGCCCAGTCAATGAAGGGCTTCACTGCCCATGGCTGTGTCTCAGGATCAACCTGACAGCTAGGCCCCTGTTCAAGAAATCTGAATCATCTTCTCAGTTCAACACAAATGAGTCAGAGGCTAAAGAACAGCATCCAGGGCCTCATAGTGAGACAAAAATATTGCAACAAGGCTGTGTTAGTTGCAAGGTATTATCAGAGCTGCACCAGGCACTGTGCTAAACAAGCACGTTACCAAAAACAAACAACAAATGTCCACGGAGCATTTCATGTGTATTAACTCACTTCATCCTCTTGACAACCCTATGAGGCAGGTACTATTTTCTTCCTTGTTTACATATGGAGGAACTGAGGCACAGTCTTAAGTCATGGAGGAGAAACATGACAGAGTGAGGACATATGCCCTGCCATTCTGGCTTCACAGATTACTCTCAGCTCTACACTGCCTCTTAAAGAAAAATGACTAATAACTTAGCATTTACTGAGCACTAGGGTAGGCCAGGCCCTCTTCTAATCACTTCACATGATGACCTCCTTTAATACGCACAATAGCCCTATGAAGACACTGAGGCAGAGAGAAGGTGAGTCCCTAGCCCAAGGACACTGTCTAGTAAGTGGCTGCTCCCAGATGTGTCCTGAGGTCATCCAGCGTCAGAGCCTCTACTCTTAACCACAACACCACACTGCTGCCAGCATCTTGCTTCATGCCCACAACCACCACGAAGGGAGCTTTCAACACCCTCTTTGTGCAGTTGAGGGAAACAGAAGCAGCTCAGCAGCCAGTCTGAGGCAGAAGTTGAGTTTGTGCCCAAATTCATCCCCTTCAACTTGTAAGTCTGCAGAACTTACAGTCTGTGTTCTTGACCATGACATATGGATGGTTTGCCAGAGGGCCAAGCACCCCAGCAACTTCTGGGAACCTTGTCCTGTAAGGCAGCTGAAAGCCCCCTGGATACTCCAAGAATAAGGCCACAGATAACATCAAGGCCTCTCCCCATTACAGCCATGTTTCTACAACAGAAAGACTTTCCTCAAAGTTCTCACCCATTATTTTTCTCAGAATGACAATGAGACACTCCCAAAATTTTAAACCCCACTCCCTTGTCCTTATCAGCCCCAACAAAAGGTAAACCCTTTGGACTTACGCTTTAAATGCTGGGAGGTAGGAGTATATAGAAATGCTGCTTAGGTTATAAATAAATGGCAGGTGTTTTTTGATATCTGTTGTTGCCCAGCTGCTAAAAAATGTGTTCAGTAAGCCCTGGTCCCCACCTGAAAGAAAAAAAAATATGAATTATAGTTAACAGATCTCTAGGACAGTATAACAATTTTATAGGAGTATATAACTAGACCTTCAAAAATAGGTACTAATTCCATTTTAAAGTAATAAATTCCTTGTCACACCCATTAAGGACATTTTGGGGGTGGTCATGTCCTTGATTTAATTAATTCATTCAACAAATATTTATCGAGCAGCAACTATGTACCAGACACTGTACTATGCATGGTAGAATCAACGGTGCACAAGAGACACAGTCATCATCTCCCTGAGGGCCTGGTGGGCAGGAGGAGACACTGATATCAGTGAATCAAGAGTCAGCAAATGTCACAGATGGGGGTGAGTACAGTGAAGGAAAGTACAGGGTATCACAGCACGCATGGAATGGCTCGAGCCTCATCTGATGAGTCAAGGAAGGCTTCCATGAGGAAACTGTGTTTAAACCAAGATCTGAGAGGTGCAGGGGAGAACTTGACAAATGCAGGTGGAGGGAAGGAGGGTAAATGGTGTTCCAGGCAGATCAAAAACAGCTTGCACTGAAGACCTGAGTGGGCAGGAACACGAAGCTATGGAAAGACAACCTGGAAGGTGGACTGTGGAGTAAGAATCAGTTGCATGGCACAAGGTGAGCCTCAGAGAGGTTGGCAGGGACCAGACTACTTTGGGATCAGATTTTAGACTTTATCTCCAATTAAAGGTTTTAGACTTTTTCCTAAGAGCAATGGGACAGAAAAAGCAGCAAAAAGCAAGGGAACAAACTGGGATAATGGAATTGTTTTCTGGGGCTCCCAACTGTTGGCTCATTGTCAGAGGGGCCGAGACCACATCGTCCCTGTGCTGTACCCTCCTGCCGCTCACCAAGTCTCTGAGCAGGTCCTGGTCAGTCATCGCTATGGCAAGGTCAGACACAATTATAAAGCAAAGTGCTTGCTCAGCTCTGGTGTTCCTGAGCTTCATGTCTTTCTCAGAAAGTGAGGGCTGTGTCCTTTCATTCAAAAGAAATGAAAATCTAAAAAGCTAAGTGTCTGATCTAAACTTTTTTTTTTTTTTTGGAGTACTGTAGTAAGATTAGGGCTTTAGATTTAAAGTCCAAATGGACCTTACCCACCATCTTTTCTAAATACCCTCAATGAACTCTAAAAATCAAAGGCGCTCACTGAGTGAATGTCTATGGAGCAATCTCTGTACACAGCAGCCCTGACAGGTCCTCCATTCCTCAAGGGACAAACAGCTCAACAGAAAATCAGAGTTCCACCTTTGTAAGTTCTAAAGAACAATAGCGATGGCAGGAGGATATATTTCACTGCTACAAAAATGTAATGGACTGAATGTTTATGTCCCCCCAAATTCATACATTGAAATCCTAACCCCCAAAGGTAATGATATCTAGAAGTGGGATCTTTGGAAAGTGATTAGTGCCCTTATAAAAGAGGCCCAAGAGTGGTCCCTCACCTCTTTTGCCACATGAAGTTATAGCAAAAAGATAGCTGTCTATGGACAAGGATGTGGGTTCTCTCCAGACACCAAATCTGGTGGCACCTTAATCTTGGACTTTCCAGCCTCCAAAACTGTGATAAATAAATTTCTGTTATTTATAAGCCACCCAGTCTATGGTATTTTGTTACAACAGCCTGAACAGACTAAGACAACAAATAGATATGAAAACAAAAGACAATTTTAGCTATATAAGCAAAGTAATATATTCCAAGGCACAAAATATTAAAGCCAAAACACCATGCCATTCATCAGAGGCTTATTGTGGATTCTACAGAGATACCCTGACTGTGGGACTAGATGCTGGCAGCTGAATTACAGAGGCCTGAAATCTTACTAATTTCCTTTTACACATAATCAAAATACAGGCTCAGGAAATGTTCATAGCAGTTTTAGTCATAATAAAGCAAAACCAGAAACAGCTCACAGATCCAACAGACCTATGAATGTGGTATATCCACATAATGGAATATCATTCAGCAATAAAAAGGAACAAACTATTGATACACGTAACAACCTGGATGAATCTCAAAGTATGCTGGGTGAAAAACTCCAGTCCACTCCCACAAAGTTACACACTGGGTGATTTCATTTATATAACATCCATCAAATGATAAAATGATAGAGATAGAAAACAAATTTATGGTTGCCAGGGGTTAGGGAAAGAGAGAAGAGAGGCAGCCATGGGGGTAAAAGGGTATCATAAGGGATCCTTGTGATGGAACTGTTCTGAATCTTGACTATGGTGATGGTTACACCAATCAACACATGTGACAAAACTGCATACACACACACACATACACACACAGAAATGAATACATGTAAAACTGGTAAAATCTGAATGAGTTGGTGCTTGTGTCAGTGTCAATTTCCTGGTTGTGGAGGTATTTTAGTTACATAAGATATCACCACTGGGGGAAACTGGGTGAAGGGTATATAGGATTTCTCTGTATTATTTCTCACAACTGCATGTAAATCTATAATTCTCTCAAAATAAAAAGTTTTTCTCTAAAAGTCTGAGGAATAATGTGATTAAAATGCAAAACACAATCAGGAACTGCTAGTATTTAGATTCTAAATTCCATGAGAACAGAGATTATGACTCTTTTTGCTTATCATTATAATTCTACCATGTAGCAGAATGCCTTACACATAGGTAAATTATTTGTGGAATAAATGCAAAAACCCTGAAGATATTCTGTAACAGTAGAAAAGTTTAAACAACTTACATATTTTACCATATAGGAATGGTTAGTACATTATGATACCACTCAGAGAAATATTATTCAGCTATTAAAAATAATGCCTATAAAGCCCACCAATCCATTATGTAATATATAAAGATATACAGCTACATACATTATTATAACTAAGAACATAAACATTAATAAACATTTATATTGGAAGACAATAAATGAAATAGTAATTACATTAGAGGACTGGTATAATAGATGTTCCTTTCCCCTACTTTTCCCTATTATTTTTGTAATTTAAAAATATTAATACAATGGGGGGCAAGAATAAGAATTATGCTAAGATTTTCTTTCTAAAAATTCTTATTAATTTATTTTTATTGTGAAATGTGACACTATCAAAAGAAAAATATACATGTAGGTTATAAAGCATATAAATAAAACTCTATATATCTACTATCTAATTTTAAAACATAAGCCTTAATAAGATTTCTTTAACTTAAGCAATTCTACTTAAAATGACGACTGGCTACACGTAACACAGTGAAGAAATCTAATTCCACAGAGGCCTGAATAGTAGTTGTAAAGCAGAACTTCCAAATCCAAACTGCGTAAGCCTGGGAAACAGGAGTCAGAGTTGCTGATCCTTCAGAGCCCCTGGCTGGTTGCCTCTGGCTACAAAAGGCCGTTTCTGTTTACCCTTGGGTACCCTACCAACATCATCTATCCATTAGCTGCGTGCCACAGGAAGGCTGAGATGCACTGGGGGTACAGGACACAAACAAGGAGGAGAAAAGGCAACAAACAAGAACTGGTGAATCAATGGAATGGTGCCCATTAAATTGGCAAATCCTTGCCTCCAGAGGGGATGACACAGATCATGAAGCTTCCCTGGCCACTGACCTCATCATGTGACTACTAAAAGTAACCTTTTAGCCCAAAATTGTGGATTAAAAATAGAATTAAATGCCACCTAGGATTCTGTGGCTTCTTAAATAATTTTTAAATTCAATGGTCTAGATATACTAACCACCTTTTCCCAAATGCACAGTTCAACATTTCAAGGTCAAATATTTTAACTTCAACAGAAAAATCTATGTATAGTGTTATCAATAGCTTCTCTTTAGAAATCTTTAAATGAGAGCACAATTCAGAGCAGAATGCAAATCTAAGCATGCCCATGTTACAAAACATACAAGGATGCCATGAAGACTGAATTTCCACTACAAAAGCTCTAGGACTTTTGTCCAGTACATTCTAGTCAGACTTCCAGAGGCAGCTTTATTTAATCTGACAGGTTAAGACGCTGTTAATCTCACTCATCTCATAACCAACAAACATGATTAGCAGGCATTGCCAGCAGCTGTGATCCGGCAGGCCAGGGTGTAGCAACACAGGTGAGAGATAGGGAGAAAGGGAAAGGAACAAGAGGCACAGGGCATCTGCCTGCAACAAAAGCAAATATCTGATTCTGTATCATTCTTCCAACAGGCTGCCCAAATGCTAGTACATGATCACCTTACTATTATGTACTTAGTATTTTCTTGGTCTTGTGAGCAGGGTAACCATGGACACACCATAGTATTTTTCAGAACCTGGGTCTATTAGTTTCCTAAGACAGAAATGGAGTTGAGTGCTGTCTCTTAAATTTGTGCATTTGTTCAATGCTTGTGTGGTTTGTGTGCTCTTCCATAGTTTGTTGGCAGCTGGCTTGTCTACTGTGGGTAGCAGGCCAGTGAGTCAATTCTGGTTTAAATGTGAACCCTAGTATCTCAGCCACAGGAATGTTACCCCTAGACTCATGCTATTCAAACTGTGGTGCAGGTTCTAGCAGCATGGGCATCATCTGGGAGCTTGACAGAAATGCAGAATGTTGGGCCTCACCCCAGGCCTACAGAATCAGAATCCATATTCTAATTCCAGGTGATTTGTTTGCATAGTAAGATTTGAGAAGCACTGGTCTAGAGTCTTTTGGAGAATGATCCTTTTTTTTAATCAGAGAATGCAATTCTTTAAAATGTCTAAAATTATATAAATTTGATATAGGCATAATAAAGATGAATAAAATAGGTTCCAGCTCTCAAATGGTTCCCAATCCAAAGACATGATGGATAGACAGATATCCAGCAAATAATTTAAAGTAAAATATGCTTTATATTATAATCGAGCTATAGACAAGTACTGAAATGAACACGTGACTCACTCCTTAAAACTGACTCCCTATAATACACTTGGCAGATGTCATCATTACTGCCTATAGTGAACATGCCAAGGATTACTAAATTACAGCTTATGAATGGCCCAGCTCTTAGGGATATTTTTATGAGGTTTACTGAGGATCAGCGGATTAAACCCAGGTGGCTTATAGAAATCCAGGCACTTGGAGCTTGGGTCCCAGCATCACTGCATCAACCCATCCAAGTCAAGAACAATTGATTTGTTTTACCACTTCATGTAATAGCTTTTGTTTTTCACTCTTTTTAAAAAAAGATTCTTAATAACTTAATAGGAAGTTATTAAACTATTACATAAATGCAAGGAAACATTTATTCTTGGCTTAAATTTCATTTTCTCAGGCTGAGGTAGGTCCCTCCTGGTCTAGACTCTCTTAGCACTCTGAACTTATCAGAATATGATTAACTGTAGCTGTAATTAGTTGCTACATGTCTGTAAGGTTTCATAGAGTACAAGCTTTATAGAGGCAGGGATAAAATTTTTATTATTTACCAGTCTATTTTTGGCCCTTAAACTTAGCATCTTGCCCAGATTAGAAATTAAAATGATTTTTCAAATACTGAAGGAACCTTCCAGACTTTATAAAACAATGCGAGACTATCAACTGTGCTGCTGATTTAAAATGACAAAGCATTTCCAGGTACTGTGGATCAGAGGAGAGGAAGAATACGTATAGAGATAGAAGAGATGAGCCTCCATTATTTTTCCAGTAAAATGAGAAATACACCAGTTGCTCTGTCTACTCAGAGAAATAAATTTTAAGTATTTAGTAACTAATCTGTAGTAAGGCCAGGGTAATAGGGATTTTTTTCCTGTATCATTCTCAGGATATATTCTGAAGAATGCTATGTGGGATAATCGGGAAAGAAAGAAAAAAAACCCACATATAGACATCCCAGCCACAGAGTTAAGAAAGACTCTGGTTCAGACCTGGCTTTGCCACCAACTCAGGGACACTGGGCAAGCTGTTGTCCTGAACTGTAACAGTGATGGATTCCCAGTACCAGCTAGAGAGCAGGCCCTCAATAAATATTTGTTAAATGAATGAATGCCTGCCTCACAGGACTGTTGAGAAATAAGTGAAAAAGTAAAACGACTAGCATAAGAACCTGCACACACATTAACACACTAGTCCCCTCCTCCTTCTCTAGTTCTCACAGGGTTCATGATCTCTGCTGGTTACAAAGCTAGAAAAAAGCAGATGGCTAAGTTAAAAAAAAAATACTCATGAGTACGATGAGATAAAAATAGCTCTTAAGAAAAAACTTAAGTATACTCATTTATTTTGCCATTACATGTTATGGCTTTTGCTTTTCAGCTTATTTAAGACCCTTATTACCTAAACTATCAAATGATATCTATGCAATATAACAGTCATATTCAAAGCAACTAATACTCTAAGGGCAGCAAGCAATCTAGTGTTTGGGCAGCTGGGGAACGCCACCATGGGAAGATAACTGTCTAGGCAGAACCTGTCAAGTCAAGGAACCAAGTGAAGCACACCTAAATCTCCGAGCTCATTTGGTTTGGAGGAGACAAGTACCATCTTGAAATACTTCGGAACTTCATTCCTTTTTTGGGCAGGACCAGTATGAAGCCTAATTAACTACAAAGATTAACGAAGGTGACATGGGGTCAATTTTACACTTTAATAGAATTTAGCACCAAATCTTTTCTGTTAAAAATAATTTTACAACATTGTCTCTGTTTAAGGGTCTCAATGACCACTTAGAGTGTGGAATACACAGGTATACTGACCTCACAGCAGATTCTGCTTAAAGTAAAACCGTATCTAATAATCTGCCACCAATTTATTCTCTGTTTTTTCCTTCTTTTTGAAAATTCGACTACAGACCAAAATTTCTAATACACCAATCAAAAGATTAGGTCATCTAGGTTATAGTAATTAAAATGAGTATAAAGATTTTTAAAAAAGACACTCCAAATTGAAAAATATGAATTTCTCTGACTTAGGTTTTTGAAACTAACACATACAGATGAAATTAATAGACAGCAATTTTCAAGCACTAAACTATTATCTTCAACTGTACAAGTACCTTTTAGATACTTTAGTCCAAGTGGAAAAGAAAATAAACCTCAACGTGCATTCAGATTGATTTCTTCAAATTAAGAGTCAAGTGTATCAGCTTCATTTCACATAAGTATATGGTGGAGGCAAAATCGCTGATTAGTACCTACAATATCATGACCTCTCTCTTCCCCCCTTAACTGCCAACAAGTCCTGGAGTTAACCTTATGTTAACATCTTATACAATGCTAGTGTATAACTATTTCACAACAGCTATTGTTCAATTTTTCAGGAAACATGTAACTTCAGCAATGAAGTAAGTATCAAGACAGTTTGAAGATATAAACAATAGCATAGGAACTTAGATTCTTCACTATGGAAAATTAGATGCCAGCCATGAATTAGGTATGTAGTCACTAGATCTAAATCCTAATACTCTAGATATTTGGGAAGAAAGAGAAGTCAAGGTACCTAGCATGGTTTGCCATATTAGGATCATTTTCTTGGCCAGAAACACGGGGTGGGGGCAGTGTGGGAGATGTGATTAGAGGGCTGGTGATTAGAAGAATGACAGCCACATTCTTTCACACCAGAAGGGCTGTGAAAGCAGCTGCAAATGCTCAGCCATCAGCGGCCTGCGTGCCTTGTCAGTGGACAGCAGGCCCCACTAGTTTCTGTTGAATATAAGACAAGAGATTAAGCAGGACTTGTAAGATACTCAGACTGAGATACAGTCATCTGCAAAACTGGTCTTCCATAATCCAAAAATGCTGGGACAAAACTGAGAGGAGTTGGGGGGAGGGGGAAGGAGAGACTGTGGTTATTAGAAAAATGTAGGTAACAGTGGAAGAAATGTCTGAAAATGTTCGACTTGATGCCTATGGCATGACACATAAACAAAATTTTTAAAATATAATTCTTAATATAATTTTATTAAGATATGAAAACTTGAGGGAAAGCAAGGTTAGTGCCGTTAGACCATTCATAAAGAAATATTTTATTGATATCAGGCATAAATCCAATAAGTCTTTATGTCACATGAGTTCACACACTGATTCAAGTGGACAGTAAGCCTCTCCAGGGAGGAGGAGGAGCAGGCTCCCAAGGTATGGCGTGAGCTTTCTTTGCTGAGTAAAGCTTAGTAAGACATACTTCAAGTGAAAACAATCTTTCATTTGAGAGCTGGTAGTTTATTCTTCTGTTGAATCTAAACATATAGTTGGTTCTCAATAAGCTCTTGGTTACATACTTGACTACTTTTTAACTCTTTTTTTTTTTTTTTGAGACAGAGTCTCACTCTTGTTGCCCGGGCTAGAGTGCCATGGTATCAGCCTAGCTCACAGCAACCTCAAACTCCTGGGCTCAAGCAATCCTCCTGCCTCAGCCTCCCGAGTAGCTGGGACTACAGGCATGCACTACCATGCCCAGCTAATTTTTTCTAATGTTTTTAGCTGTCCAGCTAATTTCTTTCTAATTTTAGTAGACACGGGGTCTCTCTCTTGCTCAGGCTGGTCTCAAACTCCTGACCTTGAGCGATTCGCCCGCCTCGGCCTCCCAGAGTGCTAGGATTATAGGCATGCGCCACTGTGCCCGGCCTTTTTAACTCTATTAAACATTTCTAGTAACAGAAAATTCAATCCTTTGCCACCAATGAGGCAGTAAATGGAATATCTCCAGAGGATGGCCAGCTCCTGGAACCTACTGCTAAATAATGAAATGTGCTAGCAGGCACAGAGGGAATCTCCCTAAGGTTTCATATTCTGGCTGAAAATGCAGAATGTGCTTTCTAGTAGAGCACTTTGCATATACATTCAGGCTTCTTAACAACAAATTCATCAATTCCTCTAGTGCCTCTAGATTCCGGAACATGGTAGATGGTTCAGGTTAGTTTCTCTCAGTTAACTAATTTGTTTCATATTCTAAAATTGTGGCCTGGATAGTTTACCCTGGCACACCACTGTTTGGCACACAAACTTTTATCTCTCAACAACATCTAATATTCTTCTAGGTTACAAATCAGATTCTTTGCATGATTAAAATCATGCAGATTTTAGGCATTTGGCAGGCCATAAGATCTACTTTAGAATTTGATTCACTTACTGAAATTGAGAATAGTTACACTGAATTTCTGGTAGGATTCTACTGAACTTCCTTCAAATTATAAGAGAGGAGGTAAAGAAAGCTATGCTCTGATGGCAAGGTTAAGACAAACAGTGGACTTCTGCCAAAAATACTCTCATCTTTCTTTTACACAAAAGTAACTGTTTCAGTATAAGCAGTAGAAATAAGGAATATATGTTTTGAACTTGAATGACAAGACACCTTTCATTCCTAATATGAAAGGAAAAATAGCAGGAGCTAAAAACATGTCAGTGAAGTAGGGAAGTTTCATTTGGCCTTGACCACAGTGAACATTTAACACATTATTACTTTCTTACTTTAAGGTTCCTTGAAACAAGACTGTACTTCTAGTCAGATGCTGCCATCCACTATGGTTCAGATATTTCTGCTCTGTTTTGGAGTGTGTTATGCCTCAGCAGAGTTTCTCAACCTCAGCACTACTGACATATGGACTGGATATTTCTTTGCTGTGAGGGGCTCTTCTGTGCACTGTAGGCCGTTCAGCAGCATCGTTGGCTTCTACTCACCAAATGCCATTTGCACCCTTCCCCCTCAGTTGTGACAACCAAAAATGTCTCCAGACGTTGCCAAATGTCCCTTGGAGGTCAAAATCATCCTTGTTTGAGCAAACTACTAGCTTAGACTGTAAACTAGCTAAATAGTGAAATAAAATGAAGACTTGAACTTCCTTATTCTTGTCAATGATATTTCACATAGCTGCAATTTCCAAAACCTCAGCTAAATGACTAAACAGAATTCAATTTCTGTGACTAGTAACAAAAACCCAATCTCAATTTTTTGTAAAATTTTAAATGTTTTAACTTCAGTAATCTAACACATTTTTAGATTTAATGATTTAAAAGTTTAAATTTAAGATTCTGATTTTTAATTTTATAACTAATCAAAATGAATCCTCGTATGTGCACCCACGGTTGAATTTTACGTCAAACAAAGAAAGACTATTTTATTTTACTTTTGAGAAAGACTATTTCTGCTAGTTCCAAAAGATCTACTCACTGCAAATCTCAGATCTGCTCTTGGAGAGGGAAGAGGAGTAAAGAAGCACCTGGTGTGAGTGTCTACTCCAGAGCCAGAGCGCAGGCCTCTGGCCCATCCCCTTGTTTCCTCCTGGGCTGTGTTACAAGTATCTGATAATGAGCCACTGCTGGGAGGGCTTCTTAGAGCATGTCCTTCTTCCTCTCTATACTGTGTCTTTTATTCAAAAGAACTATCAATAATAATTTTAAAAGAACTGCTTTTACATATTAACTATTGGTTTTGTCTTGTGTTTTATTCTTAAAAAATGGCTTATTATTTATTATTTCAGAGACCATCCTGCAATGAAAGCATACCTACAAATTCATTTGATTAAAATTCTTCAAAGGATGTGAGGTCCTATATCACAGGTAGTCAGAACCTTTATAAATATATATAGCTACAGATATACTTATGCATGATAGAAAATGGATTCTAACTTTGTCAATGTTCTACTCTTTGGCCTTGCAGATATCACTCTATCTGACACACAATATTACAGAAAATGAGAGTTGGAAGCAAAGATTCTTCACATAAACTTTCCAACTTCTTTTTTAAGGCCTCCCAAGAGACTGAGATCCAAATTATCAGGATTATTCCTCAAGTTTCCATGGAAACAGTGCTGGATCCTCCTATTAGCAATGGCTGTCAGTCAAACCTTCCTACGCTTATGATTAATCAGGTTTAAATGTGTTAAAGTTTTTATTCAAACAGTGTTTTGAATTTTTTAATAATCATGGTACATTTATCACAATCTAATCTAGAAACAGGGAGGCTATTTAAAGAGAACCCTGTAAAATTGCCTATCTTAGGTTAATCTTATGCATCTATAGAAAAAAAGCATGTACACACACAAACACACAATAGTATTTCCCAAAGAGTGCAACTTAAAATGCTTGCTACATCTCATGTATCTTCCAGGCACAAGAAACCTCAGCAATTATATATATCCCTGAGAAGAACAGAATAGCCCCTATAAGTTACTAATAGCTTACCAGATGTGAAGATGGCAGATACATACCATCAAAACTACCTTGCTCGGAAGCAAGGTGCAAGAGCTGATTATATGTTTCAACTGAAGGCTGATATACAAAGACTCCGGAATTGAAGCAGTCAGGCCACCCTGGGTCTGGTGCTGCTGACAATTCTTCTCTTTCAAAAAGATCATCAATATTTGCTAGGACCTGATTCAAAGGGGGAGAGAAAGCATTACAGGAATGTTCTGCTGCAACAGACCCTTCTTAAGTTGTCCCCATGTCATCCAACACAAAAGACGATGGCAGCTGTAAGACAGCCTGGGCCTATCTCCTTCATCACCTGACACTTTATGACAGTGGTTTTATCTGAACTTTACTGGCAAGCCTTGACAGCATTCCTCAAATGCCTATAAGGTCTCTGTTACTACATACATCTTTTCAGCCCTCAAAGCCACACTCACCAGAGTATCTGCATCCATGAACACACATTTTGAATATTGTGTAAGTGACCAGCAGTGGAGCTTCGTCAGCGTCACGCCCAACTCAGGCCTCTTCATTAAGGTTAGATGAGCAGAGTCACCACTGTCCAAGACATCTACCATTATGACTTCGTCAAAGACTGTCTCTAAAACTTTTCTGTCAAAATAAAATCCAGAAAACAGCACTTAGAACTTTTCAGAATAAGTGACCTATCTAATATAAGACTGCTGCCCTATTATCCTCTCCATCCACTACTAGGACAATCTGTTGCTTTGGTATAGAATACCCCCTTAAATCTGTCCCAGTTTTACTTCAGGACAAACTGTATTTATTTGCATGCGCAGTTAACTTCACTAAAGTATTAAGAACTGCTTATGGAGAGAAAGAAATTCTTGTCTTAAAACATTATTATAGAAGAAGTTGTCTATTTTTTTTTGTATCACTGAATATCCGGCAGGTTGTAGAAATAGTATATAAAAATGGGACATTTGGTAAAAGTACATCTTTGCAACAGCCTATGTATTTGATAATGATGTTTTATTAGAATTTATTCTGACTATTGCATATTTTTTATAAATTATGCTGAGTAATGTGCATATAATATCTGCAATGAACCTTATAACTAATCACTTTTGCTAAAACAATTGACTAAAAATTTCCTGAAGCACTGTGTCCCAAAAGAAATTAAAGGGCTCAGTTATTAGGTTGCCATTTTATAGAATCCAATATAACTAGCATTTATTAAGTGCTTAGCACTCTATTTGGGCATAATGAGAGACTCACTTTGGCTTGTGAGATACACTTCTCCATGCCTCAAATTAACTAAAGCTTTATTTTAGAAAGCTCTTGAGGTGAGTTAGTATGGTAGACTTGGGTAAGACACTAAACTCAGCACAAGGGAAAACACAGGATGAAAACATCATCATTGAAAGTTTATAACAATGTCAGACATGCAGAACAAAACTGGTATTGTATTCTGCCTCCAAAGTTGTACAAAAATATGTTCTAGTTCACACAGTAAATTTGATCTTTTTAGAAAAGAAATGGTTAGGGGCATCATTGACCAAAGTAAATTGGTGCTGGTGGTTGTAGGGAATCCAAGACTAGATCTGGTTTCTTACACACATCCTCACTGATAGACTACGAATCAGGACATACATATAAAGGGACAGTTGTTTTGGCATCTTCTTAAATTACTATTTAGGAACAAGGTTGTTCGTGAAAGACATGTATGTAGTATATATAATGCCTACTTTTCAGAGACATTTGGCCTGTGCCTACATTTTTTTTTAAGTCACAAGAAGGGCATTTTCAATTTCTAAGAGAGTTAAGAGACCAAAACAAACAACCAACCAACCAACAATCCCACATCATAAAGCTACTAGTATGCCCAGATATTTTTAAAGTTAAGAACTAGGTAGTTCATTCAGATATTTCAAAATTTAAGTCCAACAAATCAAAGGGAACAAGTCTAATCAACAAGCAGCTTGTGCTCCTTAGAGTGCTTTCCCCTAGCAAAACCTCCAGTTCAGAAAGCCCTTTGGTAAAGATGCTAGTGTACTATATTGTAAATAAATATCTTTAGGTTACAAAGGGGTTGACTAGCAATGGAGAAAGTGGCTACTTTTCTTTCAAAGTCCTGGTCTGAAATAGGAAACAATGTAGCCCCTGCAGCATTTTGGGAAAAGAGTGCAAGTGAATTGTGACTATGTAAAGGTGCATTTAAGCAGGGAAAGCCTGGACTGAAACACTCACTCAGATTGCCCAGAAAGGCCTGGGTGAAGGGAGAGTCCTCTTTCTTCCACTCCTAGTAGGAATCAGGAAGCGTGTAGGCCAGAACACCGCCTCCCAGAAGGGAGCCTAGCTGGAATATCTCCCAAAAGCTAGGAAGAGGTTTCAGACCCAGGAATCCTTCACTCAGCAACTCTCATCTTTCTCTACTCAGTGCTCAACTCCTGAAAAGGGTATGGCCTCAATGCCCCCTGATGCCAGAAACAGGGGAGAAGGACTTCAGAGCCTTGCAGACATTTGGGCAGCAGTGAGGGCCTCACCTCATGGAGTCTGAGACCTGCGGGGTGGTGAGCACGGCCAGTCTCCTGGTGGTCCTGTGCTGTCTCAGAGATGAGCCCAGGACCAAGGCACCTTTGGCGTAGGCATCATTTGTGGTCAGTGTCACAAAGGCCTGATCTTAATACAAAGAAAAAAAACACCACACTCATTACATCATCTTACCTGGAAAAAGCCTTTTCCCCGGGACCCATTTCAAACAGTAATTTGGCAAAATCAGCTCCTCTGAGATCAACTGACTCTATTAATAAAGCAGCAGCCACCTTGGAGGGAAAACCCATATACCCACTTCAAGAAAGGTTCAAGACCATAGCAAGAAATGTCTGGCAACCTCAAGAGGCTGACTGAGCTATAAAAATTATTTAATGTTTGGACATGCTAAATTCTCAAACTAAACAATAGCTTAACACCTACAGGGTAAAATTCAGGCAATTAACTGGTAGTAATGAAGAGATCAAGAAGTGCATTTCCTGGTTCTTCTACAAGGTACTGTAGACAGTCTTTTCAGCCAAGCACAAATCCAACTGTCAATCTCAAATGAGACAGTCTGAGAGCAGAGTCCATATTCTTCATTCTGGGGCTTATGTTTATGCCATGCCTCAGGCTTTTTATACTTACTGTTTCCTCAACCTAGAGCAAAAGCTCCCTTGCCCCAACACTCTTGAAGAGTCACTTTGAGTCTGTTCAAATATCAACTTCCCAGAGAGGACTTCCCTCCTTGACACTTCTTTCTAAATAGTACCAATCACTGTTAAACGGATTTAGAGACCATGTGAGAAGTTCTAAACAAACCTGTGTGCCTCCTTTTCTTTGAAGAGGCCAGCTTTACCCCCTACCCTGTCCTCTGGATGCCCTCCCCAAACAGACATAGAGACACACATACCCCAATCTCCAATTATCACTTAGTTGGCAGAAGAAAAGGCAAACGTGGATTATTCTTCCTACTGAACAATCCCCACCCTCCTAAGACCACCGGCCAAGGCTTTAAGATTTCTCGTCCTTCCCATCAATGATTCTGGGCAACACTCCATCTCCAAGAAGATTTAACGTTAGCAAGTTGGTAGGCATCCAAATGTATAGAGCACTTAGGATCAAGCTCTGGCAGGGGTCATTTTGGGGCACAGTTGCCCAACCAGGGAGTTAGGACACTTTGTCATGAAGTCATTCTCCTTCTGTCATGGGTATCCTCATTCTCCCTTGCCCATTTTCCTATGTGGAGGTAGTGGAAATTCTACTGAGAAGTGAGAGGAAGTTGTGGGTTGTTGAGTGGGCCAGCACATCCCTCAGCTGCTGACCTGAGAGCCATCTTCACACATTTTGTTGGGCTCTCTTCCAGTGCAGGCAAACTACTCAATTGTAGAAGGACAATTCTCCACCCTTGCAGGGCCATGGGTTTCCCAGTCAGTCACACTCTAAGAAAGCTCTGAACAGTGACACCTGTCTTTTGACATGCCCATCAACCTCTACCTGTACTTGTTTCTATTGTCTTCAACCCATCATAAGATGGTAACATTGCAAAGTTAATCAGCACCAAAGGTACTTAACCTGGGCAAAATGAATGATATTTTAAGTCAAAAGCAGTCCAGAATCCAGGAGGTAATGGAGAAAAGTTTAATAAGGTGGGCAGGATTCAAGGATTTCAGGAAGCACGGATATGGATAATTTCCAAGATTAAATACGTGTCAAAACAAATGCTTAGGACACAGGTTAGAATACCAGATCTAGCAAACATTACAAGTGATCAAGAAAGACCAATGACAGCTGGGCAGGAGTCTAATTTTTCTAAAGACGGCTGAACTCTGGGTTACACCTGCCATCTTTCTGGCAGTGCAGTGGCTGTAATAACCCCGTTATTAGCCTCAACGACGCGGAAGGATCGGTTACCTCGGAGCTTCCCAGTCCTCTTGGCAGATTCGCGGAGCGGCCCGAACGCCCAGAGGCCTTGCAACAAGTAGGGCTGAGGCCGGCGCCCTCCCGGGGCCCCTACCCGAGGACTCTAGCCCGGCTCCCAGTTTCCGCAACCCGGCCCCAAAGGCCTAAAAATAGGCTAGCGTGGCGGCCAGGGCCAGGGCGGGCTGCGGAGGAGCCGGGCCAGGGCCGCCCCTTCCCGGGGTGCCCGCCTGCGGGAGGCCGGGTGGCTCCCTGCGATCCCGCTGCGCCCGGGGACTCTCGCCCAGGGCCCCCAGGGGAACCCGGCTCCCCACCCCCACTCAGCCCCGCCGCAGCTGCCCCGCCCGCCCGCCCTTCACGGTGAGAGCAGGAGGAAGGGCGGCGAGGAGACGGAAGCAGGAACGGGAGCTCCGGCGCAGGGCCCAGGCTCTGCCGGGCTGCCCCTCGTTCTGGGCCCCCGGGGGCGGCGGGGCAGCAGCTGACGCAGAAAGCAGCACGCTCGGCTGCGGCCAGCCAGCAACTTTGCGGCGGTCCTGGTCCTGCCGGGAACTCCCCCCCCCCAGTGAGGGGACGCGGCCGGGCTGCGAGGGGCGCGCGGGGAGAGGAGCCGGGGGTCCCGGGGGCGGCGGGGTGGGCCCGCAGGGCGGTGGGCTGCGCGGGGCGTACCTGTCATGGTGCTGCGGGGGCGCAAGCGGCCGTGACAGCCGCAGGTTGGTGGCTCGGCGGAGCTGGGCGCCGGGAGGGGAGCGCAGCCCGGGAGGAGGCGCGGCAGGAGCAGGGCGTCCGGCCTGGGCGCTCTTATAGCGGCCGTCACGTGGCAGCACACGCTCCCGTCTGCCGTCCGCATCCTCCCTGCAGCGCGGCCCGCGGGGCTGCTGGACCCGAGGACCTTCCTTCTGGGCTACGCGCTGGCTCGAGCTCCCCGGCGCCCTTGGTCTTGGTCCCACGGGACACCTGCCTTCGCTGTCCCCCCTGAGCCTGGGAGTTGAAGGGGGACTTGGGGCAGAGTGAGGCATCAAACTCCCAAAGAAGCCAAGGACTAGGGAACCTTAAAAAGCAAATGAACAAACCTCAGATCACTATAGTTATAATACTTCTTCTGAACTTCTTGAATGAAACGTAAAGTTTAACTCCACCTTTTTCACCTAGAATTTTGTATCAGCCTCTGGAATCATTCCTTAGTGTACTCAGTTTTGTGGCCTTGACTTAAAGCTAGAATGAATATTCAGAAAGTATTATGTAAATTCATGGAGACACCTGTATCAATTAGATATTTAAGTGCTTCATTTAATCCTTGTACCAGCTCACTGAGATAGGTGTTATATATTCACTTTACGGATGAGGAAGCTGAGGCACACAAAAAAGTTAAATTACTTTTCTATGGTCATATTAGTGGAGAAGGTAGGATTTCAACCCTGGTGGTTTGGCTACGGAATCAACCTTCCCACCCAAAAAGCCTTGTTGCTTCTGGCACACAGCTGTTCCAAAAGGTTAGTAAATTATGGTAACTGTGGTTAGGTAATATAGTTGTTTTGGTTCATCTGTTTCACAAATCTTGAAATGGTCAATTTGTCATTCTTCTAGGAAGCTGAGAAATAGCTCTCTGATGTGATCACACTCCTCACTGGTCCCCATCCTCAGCCCAAACACAGCAGAAGCCTCATGCAGTGCAGTTCTCTCCAAACAATAGTTGCTCAGTAAATGCTGAATGAATATTACGAAGTTATTTGGAAACCAATCAGGAAGTTGACAACATCTGTTCAAAAATGAAATAGGTCCTTAAGAATAAGTGATTTATTTGCTGTCCTCAACCAATTATATCACCGTTTCCTCATGTGTGGGCCTGGATCTCCTACATCAGAATCACTTGGGGGCACTTGTTAAAATGTGAATTTCTGGGCCTAGGCCCAGACCTCCTGAATCAGAATCTTAAGGATAAAGCCCAAGAATCAGCATTTTATGTATCACCGTACAGGACCCTTTTTTGAATCCTTCCTAGTCTTTCCACCCCCACCATGGCCTAGAGACCACAGATCCATGTGGGGGGACCTCCCAGTTACTTGGCATTATGTACGTCCTTTGCAGGAAGCAGAAATGTGGGGGTGAAGGGACAATGGATGGGTTTCCATTTATTCAAACTCTGTAAGCTTAGAAGAGTTGGAGCTCTTTAAGGAATCATACCTAAGTGGGGAGAAGGAAAACAGAGCTTCCCAATCTGAATTGCTCTTTTCCAGACAGAGAGGTGGACTTGGAAGAGTGAGGTTTCCATCTTTCACCCAGGAACCCTCCTGCCATCATTGACCCTTAACCACCTGCTGCTGGCAGCCCAGGTATCTCAGGCTGGACTTCCCCTGGGATGTGGTGCTGGGCCTGAAAGGGCAAAGCCAGGAGGAAGGACTGGGGATAACTGGAAAAATGGAAAAGCTTCTCTTAGGAAAAAGTTGCTTTTTACTCCACCTCCCCGGCTGTATAATGTAAAGTGGTCACCACAGCCTTTGTTCCTGGATGTTTTACTTACAGTTTTTACCACTTTAAATCAAATAGGGACATTTTGAGCTTGCTACAACTGCACTTAGGCATTGTCTTAATTGAGATTTCTAGTGGTGATCCACTGCCTAATTTTCCTGAGGCTGCTCTGCATTGAGCATCAGTCTAGTGAGAGCAAGGCCTCTCACACTTTAATGTGCACACAAATTGTCTGAGGATCTTGTTAAAATTCAAATTTTAACTCAGTAGTTTGGAGTGGGTCTCCCAGGTGATACCCAGGCTGTGGGCCAACATCAAATAGTGAGGTATTTGAACATTTTGGAATATAAGGCCTTGGAAGTAGTGGATAAACACGTTATAGTGAGGCAAATGTTTGAGACTTTTTAGCTTGTTAATTTTTGTGTGTATGAAACTTGAACTAGTAAAATTACTGAATCCTAAAAGAAACATTTAAGTTGAAAAATTAAATCTTTTTAAAGTTGTAGTCTACATAAATACGTATGACTATTAACCATTTAAATCTGTGATAAATTCATATATTCAGCATGGTTGGTCCAAGATTCATTTTTATTTGCCTTTGGAATGCATTATGTAATTTTTTGGCAGGATACTTACCTTCCTAATTATGTTTTGTTTAAGATAGTGCTGAAATCAGTTTGCATTCTCTTGAGTACACACACTAATTGATGGTGGCAACTGACCTGGAAATATATTCCAGAGCAGAGGGCAACCTGCTGGCCTGAGATTCAAATAGTTCCCATGGACAGTCTATGAAATAGATATGCCACGTCACACCTGACAGAGGAACTAACTAGTTAACTATCTACTTAAAATTTTTTCCTTGCTTGAAAACACAAAATCTGTACCTGGAATTGTCAGTGATCACAATCTTGTCTAATTCCAATCAAAAGTTAATTTCAAGAAATAATATCCTTGCTGGCCCAAAGTATTAGGTCATTAAATATGAAATGTCCGATTTCCAATCAAACGTTTATTATATCTCAAACAAGAAGCAGTACAATTAATCAAAGTATGTGTCTAAA
>VBSM01000272.1:8738281-8784257 GCA_008086735.1 Cheirogaleus medius | reverse complement strand
GATGACAGAGAGTTTCCAAGTCCAGCCTCTGTAGTTTGAGCAGCGTTGTTTTTGGTGACATGTTGTCTTGCAAGAGGCTTGGCCTCTCTCTATTGACCGATCTCAGCTGCTTAATCACAAGCATCCTCATCATTTTGTCTAGTTGGTTGCAGTAGACAACTGCTGTAATCAACTGACCAGGTTTCATGAAGCTGTAGTGGATAATACCAGCACTGTATCACCAAACAGAAAACTGACACCGTTAGCTTTTTTTGATGAATATTTGGTTTTGGACTGTGTTTTAGCACTTCATCTTTATCCACCCTTTGTGCTGAACACTTATGATTGTCAAAAAGAATCCATCTTTCATCACACGTAACAAAATGGTGTAGAAATGGCTCGCGTTTATGTCGTGACATCAAAAAAAGGCATGCTTCGAGATGATTTCTTTTTAATGTTCACTTAATTCATGTGGAGTACCCATCTATCCAGCTTCTTTACCTTGCCAATTTGTTTTAAATGGTCCAGTAATGTTGGAATAGTAATGTCAAACCTTGCTGCTAATTCATGCATAGGTTGAGATGCATTTGCTTCTACTACAGCTTTCAGCTCATCATTATCCACCTTGCTCTCAGGTCACCCACATGGCCCATTTTTAAGATTAAAATCACCAGAATGGAACTTTTCAAACCATCGATTTACTGTGCATTAATTAGCCACATCCTTCCCAAACACTTCGTTGATATTTCAAGATGTCTGCCTTACATTGGTTCCACGATGGAACTCATATTCAAAAATATCATGAATTTTTTACTTATCCATGGTTTCACAAAAAATTGCTCTAAAACAAAATTGAAAGATAATCACAGGCCAAAACAAGCGTTTGAAAGAATGAGAAGGTACCTTCACAATAAAAAAGAAAAAAAACCCCAAGAAGTGTCAAAGTAAAATGTCAGAGATATCAACTGTCAAACTTAGTACTTAAGGAAATCGGACATTCCATACTTAATAACATAATAGTCCTTCTTCCCTCAAAAGCCAAAATCCCAGACTCAAAAAAGTTGCAGTGGCCCGGTGATCACTTAGGCTGCCTTTAGAAAAAAAGCCTTATTGAGATAGAATTTACATTCCATAAACTCAGCCATTTAGCTGAATTAAATTTAAAGTATAAAACTAAAAGGTTTTTTTATATATGTGTATATTCACAGATTTGAACAACTATGGCCATAATCTAAGTTTAGAACATTTTTATCACCCCAAAAAGAATTGTGTATCCATTAGTAGTTACTCATCATTCTATTGTTCTTCCCCTCAGTCCTGGGCAATTACTAATTTACTTTCTGTTTCTATACATTTGTCTATTGAGATTTTCCCCTAGGTAGCCTTGTGTGACTGGCTTTTTTCACTTAGCTTAATGTGTTCAAGGTTCTTCCATGTTGTGGCATGTATCAGTATTTCATTCCTTCTTATTGCCAAATAATATTTCATTATGGGTATGCCAATTTTTTTTATTCATTCAGTGTGGATAAACATGTTGATGGACATTTGGGTAGATTCCACCCTTTGGCTGTTATGAATAATGCTGCTGTGAACGTTTGTGTTCATGTGTTTGCATGGAAATATATTTTTCTTTCTCCTAGATATATACCATCAGTAGAATTGCTAGATCATATGGCAATTCTATATTTAATATTTCAGGAACAGCCGGATTGTTTTCCAAAATGTCTGCATAATTTTTCATTCCCTCCAGTGATATATGAGGATTCCAGTTTCTTCATTTCTTAGCCTATACTTGTTATTATCTTTTTGATTACAGCAATCCTAATGGGTTTGAAATGATAGCTCATTGTGATTTTGATTTCCATTTATTTCCCTCATGATTTGTGCATCGATGATATTGAGCATCTTTTCATATCCTTTTGGCCATTTGTGCATCTTCTTTGGAGAAATGTCTATTCAGACCCTTTGCTCATTTTTTAATTGAATTGTCTTTTTATTATTGAGTTGCAAAAGTTCTTTATATATTCTAGATAAAAGTCTTTTATCAGATATATAATTTGCAAATATATTCTCTCATTCTGTGGGTTGACTTTTCACATTCTTAATGGTATTGTCTGCAGCACAAAAGTTTTACATTTTGATATAGTCCAATTTATCTATTTTTCTGTTGTTGCTTGTGCTTTTGTGTCATATCTAAGAAACCATTGCCTAACTGAAAGTCATGAAGATTTATCCCTATTTTTCCTTCTGAGTTTTACAGTTTTAGCTCTTATATTTGTATCTGTAGTCTATTTTAAGTTAATTTTTGTTAAATTTTTACATGGTATGAAATAGGGATCCTACTCTCTTCTTTTGCATGTGAATATAGAGTGGTCCCAGAACCATTTGTTGGAAAGACTATTCTTTCCCTGTTGAATTTTTCTTGGCACACTTATCTAAAATCAGTTGACCATAAATGTGACTAAATTCTATTTCTGGAATCAATTATATTTCATTCATTTATATGTCTATCTTAATGCTACTTTCACATTGTCTTGATTTCTGTAGCTTTGTAGTAAGTTTGAAATTGTGAAATATGAGTCCTTCAATTTTGTTCTTTATTCAAGATTGTTTTGTCTACTCTGGATCCCTTGCATTTCCATATGAATTTTAGGGTCAGTTTATTAATTTCTGCAATAAAGCAAGTTGGGCTTTTGATAGCAATTGCATTGAATGTGTAGATCAGTTTGGGGGGTACTGCCACGTTAACTTAAGCCTTCTGATCCATGAACATACTGAGATATTCTTTAAATTCTTTCAACATGCTTCATAGTACATTGCCTTTTAAAACATATAACAAAACCTAAACCATTGGGCCTGTTAGCTGCATAAACCCCATAGGCATAGCAGCTGATTTTCACTTCTGCCAGATATTCAAAATTTATACTCTTGACTAAAATCTGATTATCATCGAGCTTTATATGTAGAGTAACATTGCCTTGGCCTTTTATCATTAGTAATAGCTAACACTTAACCTGATGCTAAGCTTCTTATACATATTAACACATTTAATCATTCCAATAATCTAATTCTCTAATTCCCTACTTTATAGGTGAAGTAGAGAGGTTGCCCAACATTCTACGGCTAGAAATTATACACCCTGGATTTGGGTTTGGCAGTCTGCCTCCCCAGTCTGTATACTTAGACCACTGTTTGGTAATGTATGTAGATTGTGTACTGCTCAAAAGCTACAAAAGGGTATGTGTACAATGAGAAGTAAGTCTCCCCTGTCACTTTTGTCTCCTAGCCACCACCATTTTCTCCTCCTTAGAGTGGCATTACATTCTTGGCTTTTTTTTTTTTTTGTGGCTTTAAGCATGCCACAGAAAACTCACTGTTGTAGCTTTTCCAATACACTATTGAAGATACTCACTATGCCTTGCAATTTCCTCTTTTGGAGGATCCATGGGAAAATTTTCACACTGGCCTTGGTATCAGAAAGAATGTTACTTAATCTAAGTATTAAATCCTTAATACTTAATTTTTTTATTTTATAGACATTTAGAATCTTATATCAATACATGCTTTTCCCTTTTTGGGGGCCACTTAGAAACTTAGCGCAAAATTTGCAGCCACTTGTAGTAGTTATTTAGGCCCTCTACCCTGCATTTATCTGTGCTTTAATGTTTCCTCATTATTACCATTGCCTGACTTATTTATGAAGTTGCTTGAGGTCTTTTGGAAGTGGGGAAGGAGTGGGGAATTAATTAGTAAATAATTAAATGATAAGAGAGTTTCTAGTGGGAGTAGAACAGGGCAGATGAAATTTCAGCTCAATTTGGGTGACTCTGGAGGTTTTGTAGTGATTTGTCAGTAAAATGAAGATTTTACAAATTAGAGAGGCATGGTTATTGATCCAGACATGGGAATAACCTTCTGTAATTAGTTCAGAATCCTAAAAGACACAGTGATTGCTTGATCTTTTAATCTTTTATTATGTATTCTACCAGTAACATAATAACTATATGATGGTAGTTGAAAAAGAATGACAAGGTTGTCTAGGGTCTCTCTACCTCTAAACACTTCAAATATATTTCACCTTTCAAACTTTAGTTACCATATTTGTGGTCCTTTAGTTGGTGGGTTAAATCATTTAAATTAGCTAGTTATAAGACTAAAAATCAAGAGAATCTCTTTGGCAGTTACTTTTTCTTTAAAATCAGCTTTATTGAAGTAAAATTTATAAATAATAAAATTCACTTTTTAAAAGTATGCAATTCAGTGAGCTGTGATTGATATAAACCCTTACCATGGGTATGACATAGCTGACAAACATAGTTTTGATTTCTATCCATATAGATTTGTCTTTTCTAGAATTTCATACAAATGCAGTCATAGAGTATATATTTTTGTGCCTGACTTCTTTTACTTAGCATAATGCTTTTGAGATTTATTCTTGTTGTTGAATGTATCAATAATTTGTCCCATTTTATTGCTGAATAAAATTCTTTTGCATGCATATATCACAGTATGTTTTATCCACTGGCCAGCAAGTGGACATTTGAGTTGCTTCTGCTTTTGGGTTTTATGGTTAAAGCTGCCGTTGTGTATTCAAGTACAAGCGGTGGGATTGCTAGGTTGCAGAGTAAGGTATATCTCACTTTATAAGAATGGCAGTTAACTTTCAAAGTTCATTGCCAAATTTGGATGGTATCATTGGAAGTTATTGTTTTTATACAAAATCAACTTATGGCCTAAGATGATCTGATATCCGTTCACAGAACACTGAAGAAGAAGAGAACATAAATCCCCAAGTGTATTACTGAAGAATTACTTTCCTTTGCTATGCCAATGCCATCTGCTTCTGCTTGTGTCCAGCACATGTATTCTTAGGGCCTCATTTGAGAAGGATTAGAAAAGACGACCCAGGGTTCAATACAATCCAAAGTCTTAGTGATTCTGTTGACTGAAGAGCAGAAAACATGGAGGAGAACATTATTGTTGCCAAATCTCTAAGTCACAATATACAATATGATGAAAAGTATTCGCTTTTGGATTTTCTCATTTGATCCTTAAAACAACCTGTCAAGTAATCCAGCTGGATACATGGTATTTTCACAAAGCCATTGGAACTCTAGCCACAGTTTTATCTTGCCTTAAGATAAATCATTCAACTATGAGTTAAAATATATCTACATCTATATCTATATATATCTGAAGGTAACAGGTACCCCCACCCAACCCTGAGCCCTCTTCACATCACTAAACTACACACTGTTCACAGGTCTCACCACATCTCTGAGTTCAATCCCAGCCCTGAAACTACAAGGTGAGTTTCAGGGATGTCTATTGTACACAGTGTTTGGAAACAAAAAAAAGTGTTTCCTTTAGGTGAAAATGACTTTCTTTAGTGCATGCAGAATTATTGCCACTATATTAGAGATGATGTAACCGAGACTCAGAAAAGTTAGAAAATTGCTCAAGGTCATTTTACTTGAGAGTAAAATGGGTCTTCTTAAACTGGGTCTTCTTAAACTCTGTTGAAATTTGAATGGGATGCAGAAAAATCCACAGAATTTAGAATCTCAGAGATATTCACGGCCAATGTAAGCCATCAATATGTCAATAAGCTCCCATCACCTGCTTCTTTTGACATAGAGGAAATAGAGGAATGAATGGCACATGCATATTTGAAGAAGGATCTTTGAGTAGAGCAAAAGGGGTAGATAGCAGAAGATATTAAAAGATGAAAGGTAGTAGAAGCCTGACAGAGACTTCAGCCTGTGGGCAGGAAGAAAAGGAGTGAGGGCAGGAGGGACAAAAAGTGAAGGCTCTAAGGTCCTGAAAAATCTTGTCTCAAAGGAAATATGTTGCTTTATTCCCAATAATTCCCAAGCACCTCCTAGCATAGATCCTACCACCTACTCCTGGTACCAGGGAAGGGTCATCTGAACAAATGCTTAAGGATTTATTGGAATGTCCTAAACCCCTGAAATATCTCCATCTGTCTGAAATTCCTTGTACAGAGGACAAAAATATTTCACCTACAATTAGAGAGGTACAGTAAAGAACAGGTATTACATATATTATCTCATTTAATTTTTCCAACAGTCCTGTGCAGGAGATATTATTAGCTCCATTTCGTACACAAATATGATGAAACCGAGAAGTTAAGAAACTGTTTACTTTCAATATGAATATGCCTTTCAGGAGCCAGTAAATAGACTCTGTGTCCAGAAGTATTTTTGTCATACATAAATATATATAATTTTGCTTGAAATGATTACTGAAGATTTTTAAAAACAAGCTTCTTAATAAAGCAACATGTTTTCAGAAGATACATTGATTAAGGCATCACTATTTTGTGCATAGGGCAATTATAGTAACATATAATTCTTGGAACCATGAATACCTGATGTTGTTGTGATCATTCATAAATTGAAGAAGTGTTTATGTAGAAGTGGAAATTTATTCAGGGTTTGTTCTTAAACTTTTAAAGGGGTACTTTACAATTTTTTTCAAATATGTATTTTAAGCATTTTTTAAAAGGTGAGAACAAGTGCCTTTTATTATTACACATAAATAAATATGATCCATGAGCTGTAAAATATTTCCTCACTTTTGTTTCATATTACGTAGTTCTTAAATATATGCTTCTGATTGCTTTCACTTTTACTTCTGATGAACGTTCAAGGTCTTTATTTTTGGAGTTTCTTTTGATAAGATAAATGTTCAGTTCCCAAAATATTTTAGGTTTCTTTCTGTTGAATGATTGAGGTAATTTCTTATTTGGATTTAAACAGCTTAAAAAATTTACTGAAGTGTCTAGTATGTTAACCTTCATCAGCAAGTATTTAGGAATCACAGTCTGCTAATATTAATATCTACATTGTGGAAACATCACAATCAATAGTTTAAGAACTTGTGGGAAGACTGATTCTATATAACATAGACTGACCTTGAGATGAAGATTTTTTTCTGCCAGTTTGCATCAGGAAAACCCATTCTGCAGCTCAAGATCTTCCTTGGAGACTACACAGCTAAAAGCTGTCACCAAAATTTGATACTATACCATTATATTGCCAAACAGGGTGTCGCAGCCAAAACAGTTTGGCCACTGTTAGGAGGCACCTAGCTTCTGGTCTGGCCAAAAGCTTAGGAGGAGTGAGAATATCTAACTTCATTGGGCCTATCATAAAGTCAGCATGTGAACTCTTTGGCAAGTTATGTCGGTGTCAGCCGAGGGCAGCCCTTTCTAGAAGCAAGTGAGTTTGGCCACAGAGAGGTGAGGCAGAGCTGTCCAGCCATAGGCCCTGAAATGGTACACATTTAAAATTCTGGTGTTAGGCTACAATCAGATTCACCAGAGAAGTATGAGACCACTGTATGTGAAACCCACAGGGGATGTCTGTAAGAAAAATACTAAACAACTTAGGGAAATGTGGACGCACCCCTTTTATCAAAGATATTACTTCTGGCAAGTTGTCTGACAGACTGGCTGGACAAATTAGTTTTGAAAGAAATAGCATTTGTCTAGAAAAGATGTCTGGCTGCTTTTTGAGGTCAGGAGAAAAATGCTTCAGAGGGCCAGAGGCCCTGCAGCTAGTAGTTCCCAAGGACTCTGCTCAGCTGGCAAGGACAGCTGCATGTGCGCTGGCTGTTTCTGACACACCCATGACACAGACAGCACGATATGTTCCCTGCCTGCAGAAACTTCGGGATCGGAGGCTTAAAAGTTAAGGCCCTTAAATGGCAAATAAATAACCAGGACTGATGGCTGACTTTTAAGGAGCAGTTTTAAAGAAAAAAATGGAAGGAAGAGGTTAATACAGGATTAACCTGTATTAATTAATTAGTTAATTATCCTTTTATGATTTGATTTTTCTTCTTTGGAGATTTTTATAAGATTTTCCTTATACATTTATTGGTTTCAAGAAGATGGAAATTTGGATCCAAACTTTCAGGGTTAGAATCAAACTATTGTGTGATTGTGTCAGTTTAAAAAACTATGAAGAGTTATTTGGGGTAGTATTTCAACATGGAAATGGGCTTTTTAGCTGACTGTACAAAAGGGATAGAACGGGCAATTTTTCATATACTTTTAAATTGTTTTATTTGATTCCCGAATAGGTAATATTTTTAACAGTTCAAGAATAAGTATAAAAATCTTTCTCCAACCCCTGTACTACCTCCAAGTAACTATTTCATGCATGTATAAGATGCATGTATATATATATATGTATATATATATAAATATATATATATGTATATATATATATATAAAATCCCTTTCTCCTTCATTTTTTGTGTAAATCACATCCTATACATCTTGTTCTGTGGTATCTTGCTTTTTTAAAAATTAATAAACTTAATTTTTTTAGAGCAGTTTTAGATTCACAGGACAACTGAACAGAAAGTACAGAGAGTTCCCATTGTGATCCCGGGTCCCCACTTACTTGTCTCCCCTACTGTCAATATCCAGCACCAGCCTGGTACTTTTGGTCAATCGATGAGCCTACTTCGACACATCGTTACCACCCAAAGTCCATAGTTCACGTGAGGTTTCACTCTTGATGTTGTACTTTACATGGATTTGGACAAATGCATAATTAATGCCATATATATGTCATTACAATATCATTCAGAGTAGTTTCACTGCTCAAAAACTTCCGTGTGCTCTATTCATCACTCCTTCCCCTCTAATCCCTGGCAACTGAACCCATAGCCTTTCAGGATTGGATTTTTCTTCTATGGAGCTTTTAAAAGGATTTCTTTATATTTTTATTGGTTAGAAAAAGATGAAAAATTGAGACCACTCATCTTTTTACTGTCTCTATAGTTTTAACTTTTCTAGAAAGTCATACAGTTGAAATCATACATATGGGGCATTTTCAGTGACACAAGCCACTGCACCCAGCCCATTTTTAAAATTGAGTTGTTTGTTTTCTTATTGTTGGGTGGTAAGAGTTCTTTGAATACTTTTGATACAGCTCTGTATTAGATCTTTTTTTGCAAATATATCCCAGTCTATGGTTTGTCTTTTCATTCTCTTGACAGTATATTTTGCAGAGAAAAAAATTTTAATGATGTCTAGTTTATCAATTCTTCCTTTCATGGATTGTGCCTTTGGGGGTGTACTTAAAAAGTCAATGCCAAACTCAAGGTCATCTAGATTTTCTCCTATGTTATCTTCTAGGACAGTGGTCCCCAATCTTTTTGGCACCAGGAACCATATTCATGGAAGACAATTTTTCCTCAGACGGGGCTGGGGTGAGATGGTTTCAGGATGATTCAAATGCATTAAATTTACTGTGCACTTTATTTCTATTATCATGACATTGTAATATATAATGAAATAATTATACAACTCACCATAGTTTGGGTACCCTGTTCTAGGAGTTTTATAGTTTTACATTTTACATTTAAGTCTGTCATTTATTTTAAGTTAATTTTTGTGAAGGGTGTAAGGCCTATGTCTAGATTCATTTTTTGTGTGTGAATGTCTAGTTGTTCTGGCACCATTTGTTAAAAAGAATATTTTTTTCTCCATTGTATAGATTTTTCCCCTTTGTCAAAGATCAGTTGACTATATTTATGAGGGTGTTTTTCTGGGCATTATGGTGTTTTTTTCTTTTTTTGAGTCTAACTGGGCTAAAATATGGGTTTGTTTTTTTTTTTTAAGACAGTCTTATTCTGTTGCCCGAGCTGGAGTACAGAGGCATCATGATAACTCACTGCAGCCTCAAACTCCTGGGCTCAAGCAATCCTCCCTCCTCAGCCTCCCGAGTACCTAGGACTATAGATGTGTGCCATCATGTCCAGTTAATTTTTTTTTAAATTTTGTGTAGAGATGGGGTCTTGCTATGTTGCTCAGGCTAGCCTTGAACTCTTGGCCTCAAGAAGTCCTCCCACCTTAGCTTCCCAAAGTGCTAGGATTACAGGCATGAGCCATCACGCCTGGCCAGTATTATGTTTTTAATCTCAAATTCCACTTGTTTATTACTGATATATAGGAAAGTGACTGACGTTTATGTATTAGTCTTGTATCCTACAACCTTGCTATAGTTGCTTATTAGTTCCAGAATTTTTTTTGTTGATTCTTACAAATTTTCTGTATAGATGATCATGTCATCTTTGAACAAAGATAGTTTTTTTATTCCTTCCTACTCTATATACCTTTTATTTCCTTTTCTTCTCTTATTGCATTAGCTAGGACTTTTAGCACAATGTTGAAAAGCAGTGGTAAGTGGGAACATCCTTACCTTTTTCCTGATCTTGGCAGGAAAGCTTCCAATTTCTCACCATTAAGTATGATGTTAGCTGTAGGTTTTTGTAGATGTTCTGTATCAAATTGAGGAAGTTTCCCTTTATTCTTAGTTTGCTACAGGTACTATTTTTCCTTAACAATATAGTTTAGAGGATTTTGTATTGTAGACATTAAGAACAGCCTTATTGTTATTATTGTTATTTACAGCTGCATAGTATTCGATTACATGGATATACACAGTTTATTTAACCTGGTCCCTATTGATGGCTATTTAGGTTATTTCCACATTTTTTCTTAGCACAAATAATGCTGCTGTGAATAATTGTATACATAGATCATTTTGTATGTGTATAAGTTCCTAAAAGTTGAAATGGTAAGTAAAAGCATATATATATATATATTATATATGCATTTATTACTTTCACTACTAAATTACCCTCCATAGGAGTTGTACCAATCTATACTCATAGCAGTAATATATGAGATATTTGAAAAGTGTTATCTCAGTGTAGTTTTGATTTGCATTTCTCTTACTATGAGTGATGTTGAATATATCTTTCTATCTCTTTTTATATTTAAGTCACTTATATTTCTTTTCCTTTCCATATCCTTTCCCCATTTTCCTATTGGACTGCTGATCTTTTTGTTAGTGAGGTATAGTAGCTCTTTACATATTATGGAGATAATCTATTTGATATGAATTAAAATTGTGTGTATAAGTGGACTATTTTAACACAGTGCATATTCTTTGCCCCAAAGTTGTTCAAACATATAATTACTTGATAGAGGTATTTTAGGGGGCATTTATGGATCAGATTATAAAAAAATGATGATTTTTTTTTAAACAGAGTCTTGCTCTGTTGCCCAGGCTAGAGTGCAGTGGCATCATCATCATTCACTGCAACCTATAACTCCTGGGCTCAAACGATCCTCCTGCCTCAGCCTCCTGAATAGCTGGGACTACAGGCATGTGTTACCATTCCTACAGGCTAATTTTTCTAATTTTTGTAGAGATGGGTCTCACTATTGCCAGGCTGGTCTTGAATGCCTGGCTCAAGCAATCCTCCCTCCTTGGCTTCCCAAAGTCAAATTGATGCTTTTTAAAGTAAGTTTCCATTCTCAGCTTTTATGATGCATTGAATATTGCTTTATTAAGAAACCAGAAAACCTAGGCTGCAAACTCTCCACTTAAAGCAGCCTGCTTTAACATAGTCTACTTACCATCTCCTTAGAAGGCACAGCCCGAACACTTGACAATCACACATTTGTTGAGTATCCAATGTCCTGAACCTTTTTCCCCAGGAAAAACAAAGCAGCTGTGGTCTACCACCTTGAGTATTTTGGCCAACAGCCTAGCATCTTGGGAATTTATCCAGCATGCTTTTCAGAGGTATTTAGACCCTTCTAGAAGAAAGCAAAGTCACTAAAGGAAACCAGGAATATTAAAGATTTATGCCTCTTGTGTAATTTGGCTGCAAGGAACAAAGCTAGTTTCTGCTCAGCACTTGATGTAAGATGAACTGAAAAATGCAAAGAAACACATTTTAAGATAATTAATAAATATATATAATATTTTTTGTCAAATTGCTCATATCATACACTTTACAAGCAGCTTGAAAACATTTTATACACTAGGAAGATGAAAGCATTTGGCATTTGTTTCCTGGAGGGGGAGGGACAAAGAGAGTGTTGGATTCTTGAAGTCCCCAGAAGATGGTTCTGCATATATTGCACATAGTTACCAACTGCTCGAAATCAGCAAGGCCTCATTTGGGACTCCAGACATGTCAAGAATCAGTATGTGGCTGATTGAAGCGAATGGCTTAGAAACACAGGGCAACAAGAGGTCAGAGATTGCTGGGAATTTTTGTTCAAGTATTATTTTTTTTACTTTTCAATTTTAAGAGCAAGACTTCACTAACTTAGCATACTTAAAGGCAGACATTTTCTACAAAGGATGAAATTAGTTTAGGTCATATCAAAGAGTTTATTATGTCAATTTTTTCCTTTTAAAAAGTTTTCCTTCTCTCAACTCTTTCCTAATTAGCTTTCTGAATGCTATAACTCCATCCTGCATTTTTCCCCCTTCAAATTCTATTATTTCCTATCTTCAACAGATCTGAAGTAATATATATTTTATTTTATTTTTCTTCTTTCTTTGAGGGCATACACCTTATGTCACACCACCTGATGTTGTTCAAGAAAGATGAGTTCTGGATCTAAAAATGATGCCAGATATAGCAAAGTACACAATTTTGATCATAACCCATGATTTGGAGGTGGTATCAGTGAAGCTAGGCATGAACTCAGTTACTCTGGGGATTTGCATGTGGCTGATCTGGAGCCTGATGAGGTTATAGATAGAAGCTGATGCTCTGGGAAACTGTGAACAAGCCAGGCCCTGCCTGGATTCATGCAAGTCAAATAATTGTTGGGCCCACTATATTTGGTCAGCCATGGAGAACACCCTAGGACATCCCACCTGTTAAGCATAAGGCAGAAACAGTCAATCTCCTCTGTCAGCTAAAAAATGAGGGGGAGGGAGAGAAGGAGAGAGAGAGATATTAAAAATGCTACTAAAGAAGAAGTGTTTCTTTTCTCACCGAAGTTACAAGGCCTCCAGGTTGAATTTAATAATGACAGGGAGGAGAAAGTTCGAATGGCTAGATCCCATGCATGGCATTACAAGCGGAGCTTGAGCATATGCAAACAGCGTGTCGACTGCAGCTCTGAGGTGATGGCAAAGCATAGGCTCTGGGGTGAGAAATAAGCTTGTGCTGAGAAACCATCTGGGAAAACTCTTAGACTAATTTGAACTGAACCAAGCTGAGACCTTAAGCATTTCTTTCCGATGAGATCCAAGCTGAACAATGACACAATCTGAAGGCTGATGTTCAGTTGTGGAGATACCCATGTGTCCTCGCCTAACAGCTGTCACGGTAAGTCCATGCTGCTCCTGAAAGCTCGATAATTAACTGCTGTTTGCTTTGAAGTCCATGGAAAGCTGCTTCCTACTGCGGTACATTTACAACTTCTACAACCGCCACGTCAAATGTTCAGAGCCTCGACCGCATCAGTCCCACTAACTCCTTTAGATGTTTGGTTTTCTCAAAGGTATTCAAATCCCTGAAGCTGCCATTTGAGGTCTTTCAAGACAGGTGTTAAAGAAATGACTTCTTTTTTAATCATTAGATTATTAAATAAGTTTGCCAAAAACGTGGCTATAAGTCCATGTTTTTGTAGTTTGTATTAATTGAGGGGGGCTGCTTGTAGCTTTTTTATTGAAGGGGGCTGTTTTCAAAGGGATCCAATTTAGGAAGAGTGAATATAGAATTATTTAATCTATAAATTGTCCAGATAGTGGTATCACACTAAAAAACACAAATAAGAATATGTTAATTTATTTTTCAAAAGCTTAATAAAGAGGCCAATTTTACTTACTTCTACTCCAGAAGTTTTAAAATAGGCTTGGAGAAAATATATTTATAAAAGGTTCAGACTTAAGGTTCAGAACCTTAAGCTTATGGTTATAAGCCTAAACTAATATATATATGTGTGTTGAAGGTAACAGGCAACAAGCACAACTGAATGACTAATTTGATTTTTTTCCTTATCTCTCTTTGTGGCAGTGTGACAGATCTCTGTAAAGGACTGATTTCTAGATCTTAATCATTCAAGACAAAGTGAATATAATTTTACTTTGAGACTGCTGTAAAGTGAAAAGAATTAACATGATATTTTAAAAGATAATGTTCTACAGAATAATTTTGAAATGGATTACACAATTTTGAATGGGCTCTTCATGAAGTTATGTTAGTTAATTCTATATATTAATACATTACGCTATAGTAAGAGGAATGCTTGAGTCAAGGAATGTAGTAAGCCAATGTTTTCATGCTGAGATTATTTGGTAGGGTTACTAAAGGGTAATTGCCAGTTTGGGTTTATCTTTGTAGTAAAAATCAAATGTGGACCATATTGAGACAAATTCAGGACTTAACCTGTTCTACGGAAATCATTTGCACTTAGTGAAGCTTCGTAGTTATTTTTCTTTTAAATTTATGTTGTTTTGCCTTTAGGGAGTTGATAGAAAGACATTGTGAGTGTTTTGTGGATAAAGTTAAAATTGTTTCATTAAATGTTAATGGACTTAATAGTCCACTTAAAAGGAGCCAATATATTAGCCTGTATTAAGCATTCAGTGCTGACTTGGCTTATGGTCAGGAATTGCATTTGGGCCCATAGAGTCAAACGTCATATATGAGCATAGGTTAGGAGTGGGTTTTGTTCTTTTGCTAGAAGGAAATAAACATTCTGTTTATAAATTACTCCAACTTTTAACAAAGCAGCTATTCAGATGCAACCAATTGGTTTATTTTGGCCCAAAGAAAGATTCAGATGTCTATTTGAATATTAGGAACACAGCATGGCTCACTGGACTCAATAACAGAACAGAATTTGAGATACATAAAATTCCATAATATGCCTCTTCTCTAGCACTTCTGCAATAAAATGGGCTATCAATGCTATTGGGAAGAATTAGTGATTTTACAGTATTTTGCAAATGCACAAGGGATTTTTGCTGATTTTTTTGCGGGGGGGGAAGGAACTGTTACACTATAGTAAATATGTGTCTTGAAAAATGCATTTGTTCTTGGCTGATGTAAGAGATTTAAAGTTGTGCCATTTCCTCCTGATTAGATAAGTATTTTTTTTGCAATTTTGAGCAGTTGAAAGTACATTATGTAGAAAGAGCAAGGAAAACAGGCTCTGCTTAGCCAGCAATTCCACTTGGCCTCCCTTATTCTTGTCTTCAGGAATCACCAAATCATGGGCTTTGGATACATCTTCATCAGGTCTTTTGAAATCAAACAACACTCATTTTAATACACTCTTTTAAACATGTGGGAACAGAAATACTTCATGCCTCATTATATATCAACAACATGTAGTTATGAACCATATGGACTGTATGAAGGCTAAGAACATGATAATACAGGAGGGCCTCCATTTCCTTCGTCTACTTTATAAAATGATAAGGAATTCAAGAATGAGATCAGCAAGGGTATGACATAAAAACTTAAAGAAATTTCATTCATTCAATGAGTACTTTTGACCACCAACTATTTTCTTCTTCCACCAAAAGAAATTTAAAGTCTGCACAAAAGTCTATAACTCTCTTTTGCTGCAACAATTCTAGCATTAGAAATATGGATTTGAATCAAAGGACTCAGTATAAACAATATAACGAAAATGATGACAGAGGTGTCTGGGGCAGGCATAGAGAAAAACATGAGTCTAATCAACATGACCTCGAGAAAACAGCTGAATTCTCTTGGCCTTACTGTCCTTACCAAATGAGAGTGAGCTGAGAGGCTCCTCCTTGCTCTAATATTCTATGGCTCATAACAGAGATTGTTGATAACTACTCCAGTACAACAGGAAAGATTCACACTAGTCTGGACCCTCCCTCTGGACTTCAGTGACATGAAGTTTTCTAAAATTATGTCTCATTTTCAGCTGTTTCGAGTATATGTTATCTCATTGTACAGTGTTTGAGTGCTTTGAAACATGCTGGGCATTTTATCGATGAATGTGAAGAATATTTATTGAAAGATCACTTCGCTTTAGAATCCATGGGTAAGTTTTTAAGCTCAAGTCTCCATTTTGAATGTCTTTTGTAGACAAATGGGGGAAATCAGGGAGCTGATAGAAGGAACGTAAGATGTAATTAAAATTACAGACATTCACCTTTCTCTTGAGTTTTGTACAGTTAGGATACCTTTAGGAAATCATGATAAAATAATTGCCTTCATGACCTCAGAATGTTTGGCTCTTCAAGAGTACTTACATGGTCATAATCTTACCAATATCCAGAATCATAAAGTCAGTCAATTGTGAGGACACTACAGAACATTTATTTCTTCCTATTTCCAGGTACTGTTCTAGGCTTCTTACATGTATTAACTCATTTAATCCTCACAGCAATCCTCAGGTAGGTACTATTATTATTCTTGCTTCAGGAACGAGGAAATCCAGCCACAGAGAAGTTAAATGACTTGCTTAAAGTCATTTAAAGTATAAATGGCAGAACTTGGATTTGAACTTGTGCAGTCTGCCTTCAGCCTGTGCTTATGTCTGTGGTGTTGTAGCTACCTCCCAACATGTCGACTGATTTGCACATCAGCAGCTAGTAATGAGAGTTTTCACCCAATGTTGAAGGCACACATTGCTGAGGTGGAAGTAGGGCCAACTTTTTATCCTTTAGACAAAGTGAGCCAAGGCCTAAGGCCAATGATATTTTTAGGGGCCCAAGAAAATATTTTAATATCTTTTAAAGCCAGAATAAAGAAATGAATATAATCTAGCTTGAAGTCATATTTGTCTTTATATGAGCACAGCCATAAAATATCTTCTATATATACTTACAGAGGAAGGAGCGTATGAAGGCAAAAGTGCCTAGGCCCCATGAAAGTCATAATGCAGGCCTGGTTGGAGGGCAGAGCAGAAATAGATGTGGTATGGACAGAGCTGCTGTTTGGAGGTTCTTCCAGAGGCTCCCTGTGTGGTCCCTTTCTCCACTCTGTATGTTGGTGCCCAGGCAAGTGCTGTAGTGCTCACCCTTGGCAAAACTGCTCAACTCACTAGCAGACTTTTGGCTTCCCCTGGAAGCATCTCCCCTGCACCTACCTCCCTTCCTCTGCCTCCAGGTGGGGGCTGCCTCTTTTTCTTTTCTTTCATGTGCTGGCTACACTGAGCAAGGTTGCAAACATGTTTCACTACTGGCCTACAGGTGAGTTTGTTTTATTTTGTACAGCATCTTAACAAATCAGTCAGTTGTCATCATTTAAAAAAGGGAAAGATTTTGCATAAACATCTGGATTTCTGGCTTTTCTTAAATACTCAGAAGGCTTAGTAGCATTGGGCCTACATTGCATGGCTTCATTTGGCTGGAGCGGGGTTGGGCTGTTTGCCCTAGTCTCCTCCTAATGCTGCCTAATCCTGTAAACACTGGAATATCAATCTTTGCACTAAGATATAAATGACAGCTTAATATCCTTCCTCCAGATATGCTTGCAGGTTCATAGAGAAGGAAGAAATCTGTAGAGATTACACTCTAATAATGGCATTCTGGGCTTCAGCCAGTGGGAGGACCCGGAGGGTATCAGGGCTTCTGTGTATCATATCAGGTAAAGCTAGTCCTGAACCTCCACATGGATGATAAGCAGGGCAGCCTGGCTGTCCAGAGATAAAGGCAGGTGGAAAGTGAAGCAGGAGACTCACCCCCTTTCCTTCAAGTGTTTCATCCTGCTGAAAGCAGGCGAGACATGAATCGAATACAGAATTCATGTGTCCATTATTTTTAACTTTATTATAATTATTATTTTGCAAGGAAGGACTTTAAAGAAGCTGGCAGGTGCTAACTTCAAAGAACTCATATGAAATACTGTCCATACAGTTCAGTTCTGTTGGTAACTCTGCCATTGGACATCCAAAGCTGAAAACAAATTTTAGCCTCTTGTTGAAAACCTTTTTACTTAAGAATGAGATTTTACATTTTCTCCATAACAATGCAGGCTTTATAAACCTTGCCTATGTTTTTAGTGGCATCCATGTGAATTTTCTGTATGGGTGGACAAAATATTGCTATTGCACAGCTTTTAACAGTGGTTTGAAAGATTGAAGAAATGTTTCTTCCTGTTCTCACTTTTATAAGGCTCTGCAGATCTTTTAGCAGTATCTATTAGAAGCCCACATAGGCGTACGCATCTTTCACATTTGGTTCTACTATGTTGACATTGTTTCCCTAGAGAGTTTGTAGTTACATACATTCAATGCTTAACATAAATATGTAAGATATCTGATTACTTTGTTAACTAGTTGCTGAACATAGGAGATGAACAAAATAAGATTTTCGTGACCATGCTTCTGATATTACCATGTTTCCCATTCACAGGAAGATGACCTTGCCCTGAATAGCCCTTTTTGCCTATGGAAAAGGGAGGGCTTCATAGACAAAATATGATAATTTTTTTTAATGTTTTCTTACCCAATTCAATGCCTGACAACCCAGAGTTCTTTCTTTGTTAATGTTTATCAGCCACATGTTATATAAATTATGGCATATACATGTATGGCACTCAAATGATGCACAGGATGTGTAAGACATAGTTCCTGGTTTCAATGAATTTAGTCTAATTGTTGAGCCAGGACTAACTAAAGAAGGAAGCAATAGGTCTGACACACTGCTATATTTTAAGCACTGAAGTGGATATATACAAGACTCAGTGCTCCAGCTGTTCAAGGAAGGGGACAGTCTGCTTTGGACTGGCCACTAGGAGTGGGGTAATGTGGGTGTTAGGCAGGGCTTGAAGGCTTGAGAGTGATTAGGAGAGAGAGCATGGCACAGTAGGGGAGGCCGCTGGAGTTGGAAAGGTGGGAATGGAGTTACAGGGCAATGAATTTTGAGGCAGATTGAGGCAGGGGTGGGTTTCTGCTTTATCCTATAGTTAACACTTTTTATGCAAGGGTGGATAAGATGTGATGAAAGCAATGCTCTAGGAAGATTAATCTGGATGCTTAGAGTAAAGTGATTGGAGCAATTGAAGATGCAAGAGGCTGGAAGGCCCATTACGAGGCTCTTGAATAATCCAGATATAAAGTGAGCGGAGCCTGAATTAAATTGAGAGAAAGAGAAGCAAGGAAGGGATAATTTTAGAGAATCATTCTTGAGAAAAGATAACCGAATGTAGCTGAATGAGGGAGAGGATGGAAGGAGTAAAAGATACTGTCGCTTACCCATAGTTTCCAACCTGGAGGGAAATAGGACTGAGAAATGTGCCCTGCCTCTCATCCTACCGTGCTCACTTTTCTCCAGCTACACAGGTCTCCTACTCTGAGGCCTTTGTACTCACCAATTCCTCCATTCTGAACAGACATCCTCCCCCAGACATCTACCTGGCTTACTTCCTCACTTACAGTCCCCACCTGGCCCTCTCCACCCATTTATATTACCTTTGTGAACATTGAAATTTTCAACCGATACACCATATATTAAAATATTACTCTCCCCAAAAGTTCTTGCAGGTTCACAGAGATGGAAAGCTTAAGCTAGAGATTGTTAAAATGTACCCTCATTAGAGGAGACTTCCCTTACTACTCCAGCCCTCCCTTTCCTCTTACCCTGACTGATTTTTTTTCATAGCATGCTTCCTCAACAGATAATATATTCCTCTATATATCATATATTCAATCAATTGTTTAGCTAATTTCTGGTTTTTTTTCTTACTAGAATGTAAGTGTGTATGGACTTGACTTTGTCTCCTTTTTTATAGCTATATCCTCAGCACCTAATACGATACCTGGCACATAGTAGGTTCTCAATAAATATATGTTAATTAAATGAATGAAACAAGCAAGTTCAAAAAGGAGACTAATTTGAGGAAAGGAGGAGGAAGAGGAGGAGGAGGAGGAGGCAGAGGAGGAGATAACAACAAGTTAGCTTTAAACGTGGATCACCCTAGAAAAAACAACCTTTTAGATGGTGAATGGTGGGAGGTCAAGGCGGGGAGTGCAGCTTTGTGCCTTTCATACATCTACCTTCTTTGGAAGCATCAGATAAGCCCCTTGTGGAATAGACTCCCTCATCTGCTGGTGGTTATCTCAGTGTTTTTCACTTTATTTTAGGAGTCCATTGCTTTTCCTGTGTGCCTCATTGTTTTTCTGAGCCAGAGGGAGAACAGCCTTGGGATAGGGGATGTATCAGGGAGCTGTTGTGTCTCTGAGAGGACAACCTAGAAACTACATTTTCTTTCTTAAGCTGTCCATCATATAAATATTCAGTGCTTTCTAGAAATTCCAGATATAATTATTGTGATGATCTACTACAAACTTTTTGAAATATATTTGACATAGCCTGTAATAATCCAAATGAGACCAAAACAAAAACAAAAGCAAAAACAAGGCACACCTGTAGCTCATTTGTTTCCACTGTTTCCATTGCTCTAATCCCACTTTTGCCAGAAGCCTATTAGGATCACCTGCCAAACTGACTTATGATTTAATGAAGTAGCTCATATACATTCATTTGGTTTTCCAAAATAATCTCTTTAAGAAAACACATTTCTCCTTTTCAAATGCAGTTCAGCCTTTTCTTGATATGAACCCCTTTCTAACATCGCTACCGAATGTATTGAAATGAATGAATACATTATAAAGTACTTTATCTTTATTGCTGCCTGAAGTGATCTGTAGAGAATATAATTGCCAGCTGTGTATCCTAGGCACATGATTCCATTACTGGGTTCTTATGGAGCCATCAGTCCCATGGATGGTTCTTTGCTTGACAAACCAGCCATCAAATTCCAAATCTGCCTAAATGGCAAGTGCCATCGCTGGGTCAGGCCACCCCAGCCTGAATCTAGCAAATGTTACCTGAAGCCTGGGGCTGCTCTTAGAGTCTGCTCAAAAACCATGCCATGCTTGAGGTTACAGCTTCTGGCCAAAGAGTCCCTCTAGGATGAAGTTGACCTATGTTTTCTTGGACTACCCATAAGCATCCCTAACAGGCGCTAACCCTAATTTTAATTTCCTAGTCATATTTGTGTGTGGGGCAGGGGCGAGCTACCATGCAGAAGTGAGGTGGTGAGTTTCATACTGTTCTGGCCTTTGTGTGGAGGGTAGGGGCTTACCCAGTTTCCTCAAATATCATTAAATATCACATAGTCTACCAAGTAGAGATTAGTTCGGGTAGGGTGGGAAGAGGGAAGAAGGTGGTAAAGAAAACTCTTTTACCAGCGTGCAAATATCCCCTGGGATCACACTTTGCTACACATTCCTGTGGAATCCCAGAATTTTAGAGGTAACCCTGTCCCGATCGTTCACTTTACAGATGAGGGATGAGCACTCACATTTACTGAAGCCTCTGATGGCTTAGTACAGTTTGGAGCTTCTCTGTTTACTCTCTCGGTTGGCTGATGAGGAAACTGATGGTACTTTTGTCCTAGCACACAAATAACATAATAATCCTGAAGGGAAAAGAGTTTTGATTACAGAGGAGAGGTGAGAGGAGGAGTAACTTTGGGGCAGGGCAGAGGATGGTACATGTGAATGGGTTTGCTGGAAGGAGGAAGAGGATGCAGGAGACCAGGTGGTAGGAGGGTGCTACAGAGGGAGGCTGCCCAGGGTACACTGAGCACACTTTGGTACCTCAGTGGAAGACACTGGAAGTACAATGTCAGAGCCAATTCCTGGGCTACCTTTGCCACAATATTCCAGGTTGCTGACATATGCTTTCGAGGTGAGTTTGTCTGATTAGAATCTGGAGAGGTGTGTTTGAGAAGGCTATAAGAGGTGAAAATGTTCTTCTTATTTTAATGGTAGCAATGGTTACCACTTGTCAAAAACTTAATATGTGATAAAAAAACTGTCATGTGTATGATGTATCATATGAATTTTTACAAAAATCTGGAAGGTTGGTGTTCTTATCCTTATTTTAGAGATGGATAGAGTTTCTTGGCCAGGTTCTCACAGAAAATGGCAGATTTGGAATTTGGACGCAGGATTGTCTGGCTCCAAAACTTATGTGACAGAATACCAAATAAGTAATTTAATCTCTACTCATAAGGCAGGGATTCCATATCCCTCATACCCCCTTTTTATACTATTTAATCCAGTCCAGAGCATAACATCACTAGAGGAAATAATGTCAATAAGAAAAATTACCCCTTTAGCTATTTTCAAATTCATGGTCTCAATTAAGCCTTCTTCACCTGTGTCAACATTTCTAATTCCTGGGGTACTTTTCCTGATTCCAGATGTTCAGTAACACTTTATGACCTATAATTAAATGAGATCCCCTCATGCCTTTTATATATAGTCCCATCAAGTGAAACAAAGTAAAACATAACACTTCTCTTTGATTTAATGTTGACGATCATTCTTGTTCTTATAAATTAATAACTATAATAGCAATATTAAAAGGCCCTTTAAAAGTCCAACAAGAAGAAAAATATAATTAGGCACCATCAGGGTAGAGAAATCAATCTTAGGAAGTGGTAGAAAGGGGAGGACAGAGGAGATCAAGATTGAGCAAATGCCACAAGCTAACTAGGTGGGGCAGATTTTACCTCCGTGAAGAGGGGGTGATAGGGCATGTGTCTATCTGAAACCCACCTGCTCAATAGACACCCTCCAAATTCATTTCCATGAGTCCTGTGACAATGGGCTTTATCCTTTTTTTAAGAGAGAGGATCTAGCTCTGTTGCCAAGGCTGGAGTGCAGCAATCTCAAACTCTCGGGCTCAATAAATTCTCCTACCTCTGCCTCCCGTGTAGCTGGGACTATAGGTGCACGCCACCATGCCTAGCTAATTTTTAAATTTTTTTGTTGAGACAGGGTGTTGCTATGTTGCCCAGGCTGGTCTCGAATCCCTGGCTTCAAGCAATCTCCTGCCTTGGCCTCCCAAAGTACTGGGATTACATATGTGAGACACCATGCTCGCCCGACAACTGGGAAAGAGGAATAAGGCCATGTCACTTTGGTTGGAAATCCTAGACAAGAGTGAGGCTGTGAGGAGACAGAGTAACAGGCTAGTTTCCGGGTCTGAATAGCCTTCTCTGTGGGGGAACTTGGCCATATTGGCAGAGGTGTCCCAGAATAGGAGGGCTCTGGGGGCTAAGAGAAGAGAGGGAGTACAAAGGAAATATCTGAGACTTTATTTCCTTGAGCTTTCTTGGAGGCCAGGCTGGGTAGAGTCCAGAGACAAAAGGTCACCCTTGCTCTTCCTTCCATTTAGAAAATTAAGAAAATGCATGTCACTATAGAGGCCCTTGGGGAATGCCCAGCTGTCCTGTCAGGGCAGCTCTCCTCTGCCCTGGAGGACTGTGCTGCTACACGTCTTGAGGAACAGGTTGTTTGTTTGTTTGTTTATTTACTTGTATCTTCCATACCCCTCCTCAATTCCTGGAGAAAACTCACTTTCTTGGTACATAACTGGAAAGTGTGCACTGAGGAAAATGTGGCTGTTTATAGTTCTCGGACCTTGAACATGTTACTGAAGTAACTTATGTTTCAGTTGCTTCCTGAATGAAGTAGAGCTCATAGGTAAACACAGAAACATTACTTTCTCCATTGAGAAATATCACATCACCATCTTTTTATATAGATGAAAGTCTTCTACCAGATGGCTCATTCTTTCATTGTTAACAACCCCTTCTATCAGAAGGGAGATAATGAATACCAAAAAAGGACTTTTTCCACTGTAAAGGTCCATTCAAATACAAAAGTCGTTATAAATACCTATGTTAGAGAAAGAAACATCCAAATCCTCCTGCTGCATTTGGAGTCTGTTTTCTGTTTGTTCTGTTCTCGGTAGGGAGAACAGCTCATTACTGTCCTAGGCATGATCCTTTTATATACTTGAAAGCCACTGCTAGCTAACCCTGTAACCTTCTCTCCTCCAAGAATTATTATCTTGGTTCCTTTAACCTCTCCTGGTCTTTATTTTTCAGACTTCTAATCACTTCTGTGGCTTGCTTCTCAACTGACCCCAGCTTCTCTCTCCTGCGTTAATTGCGGACCTCAGAACTAGACTCAGCTGGGTTTGTGTGGCCGCGCAGGGGAGATGGGAATGGGGAGGTGGACAGTGACGGCAGTGACTTGTTAGTGGCGGGCAAGAGGGGAGGAGTAGGCAGTCTTTGAATAACAGTTAGAAGTCAGGATTTTCTTTTCCACTTGATCATTTTTATTTCAGAGTTTCTCAAACAAAGGGGCATCCATCAGTGGACCATTTCCTCAGGCGGCACTTAACAAGACTTTGCCATGGGCCCAGTCCTTCCACTGGAATTCAGAAACTGCCAATTCTCAGTGCCCAAGTCGAATCCTGCCTGTGGACAGAGATTGTTTTGCTCACATAGTTAAAAACAATATATTCTAATTAGTTAGTGACATTTCAAAATGAAAGATTTGATCTGAGCATCCGTCAGATTTCCAGCTTCCTTCAGACTGAAAGTTTGGGAATATCAGGCCTGGGACGTCGTGCTGGAGTTGAGCAGCAGCTCCCCCTTGTGGATGGGGCACTGCCCTCCGGGGCCCTAGAGTCCCACTGTGCCCATTGCTATGGCCTGAATTGTCCCAAGCCCTCCATCCATATTTTGAAGTTCTAACACCCAACGTGATTGTATTTGAAGATAGGACCTATAAGGAGGCAATTAAGGTTAAATGAAGCCATAGGGTGGAGCCCTAACCTGATATAACTGATATCCTTATAAGAGGAAGAGACACCAGAGATCTCTCTCTCTCTCTCTGCCTGTGCACAGCAGAAAGGCCTGTGAAGAACAACAGAAGGCAGCAACAATCTGGGAAGGGAGGCCTCACCAGAAACCCACCCTGAAGGCACCTTGAACTTGGACTTTCAGCCCCTAGAACTGTGAGAACATAAATTTCTGTTTAGGCCACCCAGTCTGTGGCGTTTTGTTATGGCAGCCCAAGCACGCTAAGACACCTGTGTGTCTCATTTACTTTGTGCCTACCTTCTGTGGGTATTTGCATTTGAGACTCTTGCTCTATGTGCTTGGAAGTTAAGAGAGTGAACATCCAGTTCCTCTACTTTGTCCACTGGCAGAGAATGTTAAACAGAGAAATAATTCGTAACAGAGGGCATCATATAAAAGATGTACAAACCAATAGTGAAGGACAGAAAAACTGTCAACGGCTGGGACGGGAGGAAGAACACTCCTTCACTGTGAGGATGAAGCATGTCAGATGGGTTTTCAGAGATGAGGAAGATCTCAACAAATAGCAATAGAATTGGAAGGCAGGAGCAAAGGCATGCGGGCATGAAAGTGTGTTACCAGGTCTGGCTGGAGTTCATGGCAGGTTGCATGTGGGGATACGTGATAGGCAATATGCCCAGAAAGGGAGGAGAGGGGAAGAGCACGAACCATGAAGGCCACACTGTAGGATTTGGTTTAATTCTGGAGTGAGTGAGGAGTAGAGGAGGAGCTCGAACGAGGAACCGAGTGAATGCAAGATATGTTTTAATTAGTTAAACAAATGTTTATTGAGAACATCTGATGTGGCAGGTGCTGCAGATACAGTTGTGGACAAGATAGAAGTCTGCTCTCGTGGAATTGACAGAAATAAATGATCAGATGTATAACATAATGTCATGCAGTGACAAGTGCTATGAAGAAAAATAGAACAGTGGAAGGGAATAGAGTATAATATCACGGACGCTACTGTAGATGTGCATGGTCAGGGAAGGAATGATATTGGGCATTACCTTGAATGAAAGTGAGAGAGTAAACCATGTGGGTGTCGGGGAGAATATATATCTGGGCAGCAGGAACAGCAAAGTGCAAAGGCCCTAAGGCAGGAGCACAATTGTGTTCAAGGAACAACAGAGAGGAGTTGGAGTAAGCGATAGGAAGAATTGTGGGCAGGGAAGTTGAAATAGTCAGGGTTCAGATCTGTTTTTAAGAAGGACACTCCAATGTAGTATGAAGGACTGATCAGGAACCAGCCTTGGAGCAGGGATACCAGTAGGAGACTGAGGAATGATGAGGGCTGGGGCCAGGGCAGAAGCAATGGAATTGCACTTGCATACACAGGCTAGGAGAAGGGAACATTTTGGATCAGTACACAGATGAATTCCCCAAACAGAGTCAGCCTTGGGGTAGACAGAACTTTGGGGAGAGTATGGGATGGAACACCAACCACCCAACTGCTGCGACGATTGTGTGCAGTGGCAGCCCTCAGAGGAGGAGCACAAAAGTTCTATCTCCCGAAGTTCAGACCATCAGCCTGTGACTGTCCCAAAGAAGAGTGAAGACAGGGGCAGGATTTATCTGCTTCCACAGCTCAGAAGCCCAGGCAGTTCCATGGGGCATCAGGGAGAACTCAAGTGCTTTTCCTCCAAAAAGTACAACACTCATTTAATATTACAAGCCTCTGACAAATAAATGTCCATCCCCAAACCTTCTGGTTTGGTCTAGCCCTAGAATGAAATGACTTGTTTCAGCAAGTTGAAAGGTAATGAAGAGGGAGGGGTTATTGCAGGCCAGAATGTGAGTTAGCTTGGTACAGTTTTTCTTTGGCATTTTTTTTAAAGCTTTAGTGAGGAGGAGGTGAACAGTCCTTCAAGAACCATATAAAGCTCTGCCTTCAGAGTTTGATGGTCAGGGAGCATGGTCATTGCTTTTGGCATTCTTCTCTACTAATTTTTCACCGTTGATGTTTTTTCTTTTCCTTCTTGCTTGGCTGGGAGAGTTATGAGCTTCTTAGGAAAGAATGCTGTGCTTTCTCTGTTGACCCTGCTGAGGGGCAAACATTAAAAAAAAAGTCAGCTGTAAGTCCCCGTGGTCAGGGTGCCCTCTTCTGGTACACCTTATTTGTCTTCAGCTGCCAGTTCCTGACAATGAAATGCTACATTTTTAAGCGTACTTATCTTTTTGATCAAGTATACTGGCAAAGGACAAAAGCAAAAAGTATTGTTGAGGATAAATTAATTTCACCTAGAACCTTCTACTGTTGTGATAATCCTTACTTGGCCTTAGTCTCTGAATCTTCTGACCCAGCCTTTCTTTGAGATTTACACTTAGTCTTTTATTTATCTAGAAAAAAGGTAACAATGGCAGCATTTCAGAGTTTGGAAAGGGTGCTGCTATGGTTCATCTTGTCCCCTTTCTGTTTCTGTCTCTATGCTATTTATCAAGTCCTTCCTTAATTTGTTGAATACTTGAGGGCCAGTCATTCTCCTAGGTCCTTCAGGATCCTAAATGAATAAGATACAGTCCTTGCCTTCTCTGAGCTTAGAATGTAGTGGGAAGGATGGATGAGTTGCAGAAAATGTTAATACTAGATGACAAATATCAATAACTGAGAGCTGGACAATCATGTGGGTGGTCACAGGGGGACATGAATGAATTTCTTTGGTTATTCAAGCCCAAAGGTGAAAAACAAAACAAAAACAAAAACGAATGCCTCTCCGATCCAAATTATTCTTCCTGATGGTCACATCTCTCTATGTACTAGACCTCAAGATTCTATGATGAGCAAATCATCATCATCGGTTTATGATATTTCTGTTACTAAACCCACAAAGTGATTTTAGATCTGAAAGGGATATATCAGTTTTCTCTTTTTTCTTCTATGTCAAGACAAAAATTTTCTTTTGTGACTTGAACATTTTAGAGACTCAAATGTCTCTAACTTCAACTAGTTAAAATTGCTTTTAATTGCAGAATAACAATGTATAATGAAAAGATTATATTTGGGTTTTGATAGAAACAATTTTCTTCCATATAAAGAGAGAGTTGTATTTAATGAGGCCGCCCAAAATCATTCCTTGCAAGGAGGTGGCTTGTCCTGGTCCCAGTCTCTTGTGACTTTTCTCCAATGGCCCTTAACCCATCAACTTGCCCATATGCAGCTCTGAATGTTACTCAGTATCCCAATAACCTTTAACCTTTTATTTTTTTTATTTTGAAAAAATTATTAATGCAGTTTCCTGGTTTTTCTTCTATACTCTGGATCTTTTGCATTAGAAAAGCTTTATTAAAATTGGGAGAAGGAGATGGGTGGCAGAGAGAGAGAGAGAGAGAGAGAGGGAGGGAGAGAGAGAGAGAGAGAATGCATTAGTTAGCTACAGCAGTCTCCTGTATCCATCTCTTGGCTATAAATTCAGATAAAACACGTTGGTGATATTTCAGTGGATACTTCTTCTCACCAGATATATATGGTGTTGCCTATTATTTTATTTAAAATATTTATTTTAACCACCTAGGATTACATTGGCATCTCTATAAATTTGACTGTCTTTTTTATTTCTATTTTCAATGTTGGTTTTAACTCCTAATTGTGCATTAAAGAAAATGTTTCTACCCTTTAAAGTGAAATTGATACTCTTTTCTCTTCCTCACAGGACAGCTATTTCTAGGTTCCCAGCTTTGGTTCACTTTCCCTCTATAGCTCATACTACACCTTGTCCAAAAATATCTTCTAGACTCAAGAATTCCTGAAGTGGCCTTGAAGAAGTATCCACAAAATCCTTTGACTATGAGGAGCACTGACTTAGCCACTGTCTTTCTGATTTGAAATAAAAACCTCAAGTGGACCTGGAGGAACATAGAGGTTCAATGTTGCTTTGAGCCTGCTCGGTTCTGAGACAGTCTCAGGACGAACTATGGCTGGAGGCACAAGGGCTGTACATATCCACAGATGGTGGGCAATGGAGCCTTTCAATTCTGTTTCCATTTTTGGTTGGGCAGAGTTGTTAAATCAGGGATATAAGTTCAATACTCAAAATAGCAATAGGGAGCAAACAGGTGAGGGAAGCAGCAAGATTGAGGAAACCTGGGTGAAGGCTCTGGCGTTCCGCAGGCTCTGTCATTCATGGGTTACGTGTTCTAGAGTAAGCCATACATGTGCTCTGGGACTCAGTTTCCCTGTCTTTAAAGTAATGAGTAATGTGCTTTTTGGAGGTACCTCAGGGAAAATGGGTGAGAGGGGCTACTCACCTCTGTTTCAACTTAAGCAGCTCAAGTTTTAATTCTATTTTATGTACTTGACTTCATCATAACATTTTGTTTCAGGAACAAAACAAAACACAACAACAACAACAAAAAACTTTTGAAAATCATTAGATTAGATGATTTCTAAACTTCCTCCTGGCTCTAGAACTCTGAGAGACAGAATAGTGGTACTCGTTGCTTTCCTGTGCAGTATCCACGATGATCCCTTCTGATTCTCCTGCAGCCATTTTGTGACTATCTTGATAAAGTCTGATGTTGCCAGAGGCCACCATGGAGAACTTAGGCATCCAGCCAGTCCAAAGGCAGCCAAGCAGAGGTGGGTCTTTAATTTCAGAATGAAACCACACCTGTGGCTACTCTATTTCACAGGGTTTTCAGTTACATGGGTCAATGAATTCCTTTTTTTTTTGTTTTGCTTAAGCCATTTAGAGTTGAGTTTTCTGTCACTTGCAATCAAAAGATATCTAATGGAATCAAATGGTGCTTAGAAGACAATCAACAAATGTTTATTGAGATGTCATGTGGAACAAAATAGAGTATGAAATGGTTGAGATAAAAATCAGGCATTGTTTCTAAAACTTACCTTTATGTTGTCCTTTGTATATGGAAATGACAGTACTGATTTACTAGCAATAGGATATTCCCTTTAATTTGTTTACTTAACTAGTGACAAAAACTCTCACCTCCTGAAGCCATTAAACTTCAGTCTTGGTCTCACTAACATTTTTGGACCATCTGAACTCAGGTAGAGGTAGGTAAATCTACCAAATATGAAATGAATAAAAGCAGATAATTGCAAAATTACAAAGCACAATGAAGAAAACAGGGCTAAATTCACTTTCCTGTATTGCTTGGTAAGAGTATACATCGTGACAACTTTTCAAGGGCAAAGCAGCAGTGTTACCAAAAGTCTTCATACTATGCTCTCACTTTGACTTAGCAATCCCACCCACCTCTAGAAATGTATCCTAAGGAAATAACTATGAATGTACATAAAATTTTAGATACAGAGGTATTCATTACAGCACTGACTATGAAAGCACACATACATAAACTATTATGGGCTGAACTGTGTCCCCCCAAATTTTTATGTTGAAGTTCTAACCAGAAGTACTTCAGAATGTGACTGTATTTGGAGATAAAGCCTCTAAAGAAGAACTTAAAGTAAAATGAGGTCATAGGGCAGGGCCCTTATCCAATATGACAAGTGTCCTTATAGAAGAGGCAATTAGGACATAGACATACAGAGGGAAGGCCATGTGAAGACACCAGATGAATACAGCTATCTACAAGTCAAGGACAGAGGCCTCAGGATGGAATCTACCCTGGCAACACCTTGATCTTGAACTTCTGGCCTCTAGAATTGTGAGAAAATAAATTTCTGCCATTTAAGTCATGCAGTTTGTGGTACTTTGCTATGGCAACCCTAGCAAACTAATATACACACACATACACGCATGCATACACAAAGGAAAACATTCTAAATGTTGAGTAATAGGGAATTAATTAAACATGTTTACATGTTTTAACTTACCTGCACAATAGTACCCCGTTCATATATTTAATGTGATACAGATGAATACTGCATGGAAAGCTGTTGATGATATATCATTATGTAAAGTAGATTACCAAATAGTATATATAGTATAATTCTATATTTGTCAAAAATATGTATTTATGTAATGGATATTAATCTGGCCTAAGAGATGATACATTCCTTTATTTGTTTAGAAAAGTAAAAATTAGTGCTGCTGGCAGCCAGATCATGAAGTTGCCATAACAATGTTCACTGAACATAAACAATGCTCAGACAAGGCTACTTGGTGACCACGTTTGGAACAAGATCAAGACGCAGCCACTCTATAACCACAAAAATGATGAAATATCCTCTTCTTATGACATATGTGGCTGCTGTTTTCTTTCTTTTTAAACTAATGACAACTCTCACTCACTTTAGTTATTTTCCTTGCTAAGATGAAAATTTAGTAGTTCATCACCAAATTGTCCTCTCGTTGTGACAGAATCTAATCCAGATTTGATCTCTGCTTCCCTAATTTCTCCTTAAAATTATCTATAAAAAGCCCAAATCCTATAAGAAGACCTCCCAACCCTCTTTTACCGGAGATGCTCCAGAGGTATGTTTCTGGTGGTTTTGGTCAATGGGCTTTAACAATTCTAAATTAGATCAAATTGGCCCTTCCCACCTACCAGAACCAGCTGGAAATTCCATCTCAGTTGACTTTTAGGAGGCTCTTCTTGATTCAAAAAGTTGTTGAGGATTTTAGGAGGTTACATGGTGCTCATTGTCTTTTCTAAGAGGGTGGCTTTCTTGCCTCTGTGCACAGAAATCTTTTGTTGCAGGACAAGGCCAGGGGTCTTGGGTTCAGTCCCCTTCCCAAGGCCAGGTCACCACTTGAGAGCTGTCTGGGAGAGGGGCCTGGGTCTTTGCCATATCTTGAACCCACGGGCCCTGGTCTCCTCCCTAGTAAAACTTCTGTCCTGGTTCAGGCTTCCACTCCCAGCACCAGGCTCCTGCTGGGTGGATGGAATGTTAGGCTTCTGGCACCTCCTGGCTTCTGTTTTTAGCTTTGCAACTAAAGTGTATTAAGCTGCAGAGGTTAGGAAGCTCAGACTTAGAACACAAAATTGGCTTGCAAAGGAGGGAAAAAAAGTATCTCTTTCTTTTACAGCAGTGAGTTCAGCATGCACCAATCTCTAAATATTAATAATAACCTGAATCACATTCTAGAAAGGGTTTTGATATATATCCTGAGATGTTAAAAGTGGTTGTCTATGGTAGTATTATGGACTTTTACTTAAAATGTTTACTTATATTACTTTTTACTTTCTAATTTTTCTTACGTTGAATATTTGCTTTCAAAATAAGAAAAAAATATCATTTATTTTTAACTAATAAAAGGGAAAACAGAGAATAAGAAGAAAGGAAGAATAAAAGAAAGAAAACAAGTCCTTCCATAGTGGATGCACAGATATGTTGATGTGTGAGTTTAGGACAGCCGTAGAGACTGGCTTTCTCTGGAATTCTGGAGTAAAGGCATTTGCTTTTTTTTTTGGCTCTGATCTGTACCTGTGACAGTGTTTTAACAAGCTGGAGGCTTTTTCATCCTTTATGAATTAAGGCTAGCTAGCCCCATGGAAGTAGTAGGGAAAATGGAAGTTCCTAACTGGTGAGAAATGTCTTCCGAAAGGGAAATGAAATGATAATTTTTACTCCATCTTATATTAGAATTACTGGGTACCCAGGCCCTACCCCCAGTGATTTATTTGATTACTGAGTAAAGGAAGGAGGGGGATGGGTAAAGAATAGAGCGCTCAATTTTTGTACTGAGGAATCCTCAATACAAATTTCCCTATTCACAGTTTCCCTTAGAGCCATCTTTGCAGAAAAGGTGGGATCAGAGATTATTTCCTTCAGTCACTATTTTCTCGAATATTATAGGTGTACCCCTACATTGGTACAAAAACTGTGTTTATTGCTACAGGGAAGAGCATTTAAAGAGTTTTTAATGGTATACTTTATTGTATTGTATATTAGAAAAAATACAACATACATCAAAGTCATGATTTCCTGGCAGTGATACAGTTTTTAAAAATAAACTTATTTATGTAAACATACAAGTCAATTGATATACACATGTTAGGTAAATTACAGCAGCGGTGGCACATGGAATGGCAAAAATTAAGATGATATGCATGACTTTAGTCTGGAAAACACTAGCAGAAGTTGTTTCATCAAACCTTTCTGAAAGAGGTGAGGTTTGAGCTGTAGTTCAGAGCAGTGCTTCCGAACGCTGGTCTGAAAAGTATGTGGGGCTGGCTGAGAGCTTGTGGAAAACAGAGGTTCTAGGTCTCTGCTTAGAGATCTGGTATGGGGCCCAGGAATGTGTCCTTTTGTGAAACTTACCTGGTGATTCTGGTGTAGCCAGGTTTGGGAACCCTGAAGAAAAGAGCGATACCTCATTGGGTGGCAAAGACCAGTAGTTCTTGGTAATTAAACTTATTTTAAATTTATGCTGGCTGTGAAGTCCATTAACTGTTGTCGACTGTCATCAGCATGGCTTTGAAAACTTTTAATTTTTAAACTGTGCCTCTGGGTCTCAGCACTGGGTGCATGTGTGTAAATTAAAATACACACAAGTGAGCACACTCTATCCCAGCCAAAAACACATTTTAATTTGATTTAACCAATTAAACAAACAGGAGTGAATTATGCCATTAGGCTCGACAGGGCTGCCAGAGCAAACCAACAGCATGATGCAGACCAGGCATGGGAGTCATAAAGTGCATGTTTCTAGCAGAACGGAGACGCTCGAGTGGGAGCTGTTTCATGGCAAATTGATGTTTACTCAGTGAGTTTCAGAGGAGTCATTGTGAGGCAACTGGAAGGGAGTCCCTCGGTGGGAACATTCTTGGATGGAAACCCTGGGTTGGGGCCTCAAGAATCCTGTAAGAAGGCGATTTAGAGGAGTGTGGGTAAGAAGAAGGTGAGAAACCAGAAAGCTGCAATCATGCCAGGCAGGGCTGAAACATTAATAAGAAACTGCTAGCACCAGAGAGCTACAGCAACCTTACTGAGGGGTAAAATACTTCTTCTGAATAACAGCAAATGATTGTTCCTGGCGGGGAGTGGGGAGCCAAATACTATCCCAGAGGGCATTTAGGAAGCAGAATGAATTCTTTATGAAAATCAAAAAGGGCAAACATACAATTATGTAGTTATAGCAAGTCAGTATCTTAAATTTCCTGGGGCAGTCCTTGGTTCGATGACTGTACTGTTTTGTGGTCCGACTAGGGTGTTAGGCGATATTCCCTGCCCGGTATAAAGTGGGATATATGAGTTGCCGCAGTTCAGGGATGCTGGACAGAAATGGGTTCCTGGACCCCACAAGGCCAGGCTGCTTAGCAGGGTCCACAGTGGTACTAGCCACTGTTTTTCACCTGCTTCCAACCCACAGTCCTACCCACAGATTCCTACTCAAATTCTAATTGTTCTCTCTCCCTCTGATGGAAAATTTTCACAATGCTAAAGAAGCTTGGGGCAAAGCTTTGTCTCACTTCGTTAACTGTTTCTTGTCTTTATCAGTTTCTTCAGACACACACATGTTTTCTGGCTTGTTTTAAGTCTGGTTCCAGCCTGTAAGTTCCCTTTTGTTGTTGTTCCTATAGAAATTGAAGTCACAGGATTTTGGGGGCAATTTTCAAAGACATTAGTTTTATGACACCTAGGTTACATGCTGAATAATTTGGTAAACTAAATTAATTTGATTTTTTTGACAGAAAATAAGAGTTTAGCAAAGCTTTTCCACTAGGTGTCACTCTTGATCTAATGAAACCTGGATAGCCGCGTTTATAAATAGAAGCACATCTATAAAACAGGTGTTACCTTGGTTACATAAACATGAATAACAAAACGTTCCCACCTGTGTGTTCTTAAGTCTTTTCCCGGTGATCTCTGTCATAAAAGGCGACCGTAGATAAGTTCTCTGGAGGACTAATTCCTATCATAGAGCCACTTTTGTTGTGACACCTTTCAGCTACGCAGGCAGGCCAGCCGGAGTAGAAGCCTCAATTTACCGATTGCTTTTTATGACCCAGGCCCTTGCCCCTTCGGAGATCACATTTGGCTCTCCTGTGACTAGAGCTGGTGTTTCCAAAATGCCCCCTTTCTGCTTCCTGCTTCCTGAAGTGTTGTTTCCTGGTTTTTCCAGGCAGCGCTATTTGTGGCCTCCACCTGTCCGCTGGTGGAGGAGCCCCTTCCACCTTAGCGAGGGAGCAGGGACAGGGGACATCCAGGGAGTGCCCAGTCCCGGGGAAGCGGCCTCCTCTCCCGCACAGTGGCAGGGAGAACCGACACCTCTCTGGGCAATGCAGGCAAAATCGCTGCTAGTGATTTTGTATTTCAGAATGTGGAATTATTTAGATTGGCTACGAGTATTGGCCAAATTATATTTGTTTCCCTTTGCGCTGCCTTGAGAGATAAAAATGGATGTACGATTTTTGAGTTAAGGAAGCCGCTGATTTGATCACTCTGATTCAGAAAGATTGTTGGTGGTTCTAATTAAAAATAGATTTTATTAGTATTTAACATTTTTTCTTTCTCTAAAATATACAGAGTTCATTCAGAGAAGAAATAGGGCACTAATAATGAATATTTATACAGCACTTGCAAGTTCAAGAGGTTACCTCAAATCCATTACCCCTGTTACCTTCAGCACAACCCCAGGGCATGGGTATTATTACCACCATGCCACTGACTGGGCCTAGAGCTGTACTGTCTCCTGCCTGTCAAGCTGGAATTTTAGTCCAGATCTTATTGCTCCAAAAGCTATAATATCCAGTAAACCAGTGGCTCTTAATCAGGGTGTGCATCAGAATCTCTTGGTGAGATTTTCAACATGCATACTGCCAGACCTACCCTGGACCTCCTTTTCAGAATCTCCTGGGTGATATTGGGTTCCTTCAATAAAGAAACACACTAAGTTAAAATCAAGGGTAATGGTTAAAAACACAACACAACACAACAAAACAAAACAACAACAACAAAAAGACAAATCCACACAGCCTACTAGAAAGAAAAGGTAAATATTTAAGGTGATAGAGATCCCAATTAACTCTGATTTGCTTATATGAATATATCAAATTATGACATGTACCATGAAAATATGTATAGCTGTTATGTATCAATAAAAATAAAAAAAGAAACACAGAGTATGTATTACATATGTTAGGTAGTGATAAATGATTTGAGAAGAAACAATGCAGGACGAGAGGGTGGGGAGTGACAGGAGGTGCTATTTATTTATTCATTTATTTTAGATGGGGGTTGCCATATTGCCCAGGCTGGCCTCAAATTCCTGGGCTCAAGCAATCCTCCCACCCCAACCTCACAAGTAGCTGGGACTACAGATGCTGGCCACCACGCGTGGAGCATGAGGTGCTATTTTAGAAAGGGTTCACTGGGGAAGACCAACCTCTCTGAAGAGGAGACATCTGAACTCAGGCCTTAATGAGGTGGAGCAGTAAATACTGTAGAGATAGGTGGGAATGGACCTGAGAGAATAGGAGGTCCAAAAGCCCCGAGGCAGGAGTGTGCTTGGTGCATAGAGGAACAGCAAGGTGACCAGCGTGGCTGGAGTGGAGCTGGTAAGGGGAGAGTCCCAGAGACAGGTCAGGAGGGCAGCCTGGAGCCAGACGTTAGGCCTTCACCTGGTGTTGCATAACCTTTAAAACAGGTGCAGGCACTTGTTCTCAATCCCCTAATGCTCTTTCCCTCCTCTTTTTTTGCCAAATAAGAAAGGGAAAAACAGGGAAGATAAGAGCACAGCTGAAATACAGCCCTGATGAGCTGCTACCATTGCAATCACCATGAAGCTGCAGTTCAGGGCTGTTAGGGAGACCAAGAAGAGTGAAAATGGTTAGTGGTGAATGAGTAGCTGCTAATTTGATAATCACCATGAATTCGAGTGAAACAGATTTGTTCGCCTCACTGTCTACAATTTACTTTTATTTGTGATTGAATTGTAATTTCCATTTAAAATCATTATAAGGAAACAATACGTTCCCATCACGCTCACTTAAGTACCATCCTGGAGTTTTTAGCTTTGCTTTAACATTAAATCTGGTCATGCTGTCTTTCATTCCTACCATCAGGGCCTTTCCTTAAGTGGATTCTGTTCTTTTTCTTATTGTGTTTATAACATGGGGACAAAACACACATGCCTGGAGAAATGATGATCGTGTTTTATTTCTAAGATAACTGCGGATTGGTTACATTTGAAATTTTCTCTCAAGAGAGTTAAATATTTTTCATAATTTTTTGGGGAGAAAACCCAAATAGATATAGATGTAATTTAAAAAATTATTAAATTAGGGATAGAATGCCATATGCACAATATTTAAATCCAGTACTGTAGTGGATCTTAAGCAATTAAACAACTCACCATGATGAATAATACAGTTGCATTAGGTTAGTTTATTTTCCAGATTAATTATTTTAACTACAATATGGGAATGCTATGATTGCTATGATTGCTCGCTTGTTTAGTTGGCTGGAAGAGTCAGATGAAAGAGGGCCCTCGAAGGGAGATGCAGGTAACTTTGCCTGTAATGGCACATTCATGGAGTCCACACTCTGAGTGGTTGAAACACACAGGTAAGTAATGACTTCAGAAAACAGGTAGCCTCTCAGAGCTTCAGCATACTGTTATAAGAAGCAGGTGGTGAACAGGATGCAAAATGTGGTCCTATATTTGTTGAAACAAAATCGTATGTTTACATATGTATTAAGTAATGTATAGAGTGATACACTTGCAATATTGCCAGTAGTATTCCTTTAATTGAGGGTGGTTTAATTTTTATTTTGTCCCTTATCTGTACTTCCTAAGATGGACACATGCTTATGTAATAGAGAAAACCTTGTAAAATGAAGTTTATGTGTTTTTATGGTGTAGAAAAAGCATCAATAAAAGTTATTTTTAAAAAATGACATTTTTGTTGCTTAGTGTAAAGATCACACCCTGGCTTCCTCCCAGCCTGATTTTTAAAAAATCCCACAAATGAATCATTGACTCTTGCCTATTTTACTTTAACACAAACTTTTCTTTCCATAATAGAAAACCGAGGCTCAATTATTCTGTAATTTGTCATGTTTTTATTATATCGCTCCAACACTACAACCACAGAAGTAGGAACGATTTTTCTATGTTACTTAACCATCTTCTGGGGTTTGGTGTCAGGGCCTGGATTCTGGACCACACTGTCTGCTGTATTTCTTTTTTCCAGTAGAGGGCAGCAGATGACAGAACGACAAGTCATTAAGGTTAACTTCCTGTGATGGCAGCTTTCTGGGAGACAAGTGAAAAATGGTTGAGGCGGCGTTAGCTGGGTGTCACAGTGACTCAGTCATTCAGAAAGCCATATGGTTTATTTGTATTTGTGCAAATTAACAACAGAATGTTTCCCTTTTCTTTGGACTATGGGGATGCAGAAGATTAACTTCTGCCCCATTGTTAGCAGTTTCTGAAGATGCCAATGACACAAATATAAACACTTAGGAATAAAACTTGCACCAAATAAGGGTTCTTTTATAAGACTTGTAAACTATACACTATATATCATTGGAGGTTCCAGTAAACTAAATGTGAAGCAGGGGCTGATGTAAAGTTGAGATATAAAACATAGGTAAACCATTCTTGCCCTCAAGTTACATGAAATACAAAAGCCAGATAAAATGGCACAAATTGCATATACAATTAAGGAGATGTAAAGGAGTGGTGACTAGTAAAGAAAATACTAGGGAAATAAACTTGACTTTAAGAAAGGATTTGAAGAAAATAATGCCTACAGATTAGCGTAGGGACCTGAAAAGATTAAAAACCAGTGCCCGTTGAATCCGGGCTGCAGAAGTATTCTATCTGGTCAACAAAATGCTCTACCTTTAAAAAATGGGAGTTTCTATGGATGGGGCATGTGATTTCTAGTTTGCTACACCCCCCACCACTCTCTATCATTGTACACTGGAACTTTACACATTTCTCTTACCTTCCTAGCTCCTGAGGACGTTTGCAATTGCGGCCCCAGCTTAGAGGAACTAAGTGAAGGGGTGCAGGGGGGAGGAGGCAGGCGTCCAGGAGCTGTGGCTTGAGTTTCTGGCCAGAACTGGGAGCAGGCAAGTCACCCGTAGAGCGTGTGAGGGGTTTATATAGACTGGGTTGACTGTGGCCAAGGGGCCATGTTGGAAAGTAGGAAACAAGGAATTGAGGGGCAGTGGTGGTGGTGGTCATTTGAAGAGCAGTTTAAATCTAGTACTGCCACTGGGAGTGCCGTGAGAGCTCTAGGATGAGAGAACCAAGAAGACCTAGAAGAAGATGGGAGAATTGACTGGGAAAAAGTGCTGGAGAATCTGTTTCCATTCACTCCAATATCTTCTTTCTCTATGGGCTTTGAGGACTAGAATTGCTCTGCTGAAAAGAAACAGTGAGTCCTGGAGTCAAACATGCTGACCATGTGCGGGTGCTTCCTCTCACTGTCACTCTAGAACTCCACACTTACCTGTGTGTCCCAGAAAAACTGGGGTTTTGAGAAAACCAGCCCCCCCCTTCTAGCACAGCAGTCTTTTCTTGCACAATCTTGTGAGCACAGTGAGGCGCCGGCATACTGCCCTCGAGTCACTGCTGGTGCAGGTGCTGGCACTGACTCAGTGGCTCACTAGTGGCACAGTCATTTAATCTACTTTACCTTAGTTTTGTCATCATAATTTAAAGGATTGCACAAGGCAGCCTCAGAAAATCCCTCTAGCATTAGCTTCCTATGATTCAAGCTCAGAAAAGAAAGGCCAAGACCTGGATTTTATAAACAAACCAAGCTGCCAACCAAGCACGTGTTCTCTTGAGAGGAGTATTGGTCACATTTCATCATGGGAGGAAGCAGTGAGGAAGCATGAACATGGGCAAAGAGTAGAGTCTAATATTATTAGACATAGGCTCCAAATCTAATTCCACTTTTTCCTAACTGAGTGACCATGGAACTTCTCTGAACCTCAGTTTCATTTGCAAAATGGTGACATTGGGATGTGTCTGGCAGGACGCTTTGGAAAATTAAATGAGACCGTGTCAGTGTCTGGCACATCTTCATTCCTGTCTTCATCCTCACCATGTGTGGAATTCACTCTTGTGAATATCCCACAGTCCCGTGTGGGAAAGGGACTCTAAGTGAAAGGGACAGAAATCTCAAGGACATTGTGTCAAGATTTCATCTAGATGAGAAGAACCACGGACACCATCTGTGCTGACGGTTCTTTGATTAACTCAATTAAAACTCTGAACAGCTAATCTGCTGTTTTCAGGCAGTTTTGATTGCCACAGCATTTTGCTGTTGCTCTGTCATCAAAAGAATCAAGTGAAGAATTGTGTTTAGGATCCAGAGGCTGCTTCTGGAGGAAGTGGGGAAAGCGCGGACTGCTTACGGCGGTGATTCGGTGGGGGCTGAAGAAGAAAGACCCTCAGACCAAGAAACAGTCCTGCCTACCTGCCTCTGAGGCCTGCAGATCTTCACTGAAACCTTGTTGCTTTGACATAAAATATTTCGTCCTCCCTGGAGTCATTTTGCCATCTCCCACAGAAGCCGTGTTTTTCAGCACACCTGAGGGTTACGACACACAACTCTCCTTAAGAGAGGCCTGGTATTGAGCAGTTGTCTGCAGGGAAGGAAGAAGGCTGAGTGGGAGAAGGGATGGCTCTGAGTGACGGAAGCCGCTGGCAGGTGCCTCCATGACATCACAACTTCCTCTAGTAAACCTTTATCAGGATCTAAACCAATAATAAAGTAACCTAATCAATAACTAAGTAGAAAACCCATCTTGTTAGGCTTTATCTCATCCTTAGAAAAACATCTTTTTTGGATAGTACTTTGGATGGTTTGTTTATAAGTCATGATGTCACTAAATGTGATTTCATCGTTTCATAGGGTAATGAAAATTTCTTTGATTTTTTTTTTCCTTGACATAAGGCCCAGGAACTACTTTTTAACCTCTAAAATTCTTGATGGCCTGTTTAAAACACAGCAACAGATTCCTAAGGACAGAGGCTGCTTGGCTGTGGGAGGTGAGAATAAGTCTTCAGATAATGTGGGATGGAGCCAGGAGCGGGGTGGAGACTCATAAGGGAAAGGAACCACAATTGGTTTTTAGCTGGAAGTGAGAGAAAGAGCCCTGAGATTCCTGCCGGGACTTGTTATGGGAACTGGCAGTGATGCTGGGACAAGGGTGAGGCAAGTGAGGCACTGGGGTGCTGAATTCAAGGAGGAGCTCACTGGCAGGTTTGTGGGGTACATTGGCGCTGCAGAGTGAGCACCTCCTTCAATTTTGCCACATAGGTGCTTAGCTTGCTCATCCTCATCCAGGCCCTGGGAGTAGAGTAACATGGAGAGATGTTCTGGTTTTTCCAAGGCAGTTTCAAACTCACCTCCTATTTTGGTTACCCAGAGGTTCTGATAAAAATCTAAACAGCCCAACTTTGGGAAAGAAAATCTTATAGGACTTATTCTACAATAAAAACAAGGATCACTGCTTGCCAAGATGTAAACATTTGTCATTTAAGGTAACAAAGTAAAGAAAAAAAAATCTTTCTCCAAATTAGAGTCTGTTTATATTTCAGGTTTATGGATGGAGAACTAAGATTTCCCCCTCCCCTTTCCTTTTTATCCCCCTCCACGTTTCTTCTTTTCTCTTTCAACTCTTTCCCTCTGTTCTAGCTCCTCTCCTTCTTGCTCTGTTTGACGCTACTGAAGCGACTGCCCTTCTTTTTTTTCTTCCTCCTTCCTTTGCTTCCGTTGCTTATAACAGATTTAGAGGGAAAAAAAGAATCAAATATCTGTTTCACAGCCATTTCATAAACAATACTGGCTCTTTTCTTTTGGTACCACTAGGCAATGAAAAGCACTGTAGGAGGACATTTGTGACAGTATAGTAGTGATGAATTCATGACGACTCGGCAGTGCCGACTTGAAACAGGTCCACTGAGTTTCTCCGCATTAAGCCAAGACCAAACCAGAATGAATGCCTATGGGTGCGCAGCTGGATGCAAGAAACAAAGAGGTTTTCTATTTTGTGATGAAAGGAAAATAATTTGAGGGAAAAAAACGTTCTACTCAAACTAGAAGTTTAGTTTGTGTTTGTTTCAGCCAAACTACTTCAAGCCCTGTCATGTATTTCTGTGGACCTCAATTGTTGCAGAAATGTTTTCAAAGCCTTTCAGGTTTTGTTAAACCTCTCCAGAAGTTAATTTCAAAATGTAGTTATTAATACAGCCTTTCCAACATTAGATCATATTCAACATTCTTTACTTTTAAACACTTGAACTTTTTGAACTAAAAGTTTTTTTTTCAAAACTGCGTTTTGAAGAAGTCATATCTTGTATGAAATGAATTTTTGAAAATGTATTTTAAAAGCTGATAATGATTAAAATTTTCCAGCTTACCACGATAGAAGGAAAGATTAACATGGCTTATACCATTCTCCTATTTTTTGTTTAAAACATTTCATAATAGAGAATATGTAACCTATTGCATAAAGATAGGAAAACAAACCTTCAGCCAGAGCCAGAGGCTTCTGTGTGTGGTTGTGCAGAATGTACACTGCACAACACTGGGAGCCCGGTTCACATCAGAGCCACTGTACCTTGGTATAGTTATTACAATAATTTCCTGGTAAATGTCTTGGAAGAGTCTTGGGGAAGGGGTCTTCCCTCCCACTCCACCCTCTAATTTGCAAAAAGGTGTCATCTGGGTATGCAGCTGCCCGATAATGAGTTCATATTTAAGTTTCATTTTTGCTCCTTTGCTCATAGGTCTCTAGCTGAATTGAAATGATTATTCTGGATTGGTTGTACCCTGTTGTGCTTAGGATCTTTCTCCCAACTTGTGGATCAATCCAAAATAAACAACAAAGAAACAAATTAAAAAACAAAAGATGGAGGTATTTGCATTCTTCATTTCTCCTGCTTTCCATTTGCTTTGTCCTGAGCTTAAACTACTTCTTGCTGCGTTCCTTTTCTCAGTCGTTTCTTTATGCCAGATGCTGCTCCAAGCACTTGATGCCATGCTAATTCATTAAGTCCTATGTTGTTAACTGTTTAAGAATGAAGAAACTGAGGCTCAGAGAGAGGACTAGTCACCCAGCTGGTCAGTGGCAAAATTAAGATCCAAACCCAGGCCATGGTGGCACCAAAATTCCTAATTTGGGTCCCTTCCCTTAGCTCTGTTCCCCTCTGATCCCAATTTTCTCCCATTCTCTACTGATCCACAGCTGAGGTTTCAGCATGCCTTCTGGTGGTCCCTGCCCACCTTGTGACAGATGAGGACAGAAGGGGCAATTACCATTGGGGACTATGTGGCTCCTGGGCCTTGGCTCACTGCTAGGGGTTCCTACTTTCCTTCCCTGTTCACTTTCTCTGACCTTCAGCCTCACTTTGTCAGCCTCTTCCTTTTCAAGGGGTTTATCTTCACATCCTCAGCACTTTACATGCCAGCCCAATATTCCTAGTACATAGATGGAATTTCTTTCTTTATATTTACTTATTCTCTGACTTGTTCCAGAAAGAATTGAAAAGAGGGTCTCAAATATATGCATATATAAATTCAAAATAATGAGATAAATAGTATTTAAAAACTAAGTGGATGAAGAGAGCAGAGCAGAAGGGAAATGAGTTTAAAAAGGTCATATGCAATCAAGTATAACTTTGGTCCACAATTCATGTGCCCAGCACCTTTGCTGGTGACGGGTCTGGGTGGGTGGGGTGGGGCAGGGCCACGTGGAGGGAGAGAGCAGGGAAAAGACCATAATCCAGGACACAGCTCTTGGCTGGATTGACCCTGGGATAGATTTTTGAATATTTAATGCAGCATTTTCCAAACCATGTTCTAAGTATTACCTGTTCCATGGTATTTAATAGGAAATAAAACAGCAGAGGGGTGATAGCAGAGGTTTGTGGTTCATTAAGTTTGGGAAACACGTTTCTTTACTGAGAGATTCTAAAAATATATACTCATGTGCATTGTAAATCTCTGGGAAGGGGATAGGGTTACGGTTATTTGTGGACATTTTGACCACAGGGATTTGTCTTTTGGAAACTTAGAGGACCACTCTGTACTCTGAACACTTTGGGAAAGGAAATATAGGAGGATAAGAAACACCTGTCTAAAGAAATTATTCTAAAAGAAAAGATCAGTAATTTTAAGTATATAAAGATTAAAATGTATACATGGGAAAAATATCATAGAAAAAGTCAAGGGGAAATGACAAACTGAGAAAGGTGATAGATAAAACAAAAAGCTGATTTTCTTCTTATATAAAAAGTTCTTACACATCAATTTTTAAGATCCCCAACCCACTAGAAAAGTGGACAAAGGACATGAACAGGTAAAAACAAATACAAATAGTTTATAAACATGTGAAAAATATTTATTCTCACTCACAAAGGGAAAAATACAAATTAGGTTAAAAAATGAGAAGCTGCTTTTTTACCTACTGGTGTGGCAAAGCCTCAGGAGTTCGATAGGGCGCTGCATCAGCCAGGGTGTGGGTGACAGGAAGCCTCCTCTCTTGATGGGAGGATAAATTGGTGCAATCTCTTTGGAGGTCAGTTGGGCGATCTCTATCACATACATTCAAAATACAGTATAGCTAGACTCCGACCATATTTTGCACACCCTCCACTGCCATCCAGGCCTGAGCCACCACATCTCTCTCACCTGGATTGCTGCATTGGTCTGCTCTCCTGTCTCCCTGCTTCCATCCTTGCCCCCCAAGTCTATTCTCAACACATAGAGAAAGTGTTTTAAAACAAAAGTTAGATCATGTTACATGCCTTGCTCAAATCCCTCCATTGGTTTCCCATCTTACAGAGAGCAAAAGCCAAAATTCCCACAATGGGCCAGAAGGCCCTTTGCCACCTGCCCCCAGCACCAATTTGATCTTATCTCTGTTTCTGTTCCTCTTGCTCTCTCAGCTCCAGCCACACTGACCCCTTTACTTTTTCTTGACTATGTCAGCAATCCTTTTATTTCAGAGCCTTTTCATTGGATGTTTCCTCTGCCTGGAACAGTCTTCCCTAGTTATCTGTAGGACCACCCCCGCACCTCCTTCAGGTCTTTGTGGAAATGTTGCTTTCTCAATGAGACCATCCCTGGCAACTCAATTTAAAATTGTGACCTCTGATTCCATTCCCTCTTACTCTTCTCCTTTATGGCTATAGCTATTATCATCTTCTAACATGCTATGTGACCAGTTTATTGTGTTTTTGTCCTAGGCTCCACAAGGGCAGAAATTTATTTTTCTGTTTTGTTCATTGATTTACCTCTGAACAGTGCCTGAAAAGCTGTCAAATATTTATCTATAAATATATTTCTCAATATTTATTGAATTTATTAAATGGTATTTGACACAGAAATTCCAATTCTAGGAATTTATTCAATGATACATGTGCATACAAAGCATTGAACATTGTTAATTGTAGCAAAAGACTGAGCAGTTATCCCAAGAGATTGAGAATTACTTGAAGGTACAATTTAATTTAAGGAATTGGATAAAGTTTGAGACCAGATAGAACTAAAAGTTGATTTGTGTTCCATTACCTAGAAGGCAGGGTTTGATATTGAAGACCAGATCAATGATAGTCAAACCAAACTATATTTTTTTCTGAGCAAAAAATTGTAACTGTATACACCTATGTGAAGTTGGATTTTCCTATTACTGCTCCTGAATTGGTGAATAAAGCTCTAAGTTGAGAACAAACAGGTATTCAGTCCCCATGTGCTAAAGCAGCTGCCAAAAATTAAGGCCAGATAACTTCCTTTGGGTTTGTCAAGAGGCGCTGAACTGGTGTTGTCAGCCCAACCAACCATCACCTCTGCCGCCACCTGCTTATATAAAAAGATTAGGAAATAAGTCAAGTGATCGAGGTTCTGTCTTCCAGGATACAGTGAAGGGGCTCCAGAAGACTTGCTCATAGGGATGGGATCTCCTCTAAGAAGGGGAGGGGGCTGGCATTTCCTTACCTGGCTGGGGACGTTTCCATCTGGAGGCTTACTGTGGTATTACCATTGGACTGGAGTTTACTTTGGGAGAGCTTGAGAGGTGCTCCTGGGATTAGAGGCAATCTGAACCTAGGGACTACTTTTTATCTGGAGATTTCTGTGAGCAGGAGGCCTGCAGGGGTCATCCACTGCAGAGAGGCAAGAAGGGATGGGGGAGAGTTTGTATGGGAAGAGGAATGGGGCCCATCTGCAGCTTCCTATGTCCTTTGGAAAAATGGACATAGAAGATTAATGGAAGCTTAATTTATAGGGTTTTGGATCTACATCTAAAAGGGCATGAGGGAGAGCGTTGAGAGTACAGGCCATGAGGTTGTCCAGGCAGCCTCCGGTGAGTGTATAGGGTTTGGGGAATGTATCACTTTTCTAGGGTTGCCATAACAAACCACCAAAGTCTGGGTGGCTTAAACAACAGAAATTTATTTTCTCACAGTTATGGAGCTAGAAGTCGAAGATCAAGGTGTCAGTAGGGTTGGTTTCTTCTGAGGCATCTCTCCTTGGCTTGCCAGAGGCAACCTTCTTGCTATGTCCTTACATGGTCTTTCATGTGTACAGAGACTTCATGTCTCTTAGTGTGTCCAAATTTCAAATTTCAGCTTTTTTTTTTTTT
>VBSM01000272.1:8709698-8738271 GCA_008086735.1 Cheirogaleus medius | reverse complement strand
ATCATAGCTCACTGCAACTTCAAACTCCTGGGCTCAAGTGATCCTTCTGCCTTAGCCTCCCAAACACCTGGGACTACATGTGTGCACCACCATGCCCAGCTAATTTAATTTTTTGTATAGATGGGGTCTTGTTATGTTGCTCAGGCTGGTCTCTAACTCTTGGCTTCAAGTGATCCTCCTACCTTAGCCTCCCAAAGTGCTGGGATTACAGGCAAGAGCCACTGTGTCCAGTCCCAAATTTCATCTTGTAAAAGGACACCAGTCAGATTAGATTGAGGCCCATTGTAACAGCTTCATTTTGACTTAATCACCTCCTTAAAAGTCTTATCACCAAATACAGACACATTCTGAGATAATGGGGTTCAGGGTTTCAATATATGAATTTTAGGAGGACACAATTCAGCCCATGACAGGTCCTAGTCTTTTAGTGAGGCTGAGGGTGGTAGATACAGCTGCTACTTTTTGAGGTCCCTCTCAACAATAGAGGAAACTATGGTGAAGCTGAGCACAATTTCAAGAAAATCATCCCCTTACAGGGAGCCTTCCCATCAGCAGTAGCTGATGGGCTACCAGTAGCAGGTAGAACTAGACTGAGCCAGGACAAGACTAGAGGAACCTCCCAAACACCCATAGGTTATCAATGATATGAGATCGTCTCTGCTTCTCCTATTCATCCTACTCTCAGCTCTCAATCTGAAATGCTTGATCCAGAAAAGGAACCAGACTTTCTCTATCTTCACCTGAGATGAGCTTCTTCTTAACTCTAATTCTTGTGTGGAAATCCTAGGTCTTCACTGGGGAAATGAGAGGAGATAAAATTTAAAGTGGATATTATTAGGTGAAAGTTTTAAATAAGATTAAGATGAAAGTCAAATTAAGGCACTGAAAGTGCCAAGGAAGTTATAGTATCTGCCTAAGAAGTTATATAGGAGGAGAAAGGGGATCTTTCAGAGCTCAAATGAATGTAGTGATTGAAAAGATAAAGCTATGTCAATTTAAACTCCACAGAGTTGATACTTCTCATTAAATTGGATATCTGTCTTTCTATATAAATAAAGGAGCATGTCTTGGAGAAAAACACAAGCTGTTTTTAAAAATTATCTCTGGAGAAGGGGGAGTTAAGGATGAGAATTTGTGTGGGAAGGAAATGTAATTTTTCACTCTAAACCCTTTTGAACTTTTAAAAAAATACCACGTGGATATATATACATATATATATTTATTTATTTCAGGATATTATGAGGGTACAAACATTTTGGTTACATTTTATGTCTTCCTTGTGGATATATTATTTTAAAAAATCATACAATTTAAAACTAATTAAAACAGTATGATACTAGTGGAGAAGACTGAGTTAAGAGGTAGCCCTGAAAGAATCATATCAATTCCATATATGTTACCAGTGGGAAAAATAATTGTTATAGGGTGAACTGGGGAAACTTATAATGGAAAGAAGGTAGGGTTTCCTGGGCTTGAGGAGGAAACCTGTCCTACAAATTTCGAGGAAGACCTGTAGAAGGAGTGGGAGAGACTTGGACCAGAGCTGGAATGTAAGAAACCATTGTGAGCTGCTGATGCTGTTGCTTGAAGGGAGATAAATGTGGTGACAGATGTCTGCAAAGCTTTTGGCAGGGAATGGGGTTCCATTTGGTATGATTCATTTCAAGGTTAAGCTCTTCCGTGTCATGTAGATGTGGCATGTTTTTGGCTGAGTGCTGAATCATGGGGTTTGGGATTTATATAATTGTGGAAGGCATTAAGTCAAGAGGCAATGCACAATGGTTTGGCCAGTGACATTTGATAGAATTCCTCACACATATGTTTAAGCAATAGAAACCACCCCCAAAATACCAGGAAAGGATTCCAACAAAATAGGAAGAAAAGAGAGAGGTCATTAAAGTCTATGCATGTGTTAAGTTTGTACATGTGTCATTTATTTCCCCATACACGATGAATTCTACTCTTGGGTGTGTTGAGTAAATAAAAATTACAAAATCATCACAAAAGAATTCTCTGTGTACAGATAGTGACTTGAGAGGGGGACTGTAACCCTATCATCTTCCTGGAACTGAATTAGACTTGGAAGGAAGGCTTTCTGATGAAATGAGCTGCAAAGCAGAATAGCAGACTGGATACAATGAAAGTGGCCAATCCGCACTAAAGCCTGCCACTTCTTTTCCTTGATACTCAGAAAGATAAAAGGGGGACAATTATAGAATGATAATATAAATAGACAAAAATTCAGCCTCTGCTTTGTTTTAGGAGGAGTTTTTGCTGTTGAGGACTACACTCCAAAGAGTCTACTGGATCTAAAAAAATGTCACTGTTGGCTTTATCTTGATACTTGTTATTCATTTGAACCACTAGATCTGAGGTCAGGTCAGTGGTGTTGCGTTGGGGGTGTCTCCCTAAGAAAGGACTCATGCATCAGCCCTCTTAGCTCATACACACTTTATTGCCATTAGATTTTTAAATGGAAGGTTTTTTATTTGTTTGTTTAAAGCCTGGGTGATGTGAGATGTCAAGAAGCTATTTTCTTACATTAAACTTAACATTTCAGCTTTTCAGTGAGACTTGTGGTTCAGGAAAGTATTTGCTTTTGGAGAATCATCTGCAAAAAGGTTAGAGCTCCCACTGCGGGGAGCTGGGAAAGAGGCTGCTGAGAAAGAGGGAAGAAATAATGTCTGCAGGCTGCCCCTATGTTATTTAGGTTCATTTGACCATTCTGAAGACAAGCATCCTGCTGAGCATTTTAGAAACAATAGAAAACAGTAGAGGTTAGATGTAGTAGATACAGGTTATCTTTTGCTTACCCACCCATCCTTTCTCATTTTGGGGAATCTTCCTCATCTGCTGTCAGTCAAGGTGCTTTGACTAAGGCTAACGCACCTGGTAGTAGATCTGAGTCGTGAATAAACTCTCCCTCATTACCTATGACACTTCAGGCTGCAGGGAGAGACACAAGGCTTAGTTAGAGCCAAAGTGGAACCCTGGTCCTGGGTAGGGCTGACCAAGAAGGAGAGGTTCCTCTCTCTCTTCTGAGAGATTTGAATGAAGAAGGATGTTGTAGACCTCTGCCACCTTGAGGATAGCACTGGTGGAGCGTGTCTAGAATGTATTAATAGCATTACAGAGGAGAAATCAAGAGAACTGGGTTACTATGAAAGTTTTTGAAACTTCTAATTCAGCTGTCTGAAACCAAGCCTACGAGTTGATAATTTCAGTAATGTGAACGAATATACACCAGCTCTCCAAACCTTTATTTTGCTCAGCCATTTTGAGTGAGGACTTCTGTTATAGAAGAATTCCTACTTGCTACTGTAAAGGTGATTACAACAGAAGTTTGAGATGTTGGAATAAAGTAAAAGAAAAAAATGTGTAAACATGATAATTATCAACAAAGAAAAAAGCTTGAGTCTAAAATTATAGATAAAATAGGTGATTTAAAATAAAGGTATAAAACATAAAAAATTAAAAATATAACAGTAAAAGAGATACAAGGTTAATATAAAAGACTAAGATACAGGATATAAAAGTTTAGAATATAAAAGTAGAGGGATTAAGGATTAAGAAAAAAATTGAAAACAATAAAAGTAAAACAATATTAAAAATTTCAGAAGAATTAAAATGGTTTTGGAGAAATATCTTAAAAAGAAAACAAAAATCTTAAACATTAGAGAGAAAGAGAAAGAGAACCAGATCAAACAAGTCAGTAAAAATCCAGACAAAGTTCAAGGTGGTGGCTAAAAAAATTCTGTTGATGGGATGTCATTTGGCGGGGCAAAGAGCCAAAAATGTAGAAAGAAAGCCCTTAGCTTGAGCAGTTACCTGTAAATACGCAGGGTATGTCTGCTTAATGTTGACACATAGTGGAATGGTGGGGAGAAAAAACCCAGCCTTCTCGTTCTTGGGAAACTTGAAAGCAGGTGTCAGTCATCTCCCTCCAGCACAACCACACACAAAAGGGTCATGTCCACCTCTTTCCTGACTGGTCTGCAAATCTGGCACGTTATGCACGAAGGTAATAGAGCATAGTTATCCTCAATTAGACAATTGGCAGGAAAAACAGGGAGTCACTGGATACATTTTTTCAAACTATTTCCTTTTAAAGAAGAAATATGTGAAGAATATACCAGCAATAAAGTAGCCCAGCTATAATTGCCAGACATCAATAAAACTATTTAGGATTCCGTTTGAGTTTTTGTGGGTATGGCATGACAGATTTTAGCTTGTGTCCAACAGTCATTCAGTTCTTGAAATATTAGAACTAGAAAAAAGACTCCATATTCAATAGAAATGAAGAATCTTTATGGTATTTTAACATAGTCAATCTTTTTCCCTTGAGTTTCAGATATAAAAAGAATTTAGTTCAAACCGAAAAAAATATATTGGGAAAAGTATTGGTATGGATGGCCTTTCTAACCTTTTAGCAAGGTTAGAAATGGTGAAAAGTCAATTCTCATGTCACTGAAAATCCAGCAGACAAAAAGCCAACTCCATGTTGAGATGCTAGACTATGTGAAATACAAATTTTTGTCATTTTTCCCTTTTTATATTAATCTAGAGCATTTAGAAAACATGCTCATTTGCAAAAATTATTTTTTACTCTACTTCTATACAAGACAGAATTTATCCTGCTGCATTGTGCTCGCTTTTTTTTGCTGGAAGTATTTCCTGAAGTATGTTACTACAGTTGCATATATTTTAAGAAATCCATTCAGAGTATCTATGATGGTCAATTTTGTGTGTTGAATTGGTTAGTCCACAGTACTCAGATATTTGGTTAAATATGTCTGAATGTTGCTGTAAAGATGAGATTAACATTTAAATCAGTAGGCTTTGAGAAAACAGATTATTCTCCATAATGTGGATGGGCCTCATCTAATCAATTGAGGGTCTTAAGAAAAGACTGACCTATCCTGGAGAGGAAATTTTGCCAGCAGATAGCCTCTGGAGATCACTGCAACATTAATTCTTCCCTGGGTCTCCAGACTGCTGGCCTACCCTGGAGATTTTGGACTTGCCAGCCTCCGCAATGTGTGAGCCGATTCCTTAAAATATATCTTTCTTTGTATACACACCTTCTATTGGTTCTGTTTCTCTGTTTCTCTGGCTAATATAATAAGAAAATTCTTTCAAAGACAGAGAATTGAAGAAAATTTGGATTATTTTTCACTTGGCTCAGAAAAATAAAAATCAGTTCTGATCAGTAGAGTGCAATATCAAAGTGCTAGCTATGGTACCTCAGAGGAACATAAGTAACTTACCTCTTTTTCTCTGTTAAAGAAGGCTTTACTTCTACTGAAACACAGTAGATAGACAATTTGGAAGATTATGACTTCTTCATACGTTGCTCATCTTTGGGATTCCAAAAAGCAAAGTCACAACAATGGTTCCCCACTCAGCAGCCCCATATACCCTACCAAGAACTTCAAGTTGAAGGAATAAGGTTCCTTTGATAGCTTCAGCCACTTGTTTAATAACATAAACCATTGTTTAAAAAATTTCTTGTTATGCATTAATTTTTAGCATTCTTTATATTGCACATTTAAAAAAGATAACTGTATAGAAGAAAATTTGTTTTTCCTGTCAATATTAAAATGTCTTTTAAAGTTAGCGTATTTAAGATCCTCTGGTCCAGTCCTTGAATCTAGGGGGAATAGGATTCAAAATAATACTTGTTGGATTAAGGACCAAATAAGCTTTGTTCTTTATTTCCTGGGTAAACATGGGACTGTATCTAATCTTAGGTTTCTTATTAACATTTACAAAAAGCAAAAGCAAATTTGTTCACATAGTGATAGTCAATTTCAGAAATAAGCCAATGATTTTTGGCACTATTATTACTATTGAGCCATCACAAGAGAGAACCACACAAATGACATAATACAAAACTCAAAAATATAGTTTAATTTTAGAATTTGAAGGTTTTAGAATGAAGAGTAAACAAAATAACTAGAAACAATCAATTAAAAAATTAATAGTGTGTTCAGATATTTTATGTTGTGGATATAAACCTTCTGTATATTCAGAACTTGTTTTTCTTTTTAATTTCCACCATGGAAAATGCAGTGTTAATGAAAAGTCATCGATAAAGCCATTTTTAGTGCCAATTTTGATGACTCTTCTCATGACTGAATATTTTGCAAAACAGCTCTTTGATGTATATTTTTTATGGGAATTAAGATAATAATATTCCCTTTTGATAATTTATTTTTCCTTATCATCAATTTTTCTTGACAATGTTTATATTATTAATATTTTGTGGAAAATTTTGAAGGTACTAAAAAGAAAACAAACAAAAAAGGAACAATTACAATAATCTATTATTTGACCACATCTTTTATGCCAATTCTATCTTTTAGATGATTTCCTTTTATAATTTTATCCATGAATTTTGATACAGTAAAAAACAGGAGTGTGTCGGTGGAGGGTGATGAGGGCATGCATTCATGGCTTTTAGGAAAATTAGTTGAAGCAATTGTAGTTACTTGGACTCAAAAAAGAAAAAAATATTTTTGGATATGGGTAGAGATGTAATAGCTATCTTAAAATATTTGAAGAATTTTCTTTTGGAACTTATTAATATTTCTAGCTCTAGAGGACAGGACTAGGACTAGCAATTTGTTATAGAGTGTCAAAATTTAGTTTAATTATAAGAAAAGAGTCTAATAACTGGAGCTCCTCAAAAGTGGAAAATGCTGTCTTTAAAAAGATAAGGATCAGATAATCTCTATCATACACAACTTCTTTTACGAAATAGGAAAAGAGGAAAAGCTATCAAAACATATGAGGATATTAAATCTTTGATACAAAACTAGCCCAAAATCAATGGGGAAGAAGACTGCATAAAGGCTCCATCCAGGAGCAGAAGATACATTTCATTGGAGGGCTATCTTTAAAGACTAGCTACTGTAATACCATTTATCATAAAAAAAGTGGTGCCTAGGAACAATCTAATAAATATGCAAGACTTTTTAAAAGAGGAGAATTAAAAAGCAGGATAAAAGGATATGAGAAAATATCTAAGTCGGTGAAGAGACATACAAAAATTTGTGGATGGGAAGATGATCTTATAAAATATACATTCTGTATTTGTCAGGGTCCTCCAGAGAAATAGAACCAATAGAATATATAAGAGGAAAGTTATTAGGTGAACTGGCTCACATGAGTATGGAGGATGAGAAGTCCCATGATACGCTGTCTTCAAGCTGGAGAAACAGAACAACCATCAGTGGAATTCAGTCTGAGTCGAGAGGCCTGAGAATTGAGGGGCTGATGGTGTATGACCCAGTCTGAGTCTAAAAGACAGAACCAGGAGCATTGATGTTTGAGGGCTGGATAAGATGGATGTCTCAACTCAAACAGAGGAAGTGTCCTCTGCCTTTTTGTTCTATTCAGGTCCTCAATGGATTGTATGATGCCACCCACATTGGGGAGCAATGTCAGTTTAATCTGCTTTATTCAGCTCAACAATTCAAATGATGATTTCTTCCAGAAATACTCTCATGAACACACCCAGATATAATGGTTTTTTCTAGCTACCTGGGCATCCCTTAGTCCAGTCAAGTGGACTCACAAAATTAGCCACCACACAAGCCTATGCTATGAATTCTTTTGCAAGTTACTTTTTCATTTGACACTGTTTTCTACATTTATTCATGACTTGAAACTTATGACTTTTGGTCTTCAAAATTGCATAAGGCAATTTCTACAATAAATCTCCATATCTATCTATCTATCTATCATCTATTTCCTATTGGTTCTGTTCCTTTGGAGAATGCTGGCTGATGCAGCTCATATTTAGGTAAATCTTTTAATGCATTTCACACTGTTATATATTACTTTGGGACAAATATACATGTAGTAAAAACATAAAATATGAACAGAACAATAGGTACAATATTCAGAACAGAGTTATAAGGAAGGGTGAAGGACTTGCAGTTACAAATGGGGGTTTCAAATATATCTATAATTATTTTATTACTTAAAAAAATCTGGTAAGGATGAGACAGAGGTGGAGGAGGACAGAACAGAACTTGTTAAAAGTAGTTTTGAAAGCAGCACTGCAGTAGTACAGGAATGGCTGCTCTATTTTTTGATTGGCAATGTCTGTGGATTTCTGAGCCAGGGCAGACAGTGGGGAGGGACAAAGCATCTTTCTACCTTCTTTTCAGCCATCAGGTTTGCTGCAACCCAGTGCCAACACATTCATGGGTCACCGATTATATTTCTCAATCCAATTCTAAGGGCTTTGCAAATAGTGGCCATTTCTTCTAGATTTTGGCAAATTAATTGATAGTCTAGTCTTCACTATTGTGAGGTTTTATCTTTTCGGGGGATCTCTTTTAGCATCTGTATTAACCAGGGCAGGCTAGATTATGCTATAGTAATAAATAAATACCCAAATCACAGTGGCTTAATCCAATGAAGATTTCTTCTTAGCTCCTGCAAACTTCAACAAACATATTCTTAGTCAGAAGGCTTTCCTGTGTGTTTTCTTCCATGCAGTAAATTCACTACGTTGTGCAGCTCTGCTACCTTCTTAGCCATGGTGATAGAGAAGGAAAATAGTGGTAGATTGTAAAGGATGTTAATGGCTAGTTGTTGTACTTGTCATGTATAGTCATGTACTTCATTTTTGGCTAATACCATCAGACAGAACTCGGTTACATAGTTCCACCTAGACACAAAGGGATATAGGAAATGTAGTCTTTCCTTGTGCCTAAGAGGAAAATAAAACAATTTGGTGAATGAATTTTATTGAGAATATAAGACACTGAGACAAATTTAAAACCACTATATTTTATCTTTTGCTTCTTATTATTTACTTAGTTATTATCAATCATATAACAAGCACCTGCAAACTTACCACTCAAATGAAAAGGACAATATCCTACATCTAACTAAGTTCTTACCTCCCTTTATTCCTTGACTTCCTCTACACAAGATGACCATCTTCCTAAAACTGAAATTGATCATTCCATTGCTTTCCTTCTTTTTAAAAAATTAACCTTTTATCTTGAGATAACTCTAGATTCACATACATTTGTAAGAAATAAAACAGAGAGGTCCCATATACCTTTTACCCAGATTCTTCCAATGGCACATCTTAAAAAGCTACAGTATAATATCACAACCAGGATATTAACAATGATATAGTCAAGACAGAACATTTCCATAACCCAAGGATCAGTTATGTTGCCTTTCATAGCCATACCAACTTCTTCCTGGCTCTCAACCTCTCCTTAGTGTCTGGCAACCACTGGATTATTTTTCCAGTTCTATAATTTAGTCATTTCAAGAATGCTACATAAATGAAATCAAACAGTCCAAAAACTTTGGTATTGTTTTTTTTCCACTCAGCATAGTTCTCTGACAATGCATCCTGATTTTTGCATGTGCCAATAGTCTGTTCCTTTTTATTGCTGAGTTTTCATGGTATGGAGGTACCACAGTTTGTTTAATCATTTGCCCATTGAGTTACATCTGGATTGTTTTTAGTTTGGGGCTATTACAAATAAAGCTGCTATAAATATTCATGTACAGATTTCTTTTTGGTGAATATAAGTCTTCATTTCTCTGGTATAAATATCAAGGACTAGAACTGGTGAATCATATAGTTTTAAAACATTGTGATAAGAACAATCAACATGACATCTATCCTCTTAACATATTTTAAGTGTAAAATACAGTATTGTTAACTATAGGTACACTGTTGTACAGGAGATTTCTAGAACTTAATCATCTTGCATAATGGAAATTTTATATCTGCTAAGTAACAACTCCTCATTTCCCACTTCTTCCAGCTCCTGGCAACTACCATTCTACTCTCTGCTTCTATGTGTTTGACTATTTTATATAACTCATAAAAGTGGTATAATGTAGTATATTATCTTTCCATGACTGGTGTATTTCACTTAGCATAACTTCCTCACATAACTTCCTTCTTTTTTAAGGCTGAATAATATTTCATTGTATGGGAGCAGGAGGAGCAAAATAGCCTAACAGAATACTTCAGTGATCATCTCTCTGTAGAAACATAAAATTGAACAATTATCTATGTGAGAAAACACCTTCGTAAGAACCAAAAAATCAGGTGAGTGATCACAGCACCTGGTTTTAACATAATATTAGGGAAAGAAGCCTTGAAGAGGGCAGGAAGATAGTCTTGCATTGCCAATGCCACCCCTCCCCTAACCCCTAGCAATGAAGTGCAGAGAGAAAATCTGTGTGCTTGGGGGTGTGGAGGGTGTGGAGGGGAGAGCAAAATATTGTGGGACTTTGCATTAGAACTCAGTGTTGCCCTGCCACAGCAGAACACGACACAGGGCAGAATTCTGCCAGCATCCATGGAGGGAGCATTTAGACCAGCTCTGGGACAGAGGCAAATCCTCAACCCAAATGGGAGGAACCTGAGTCCCAGCTGGCTCTACCACTGGCTGACTAAAGTGGCCTGGGGCCCGGAATAAATTTGAATGGCTGTCAGGACACAAGGAATGAAGTCCTTGGGCAAGCTCTGGTGCTGCACTGATCTTGAAGGCAGAGGACTGGGGCAGCACATGACCCAGTGGGACAATAGCTGTGGTGGCCATGGTGGCCATGGTCGAAGAATGACCAGATGCACCAAAGTCAGGCAAGCATGAAAATGAGATTTATTGAGGAGAGAAAGATAGGATTACAGAGCAAGAGCAAGATATAGGTTCATAGAGCATGATACATATGCCACAGATGATGACTGGACCCATTGTCACAGCAAAGGGAGAGTAAAAGTAAGGGCCTGGTAATGGTCTGTGTCTTGTTTTATAGTGCCCAGATTAAGACCTCCCTGTGGCTCAGACATCAACATGGAACCACTTTGATTGGACAGTTGGGAGTTGCATGACCTGAGTCTTATTATGCATGCAGGTTGTTCTAAGTCCCTTTCCAGACTCTATGGTACCTATGGTACATGGCCTGTGAGCTAGAGAGTCTTCTACATTCTTTTGCAGTTGGCATGCTAAGTTCTGATTGGCAGATTTGTAGGGTATTCCCTTCTCCCCCAGGTATGGCAGTAGCTCAGGACAGGATTAAGGTGGGGCAGGACCAAGATGCAGGCCTGGGGCACACCCTTGTCCTTTCCACGTGGGGCAAATGCTCCAAGGCAAGGCACAAACTTTTGTCCTTAGGAGACCCAGAATCCCTCACTAACTACCTACCTAACAATATCACAGAAATTCAAAGGATCATTAGAGACTATTATGATCAATGATATGCAAATAAATTGGAAAACCTAGAGGAAATGGATAATTCATAGACACATACACTCTACCAAGATGGAACCATGAAAATATCCAAAACATGAATAGACCAATAGCAAGTAGCAAGATTAAAAGAGTAATAAAAAATCTTTCATCAAAGAAAAGCCAAGGACTTGATGGCTTCACTGCTGAAGTTTACTAAACATTTAAAGAAGCACTAATACCAATTCTATTCAAACTATTCCAAAATATAGAGGAGGAGAGAGTACTCTCAAACTTATTCCATGAGGCTAGTATTAACCTGATACCAAAACCAAATAAAAACACAACAACAACAACAACAACAACAACAAAAGAAATCTATAGGCTAATATTTCTGACGAATATAGCTGCAAAAATCCTCAATAAAATACTGGCAAACTGAATTCAGCAACACCTTAAAAAGAGCATTCATGATCAATGGGAATTTATCCCAGGGATGCAAGGATGATTCAACTTATGCAAATCAACAAATGTGATACATCCTATCAACAGAATGAAGGATGGAAACCACATGATCACTTAAATAGATGCTGAAAAAGCATTCAGTAAAATTCAACATCCTTCATGATAAACACTTTCAAAAAACTGAGTATAGAAGGAACATACCTCACCACGACAAAAGCCATACATGACAAACTCATAGTATCATATTGAATGGAAAAAACCTGACAGCTTTTCCTGTAAGATATGGAACAAGGCAAGGATGCCCACTTTCACCACTTTTACTCAACATAGTACTAGAAGTTCTAGCCAGAGCAATGACACAAAACAATAAAGGGAATACAAATTGGAAAGGATTTATCCAAATTATCCTTGTGTCTGGTTGATCTTGGGGGTGAGAGCCAACCACAGTGCCCGCTCACCTTCCTAGGAGGATCTGGAAATGGATTTACCCACCCTTTGCAACCATTTTTAGGAACCAATATATTTTCTTCTAATTCAAAGTAATATATAGTTTTGCCGATGGTGTTATTTTCACAAAAGGTGTTTGGAATATAAATATAAATGTAAAATATAAAATACTACACCCAAACTCTCTGTTTGTGTTCCATTTCCAATCTTTAACCACAGGCAATCACATTTTTTTTTACATTAAGATTTTTCACCTTATATTGTTTTGAGTGTACTTTTTTTGGTTTGTTCTTTTTGTTTATTTTTTATGATTCTACAGGATGAATTTTTAATGTTTCATAATATGTTAAAAAATTTACATACCCAAGCTTACCAAAACTCCTTTATTGTAGAATGTTTGGATTATTTTACTTTTCACTACTAGAAATGAATATAACATCTTTATAAATATATCTTTGTTTTTGATTTATTGGTTTAGATTTATTCTTAAGAATGAGATTGCAAGGTCCATGGATGTAATTGTTTTATGGCTCTCCATAAGTATGGCCAAATTGCTCTTCAAAGAATGATGCTATTATTTGAATGGTTTTCTATATACTTATTCTAAAGTACACTTAATTGCATATGAACAAACTTGTACATAACTTAAATCCTCTTCTGTCTTTTTACACTACTCTGATTACATTTTTAAGGATACATTAAATTAAAATAGTGAGAGTCCATCTCATTTTTTTTAAACCACTATTACTTCCAAATAGCCCTGTAAAATCTTCTTAATTCTAATTCTAATTTAAGTAATTAGGAATATAAATATAAGCTAAGACAATGGGTGACATTTACTTCTCTCAGACTCTAACAATATACAGAACATGTGGAAGTCATATATTAATATTTTGAGGTTTTAGCTGTCTCAGAAAGGCACAAAATATTTTTTTGAAATTAGCATTACTTCTGAGAGTTGTCCGAAAGTCTGGCCCTTCCCCTCTGTTTGGAGTCACCTAAGGCCCAAGGTTTGTATTATGCAAAGGAGTGATGGGTGTGGAAAAAGGACAGTTATTAGACTTCTTGGCAACTCTAATGACTGGTGCTCAAACTAAACTTAAATTGATTCAGAAAAATGAAAACAAAGCAACATTTTTTACAGATTGAGGACCATGCAAAACTTCATATTTGCTATTATCTTTAAGCAAAGACTGAATGTATCACCTACTTATAGTGCAATATAATTTACAAGATTCTTGAAATAATTATGGTTAATATGTGCCAAGCACTGTTTTAGATACTGTACATTTAATCCTTGTATTAATTTTTGATGCATAAAAATCAGTCTCAAGATATTGAAGGTTTACAATAATAAGCATTTATTTTCTCCCTCAGAGGTCTGTGGGTTGTCTGTGGCTCAGCTGGGCTCCAAGATTGGCTGGCCTTGGCTCCAGGCTGTAAGCTGGGATTCCATCTGCTTTACCAATGCCAGTAGCTACCTGGAGCATGTTCTTTTCGAAGACCACAAATATGCAAGCACAGAAGCCAAACCACACAAATATGTTTAAAACCTCTGCTTGCCTCCTGTCTGCTAACATTCCATTGGCACAAGCAAGTCACCTGGCCAAGCCCAATCGCAGTGCACTGGGCTAATCACTCCATCCACAATGGGAGACACTGCAAAATCACATGGAAAAGACTGTGAATGTATAACTCTATTAAGGCGTAAGTGAGGAACTGAAAATAATAATTGTATGTATCATAATCTCAAAGTAATTGTGCAGATTGTTTGCTGTTAACTCACCATTATCCCCATTCCCTATATTATATTAAAGGGACTGATAGCTTTACATTCTAGGAGAGAAGTATAGGAACAACATTTCCCAGAATCTCTTGACAAGAGAGTTCTGGGTCGGATTCTGTTCATGAGAAATACTTACTTGAGATATGGAAAGTGGGAAACTAGGATAAAGCATTACTCTTTTCCAGTAGGTGGGCAGATAAATGGCAAATGGCAGTCATGAGGTCTACTTCGACTCCTTGGCATTCTTTGTGAAACATTTGCCTTGGTGCTGCAGGCAGCCGACATCATCAGCAGAGGTTTGCTCTGATTCCTTAAGCCTTCTGGCCTCCGGAAGCCAGATCTTTGCTCCCCTGGAACTTCCCATAGTTTTGTAAGTATGTGTCATATTTTATTAAATTTAAGATGCTGTTGATTATGTTAATAAGAAAGAAAAAATGCTATTAATTAGATTAAAATTTTTTATCCCTATGACTTTTATTCTATACTTTTAATAAAGGCTCTTTTACGCTTATTTAGACAAGTTTCAAAAGCATGTATCACGACTATGTATACCTAAAAATGCAAATATGAACACAATAAATTTGTCATTCCTGAAATAACCTCATATCCAGAATTTTGCTCTTGTGAGTCATTTTTCCACTTAGAGTCATCAGTGTCTACATTTTATCATCAGGAGGTATCAAGAGTATTTGTGAAGGATTATTTCTTGTAAGAGTGCTCCATTATTGTCTCCTGTATTTTCTTCCAAGCTACTAACTATTCTGCAAATTTTCTGGTGTTATCTTGATTTTATGTTAACTCATATTCCATCCTCAAAGAGTCCTTAAATAGTTTGTAGATTCAAAGTGTGAGGATTTGCAAAGGTTTAGTTAAGCCACCAGGAATGACCATCAGATTCTGTATTTCTCCATGAGCTTATTCTTTATCCATTTTAATATATGTTCCTGTGATGCACCAAGAACTAACCTAATTGGTGGCTGCATAGGGCTCCTGAATATGTATTTTGGGAGACTTTCAAGCTAGCTCAGTGGCATTCCCTCTGTTGGTTTTGACCACATTTGATAACAAATGCAAAAGATCTCACTTTGGGGTACCATTTTGTAATTTAAAGTTAAATATGAAACCCATGGAATGGACAACACCAGAGTGAACCCTAATGTACACTATGAACTTTGGGTGATAATGATGTATCATTATTGATTTATCGATTGTAATAAATGCACTATTGGTGCAGGATGTTGGTGGGGGGTGAGGCTGCACATGTGTGGGAGAACAGTTGTGTGGGATAGTCTATCTCTCTGTTCAATTTTGCTGTGAACTTAAAACTGCTCTGAAAGATAAAGTCTGCTAAAAATTAAATATAAAATATGTTGTTATTGTTCATTATGTGTAACTTTATAGGTATAGGCTGCTTTTTCTAACCTGTGCCATGATTTCCATGTCTTTTAGCACTTTTAGCATTGATAGTATAATCACTGGAGCTTCTTTAGCATTTTACATTTGCCTAAGCAAATTGCTTTATTATTTTCCTCAGTTGAACTCCTGGCTTCGAGTGATCCTCCCACCTCAGCCTCCCAATGTCTTAGGATTACAGGCATGAGCCACCATACCCAGCTATTTTCCTTAGCTGAATTACATGTTGCTGGAAATTTAGTAACTTCTGTTCATAGTCAGCAAAATGTTTCTGACAATACTTAGGCCCTAGATGATGCATGAATTAATCACACAAGCCTCTCTTTCATCTCTTCCGGATAATTTGGCAATTTGTCCTGCCTTCACTTCCCACGTAGTTTTGGTTCCACTGAAAGCAGAGCCTGAGACAAGGATGTGGATACATATTTAGGAAGAGTTCTCTAGAAGAAGGTGACCCACTAGGGGCATTAACTTCACCCCTAGGGGCATTTACTCTCCCCTACCTCCAACTTCCAGGCTCCCTCCCTGAGGTAGAAAAGCAGAGATGCTCTTACTGTTTTGAATAAAAAGAAAAAACAGTGATGTAGAGAAAAAGATGGCTACTGGGAAGCACTATGTTGGTCTTGTGTTTTTCCAAGTAATTTGCCAGATCAAAATGCATAAAGTTGAAACAGCATTTATTCTCCCAGCCTTTTTGCATTTCTGCCTCTTTTAACAATTGCTTGGGATGGATGCTGTCTCCCTATCTCAAGTGTATCTACCCTACCTTCTCCAATTCACTCCAAATCTCCATCAGACCATAGAAAATTAATAATTTGACTGTCTCAAGTAGAAGTCAGTCGTCGCTAGTGAATCTGGTAAACATGCATTAATTTGGCAGAGCCTGTTCACTCTCAATCATATTTCTGCACATCATTTTCTGCACGGTGGTCACCCCATCTAGGCGTTGCCATCCCAGGGGCCCTGCTAAAGCAGCCTGATAGCATCAGTCTTATTCTTACTATATCCTAGATGTGTTAGGTGCTACGGAGAATAAAAAAGACACCAATGTGATAATGTCTGATTTCCATGAGTTGAGATGCATGATTAGGAAAATCCCTACCCAAGGGGCAGTTTACCAAAACCAACTCTAACTCTGAGAGAGAGAAGAGTGTGAATGGACAGAATCTTTTGAAAAAGCCCCATGAGGAGGCCAAGTCTGTGCAGTGCCTTGAAGAATGAGTAAAATTTGAACTGGGGAAGTTGTCTCCCTGAGGACACATTCTTTTTGGAGTCTGAGACTTTCAAGTAAATGACACTTCAAAATGTGGTCTTATTCCTCTTTGGTAACCAAACTGTCCAGTAAGTTAGTTGAAGCCTGTAGGTCCCAATGCTATGTTTGTCTAGTAAGAGGGTGACTGACATTGAGTAATGTTCTTGGACAGTGGTCCCCAACCTTTTTGGCACCAGAGGCTGGTTTCATGGAAGACAATATTTTTACAGCCAGGGTACAGCAGGGAGGGGAGAGGGGGATGGTTTCAGGATGATTCAAGTGCTTTACGTTTATTATGCAGTCAAACCTCTCTACTAATGATAATCTGTATTTGCAGCTTCTCTCTGACACCAGTGACTGCCTCAGCTCCACCTCAGATCATCAGGCATTAGATTCTCATAAGAAGCGTGCAACCTAGATCCCTCACATGATCAGTTTATAGTAGGGTTCCTGCTCCTATAAGAATCTAATACTTCCCACTGATCTGACAGTAGGCAGAGCTCAGGCTGTGATGCAAGGGATGGGAAGTGGCTGTAAATACAGATGAAGTTGCACTTGCTTGCCTGCTTTTACTGTGCGGCCTGGCTCCTAACAGGCCACCAACCGGTACTGGTCTGCAGCCCGGGGGTTGGGGACCACAGTCTTTGGAGAAGCCTGGTGGGCTACTTGGGCATGGAGAACTCAGTTTCTGAATGCTTGGTAGCTCTGGATAGGAGCCCTAGACACAGTGGGATCTATAAAAGGGAAAATCCGGTGACTCAGTTGCTGGGACAGCCAGATGTACTATAGTCTATGTACTCTGATCCAAGCCATTGTGACACATGCGCTGGAACTTGCTTAGAGAATTGCTGTCCCTGCCTGTTGGATGAGGCTGAGCAACACTTGGGTGGATCTGCACCCAGTGGAGCCATGCCCCCCTCTTCCTAATCACTAGGAGAGAGCTGTAACCATTTGTTTCCTTTTGGGCTATGATGGATGGAGATACGGGTCTAACAGTGGCTGGGATGGCAGTAAACCTTCCTTTTGTTTACTCATCCATTGTGAGTCTATGCTGTTTGGAATCTCCCACTTGTTAGAGGGAAAACAGTTTACTCTCAGTTGCAGAAGCTTTGAATGACTTACGGTCACTTTTGGAAGGCATTGTGCTTAAGTTTCAGACCTGGGTTCAAATCCTAATGCTGCTACTAGGTGATACCATGAGTGATTCTCTTAAACTCTTTGAGTCTTTGTTTTCTTCTTTGTAAATGGTTGTTAATAATACCTTGTTGTTGGGAGATTAAATAGAATTATGATGTAAAGCACCTGGCATGGAGCTTCAGAAATACCACCTCTCTTCTAATATAGCTTAGTATGTCAATTGTGATAGCTCATGCTAAAGCCTTAAAAATTCAATTTAAATTTAATGAAAAAATAGGATATTTATGCATTATTTAAAAAAAGAAACATCACAAGAAAAAAATCTTTAGATTTAGCTGAGAAATTTTGAAGGTGGAATTATAGTCTTATTTCCTAAATGCAATTGTTTTCAGTGACTATTTTATTCACTTTATATGGAAAAAATATGTCATACAGAAGAGATAGTATTATATAAAGGCATCTGATGAAATGCAGCTAATTAAACACATAATTTGGTACAGACTGTGTACCCAACATATTTTGGCACATAAAATATTTACTGTGATAGACTGAAGCTGTTACTCTGAACTGGGTCTGACTTGTTATTGAGACTGAGTGTTTTTAATCTAGCAAACGATAATGACTTCATCACTTCTGACTTTGTGTGTCTGGTTTCAGCCGGGGATGAGATTTTATTGTTATGCTTTCAGCTTTTGGTAAGAGTGCTTGATAGACTATCGCTGCTAAGATCCTGTTTTTGAAAACATTAAATAGTTGTTAATTTATATTTATATTTAAAACTCTAAATTCATGCTATCCATAAGCTAGTCTCCTAATTATGGATTTTGCTCATATTTTCAGTTTTATATGAAAGCCACAAACTTGAACAGCACAAAAAGTAGATCAGCTTAAAGTTTCTTTTCCAAATGCTTTAAAATTTTGGTCTCTGTCTCTCCCTCCTTCCTGATGCATTTAATTAGAAAAAAGTTTAATTTTGGTCATGTTTTAAGTAGCTATATTTTGAAGAAAAAAACCCCGTGTGTTTTAAGTAAATACTGGTTGGGTTTATTTCAGTTCCAACTTTACTTATTCTAGTGTTTGAGGGTACTTCTTAGTCCAAGGTCTGCCTAGATTTTAGGAGACATGACTTCCACTTTAGTTCCACTTTAGTTTCCTTCACTAAGTCTTTGTGTGGTTTTTGGAGATTCTGGGCTTTAGATTTGTGATCTCTCAAATTAGGGACATAGAATGAGACTTTGCTAATTTTCTCTATAAATCAAGATTCTAGATTACTTCCAACTGTAACAGTCTCAGGTGATGTAGCACAGGGCTTCAGCACAGACTCTGGTGCATTAGTCTGTTGTGGGCGTGGTGCTGAGATTTTGCGTTTTTAGCAGGCTCCTAGGTGATGCTGAATTTGTTGGCCTGAGGACCACACTTTGAATAGATAGAGTTCAATGCACAAATTTTAAAACTTGACTGCTTAGGTTTGAATTCCCATTCTACCATTTATTAGCTGTGTTATCTTGAGTAGGACATTTAGCTCCGCTATGCTTCCATTTTGGCATCTGTCATGCTGGGAGTGATTAAAGTGGCGTTTAGCTCTTAGGGCTTATTTAAAGCATAATTGATATAATTCATGTAAAGTATTTAACACATGATAGCATAGTGATAGCTACTAATAAGTGTTAGTATATATTTTATCTGATGAAAATGCCTTCTAGAAAATTGGAAGGGGAGAGAAAGGAGCTCTAATATTTATTTATTTTTGTTTGAGCAACATTTCACTGTAACTTGGTGACTAACTGTCCCAGTTTGCCTGGGACTGTCTTGGTTTAACTCTGAAAGTCTTGCATCTAGGGAAACCCTTCATTTCTGGACAAACTGGGAAAACTGACCACCCATATGTTTTATATACTTCTTTTAAAATCTTTGCAATAATCTCTAGACATAGATTCCATTACCTGAATTTCACATGTGGGTCAATGGGCCATGGATAGTAAATGGTGAAGGCTGTGTTCAACCTGCCTTTGAGTGACTTCAACATCCTTCTATGCTCCATTGCATCTGTTGTACATTAAAAGTTGCTCCTATATTCTAGGTTAGTCTTTCAGAACTTTTGTCAGACTCATATTTGATTTATAATATAATAAAGGAATAAAAGATCTTTAACCTCTATAAAATTATTTTGTTAAACAATAAATATGTAAGTGAGAAATGCACTGGACACACCAGAATCATGAGGGAAGGGGGCTAGGGAAAGTCGGATTGTATTACCATTTTCTTCCCATTTTTTTTCCTTTCCAATCTTCTGCCAAAATGACTAGACATGTGTTCCTAACCTTGTCTTCATTTCTCTCTTTGTAAAAGATTAATTGGAGCAGACACACTTGAGCTTTGTCAAGTAGCAACATCAGGTGATGCCGCACATAAGAAAGTCCTCAGATTATCCCATTACCTTGTCTCGATGACAGCCAAAGAATCACATCATCTGGAATCTTCCCTTATTCTTCATGAAACAAATGCTGTTAACTCCAGAAATACTTCTGCAAATATTTCTCACAAAATTTGCCTGGTTTTTCTATTAAGAAAGCTACTGCTCACTGCCAAAGGAATTTTTACAATGATTTCCAAACCAGAGTTTTTTTCAGATGGATATACCTATAGTGAACCCAGGCCCAGGTAGAAGTCACATTTTTATGTTCCCAAAATGGATTTGGATATGACATTTAACACAAAAAGTTAAAACATTTTACAATTCAATAAGTCAATGCATAAAAATTAAAAGATAAAAATGGATAATAAAAATTAATTAATTCCAGTTATCTTAAAATCTGTAGAATGAACAAAATTTCAAAGAAGGGACCCTTTATTGTATTTAATTATTTATACATATTTTTAAATTATTTTAATATGCAATGAAGTTGAAATATGTAAGACTATGTTCAAACACCTGGTTTTATTTTTTACAAATTTTTTTATAGATGATTAAGAATTGCAATAGAAATATTATTCTTATTTTATCTGTTATTTGATTTGTCTACAATTTTAAATAAAGATAAAACCTATGAGTAAATTATTTTTTGCCAATAAACTACATAGTTCAATAAAGATCACTAAAATTATTGAAAAAATAAATAATAATTAAAAAATGGGAGAAAATTTTGGACTTACTCTGTGTAAATGGTTCTCAAAGTGTGTTTACTGGACTAACAGCATCAGCATTACTTAATAACTTGTTAAAAATACAGATTTTTGTGTCCCACCCCAGACCTTTTGAATCAGAAACTCTGGGGGTGAGGCCTAGCCATCTGTGCTTTCATAGGTTTTCCAGGTGATTCCAATGCACGGTGAAGTGTGAGAATCCCTGGTCTAGACCACCCAGAGGAGTATCTGATGGGTCATTTTGATGATGTACCTTTAGCATGGCTTGAGCATTAGAATTTAAATTGATAACTCATAAATTAGATAATCTCTCTCCCTCTGTCTGCCTTTCAGAGAAGTGAAGACCATTGGACAGTGTGGTAAAGGAAAGAATTTAAGTTTTGAAGTGGGAAGATCTAGTTTTCAATTTATAATTTTATATATGCAAGTCATCCAAATACTTTGAGCCATAGTTTCTAATATATACAATGGAGATAATAATAACCTCTCCTCGACTTAGTCTCATAGACTTGTGATCAAATGCAGACATGCATGTGAGGGCAATTTTTAAATTATCTGGTATTATGCAAATTTTACTTTTCATATGCTCATTACTGCCAGTATGATTGCAATTCTCAAAACTTGCCCTTCTCACCTCCCTCCCTTCGCCCTGTTAAAATTTAATTACCTCTTGAAATTTAAGATTTGCAAAAACAGAGATTTTTTTAAAGAAAGAAATTGGAAATTTTTTTAAATAAGAAAAGAAACCAGAGTTCTTGCAAATTATTTTATATATGAAATGATACATACGGATTTTTTTTCTTTGTTTCATGAATAGTCTTTTAAGCCTGTAATCCACAATGTAAAATGAATCAATAGCACACTTCAGTGATACCATGGCAATAATAATGCATTTGGAATGTTAAGTGTCAAATTTCCCTCACATATTTCAAAAATTGTTTTACATTTTTCTGGTTTAACCTCTCTTGACACCAGTGAACTTAAGGCTTGTAATTGAAGGATAAGTGAGCAAAAAAGCAGTTCAAGTGATAATATATCCATTTCAATTCCTATTTTCTGGACGGAGACCTTTTATGCTAAGTTCATGTGAGAGTAAATTTTTATGACAAAATTATAACCCTCAGATAGATATTACTCAGGCAGGCTGGGATCTGTCCTGGTATAATGGATTTTGTGACAATGAAATGCAAGAGTCTCCCAAAAGCTTTGCCTAAGGAAATTCTGACAGTAGTCTATATGCTGCCGAAATTTTCAAGATGCTATTATGACTCATTATAGAAAAATGGCTTGGTATTTTAATCATAAAATACAATTGTGTTAAAAAGGAGAAAGAAGTGTAAAGGCATAATCTTGGAATATTGTCTTGTATTTATATTAACCTCACTATTTAGAAAATGTTGCATTTTAATGTGGTCTTACACAATAAAACCTTCTAGTTTTGAAGGTCCCATGTATTTATTTCCCCTAATTTCAGTTCCACCCATAATTTTCTATATGTCACCAGTTGAATGAAAAGAAGGCATCTTCTGTAGCCAGAGGTAATCTGAACTTCATATTATTCACTATGAGTTTATTTTTCCTTAAGTGGTAGAATACTGCTACTTTTCCTATTTCAATGTGTTAATATTTTAGAGGGAAAAGTGGAAAATTGCCTCAAATTATAACATATACAGTTAAAAATATCACATCACTTATAAGGACCACAATATTATATTAATAATAAATAAATTATAGAATTTAATCATTTTATAAAATTTGGGGATCTTTAATTCTTTTGTTATTGATCATTGGAACTGCTTTATACTTTCCAGTCATCGTATAGTTTATTTTTTTTCTGAAAATCATTACAAAACACGGGAGAAATCAGTAGCAACAAAAAACAACAAAAAAAGGAAGCAAATGACCATACAAAAAAAAATCCTCATAGTTGAAATTCATTTTTACTTTCATGTGTCAAAATACTATTTCACATTTTGTTTGGTTTTGTATTTAATTGTATTTAAACTTTTGGGGTCAATAACCCCCATATTGTAAGAATCTGATGAAAACCCTGCATGCAGGAAAATATACACATGCACATGCACACATCACTTTGCATCCCATCATAGCAGAGCCCAGTGAAGAGCCATACTTGAGAGTAGCAATTGCTCCAATTGTTTTGGTACCACCCAACACTTACCTCAAGCAGGAACCTCCTGAGCAAACTCTCTTTAAGACAAGTGCACTTTGTTCCAAACACACAAAAAAAGGAAATTAGTGGGTCAACTTGGTGAGCAGCTATTATCTCAAATCTGAACAGAAATCTAGGAGATAAGCAGGGCAGGCAAAGGGTGATACCGTATTTTCCCGAAAATAAGGCCTACCCATAAAATAAGCCCTAGCAGTATTTCTAAGCATTTGGGCAATATAAGCCCTACCCTGATGATAAGACCTAGTGATGGGTGTGGCTATGCAGCATATCTGCACAGCTCATGCATTTGGTCGCAGAGCAGTAAAGAAGAAGAGCAACCCTCTTCATCTGCCCCATCGTGACAGCTACTATCCCAGAGGTGACCAGAAAGGTGCGGGCAGCCCCACCAACAAGGTCGGCTGCCCCTGTCAGGTCCCGGCCATCCTGTGCATGCTGCAAGCTGAGGCTTTGAGGGGAAAATAACATACCCCTTGAAAATAAGCCCTAGGGTGTCTTCTTGAGGAAAAATAAATGTAAGACCCTGTCTTATTTTCGGGGAAATATGGTAGTTTGATTTTGCATACCATCACATCATCCTCCAAGGATTTCCATCTAGGACATGTCTGGAACTGTTCTACCAGCTGTTCCTGGTCTGTTGCATCAGTTAGGATTAGGTTTGATTGGAAAGAATAATGATCCAAATCAATAGTTACTTAAATAAGGAGGACCTTCATTTCTTTTTCACATTTAAGTCCTAAGGTAGGTGGTCCAAGCCTCGATTAGCATCTCTGCTTGGTGAAGTCTTAAGGGGCCCAATATCCATCCATTTGAAATGGTTAAAATAATTCAAACATTTTTTTTTTGTGAGGATAAATAGAGCACAAGAACAGAGAGAAATTGTGTGTTCTCAGTGACATGTTCTTAGTTTCTTTGGGGATTACTTCTTTATTTTTTCATTTAAAGAAAATCAGACATAGATATTTGTGTTAAATGACAAGCAGAAATTTTTATTAATAAGCCTAATGTTCACTTAGCCAATGAGCCCTTTTGTGGTCAGAGAAGTGTCCAAAGTGTAGACTGTTGGTAGAGTACTTTTGACAGGATATTAAAAATCAGTTTGGAGTTATAATGCTTTCTGGAAACTTATTTATTAGCACTATAAAAATAACCAATAAGATGTTTCATTTTTTTATATAATAGAGATGTGTGTGTCAGGTACTAGATCATTGCTATAAAATAACAAATTTTCAAAATATGAAACAATGGCTGTTGAGTGAATTTAATAGTAAGAAAATTAGAAAAGAAATGATGATTTGGAAGATTTTTGTTTGGTAGGATATACTATCAAGAATATTGTTAAGTGATAGCACAGTTTGTAACTTGAGGACAAAGCCCTTTTACTGATAAATGAAAAATGACAAGGGAAGAATCACAGCACTGACTACTCAGACTTTCTCATAAATAAAATGAAGTTTTAGTTTTTTAACTTTAATGTAGATATTTTTCTTCACATATTTATTTTCACAATTCATATAAAGTTGAAGAAGCAAAATACCCTGGAATGCCCTTAAAAAACCATTCAATTAGGATGAGGAATGATCTTGTTAGGTTTTGATTTTTATCCACTCAGGTAATCTTTTTCCAATCAAGAAAAAGAAATATTAAACTACATAATAACTCATATAAAAAGGTTTGTAAAATTTTTGTGTATTTTATCAACTGAATAATGCATGGATATAGGACAGTATTTAGCAATTGGGAATCTCCCTCACATCCTCCACCTAAAGTCCCAATAGAATTAGAGATATTTATGTGAATTTTAGTATTAGCATATATTTTAATCCTTTTTCAATTGATTAAGTATGAATACGTGTATAATTCCCATATGGCTTGTATAATGGAACAAATTTACATCCCCATGTTCTGAAGCCAGTTCAGAATGCCAAATATTTAGGCATAGATATCATGTTTTTTATGAGACAATATAATCTAATAGCTACAGTTTTGTCTCTTACTTTTTGATTCTGTCTCTTTCTCTTCCTGCACCTGTAAAGCAAATTTGTTAGTTTACATTTGTTTTTCCTAGACAATTTTGTATTAGAAACTTTTATTTACTTCGTGACTATCAAAAACACCATCATCTTAGAGATTTGAAGGCATCCCTTCTTTTATGGACCCCAAAGATTCATGAGGAATGTCCCAGGTTGTTTATTGACTTGGTTTTTCAGGACCTCTCAGGATCCCTGGAAATTGTATCCAGAGTGTTCTGAGAAAAAAGTTCACTGGAAGTCAAGAAACTCTTTACTTGTTGCACAAATCCTGGTCAGTCTTGTGGTGGGCATCTCTGTGCTCTGGGTTTCCGTAACGTAGACACTGCCAACTGTTGTCACTTGATAAAGCATTGAGGGATCAATGTTGGGAAGAAGGTATTTTGTAATACCATCTTGAATAATAGGAGTATAAATAGTATAAAAGTAACAAGTTTCTCTGATTGCCTTTGATCACTATGACTTTCTGTTCTTAACACATTTCCAGGGTTCCTTTCCATCTTTTTAGGAAGGCAGTGTCACAGATGACTAGACTGTCTTGGCTGTGTCTGTAACTGCCAAGAGATGTTTTGATAGATAGTTTCTACTGATTATAGCAGGCTAAATTAAACTATTTTGAATTTAGTGTACATTATGTTGATGAGAACTGGATTGTTTGTTTAAAGCACAGATTTATCTTTGTATGAACCATTTTATTTCCTGCTATGACATCTTTTTGCTATTTTGAAGATATAAACAATGTCTACTTCTATCAGAAAAAAATAGGAAAATTGTGTTTTTGAAAATTGAAGATGATTCTTTCTTATTAACAGACCGAATGAGAGGCATTAATTTATGTTATTAATGCTATAGAGAAATACAGAGAATGGTTTATCAGAAACAGAAGATGCATTTTTAAAGCATGGGAATGCATGTTATTTTTTATTATATTAGCACATGAAATGATGAAGCCACATGTGAAAATCTGATTCTGGAGAAACTGAAGGTTTTCATTTCTTTCTTGTGCCCCACTATATATCACCTGGCAGAATACTCCAAATAGTGCTTTCTGCTGGGTTAAATCTTTCCTTGGAGCAAAGAAAAGTAATTAAAGCTACTTTGTGAAGGTGCTGCTGAGAGTAAATAAAAGCAAAGAGCAATAATATGGGACTTAAGTGAGCAAGAGAAGGACCTACTCAGGTGATGTGGAAGCTGCATCTAGGGATAATTAAAGATTGATTTTCTAGTAAAAGGCACACACAAAAAAGGATTAATTGGCTTATTCCAAACTGAGGGAAATTCTCTAGGAAGTATGCTTAAGGACATACTTAGCAATAAATTTGACAGCTAGCATAGTCTCTTTACAGGTTGGTTTTATCTGAGATTCTGGAAGGAGAAAACCAAATTTGCCTTTATCTCGGAGCTCAAAGGCAAATGCGTATTTGATGCCCAGGTCGTAAGCCCAGTCTAAAGAAGAACCTGATGTCGGGTCTGTAAAACATAAGCAGTAAATATTTAATTAGAGACAAATGCTAATGTTTTTTTCTTAAAATGGAAATCACTAGTGTAAGAGTAAAATTAGCAATAAAAATAATTATGTGTACAGTTAATTGCAGTAATGAATGAGAGTAGCAGTTTGAATAGTACAGAGTATATAGTAAAACATCATTATGACTTTGGAATCTATAACACATTTTAAACATATGCTGCATTTTAAAAGTTATATTTTTGTTGGGTCAGTGTTAAATTGAATTTATTTCCTGGGCACACATTGTTGAAGATGGAGGTGCTCTAAGCCACTACAAGCAGCTGAGCAATTCCCAGCGGAGGAGTAGTCACTGGTAATTGAAAACCACCAAGGAAAACTATACATAAAAACTATACAAAACTGTATTCTTTCTAGTAGTTTAGGTCTCTTGTTATTCATGTTGCTAGGGTAAACTATTTTACAGTTGAAAGACCAATAACACTTAAATAAGTTATTTTAGGGACATATTTAACCCCTAATCCAAATTTTCCTTATCAATTTTTATGAAATTTTATTAAAGATATTATTTGGTAAAATGTGTGGAAATATAAACACATATCTAGAGGTTATATATATATAACACATATATATGTATACACACATCTAGAGGTTATATAAATATACAAGTATATATATATGTACTATAAATACATTTATGCATTCATATTTTGCTTTACATAATAGAAAAGATTTTTTTGTACATAAATCATTTATGTTCTGGGACAAGTACTGAGTTTAACTGATAACATTTTAGGCTTAAATAATAAGAATTAAAAGCTGTGATAAAGAAAGTAAGACAAGAACTATAATATTTCAGTAAAAAGAGATAGGGTTGGCCCTTAAATTAGTCAACAAATATTTATTAAATCTTTAATATTTACAATACACTTTACTTGACACTGGAGACGGTGGGTAGTACAGGGTAAAAAATGAAGAAAGGGAGAGAAGTCAAGGTGCAAATTGATAGAGACAGAGCAGAATATGCTGAGTACCATAGGAATGGTATATATATATATATATATATATATAATATGTATTATGAAGATTTAAAGGAAAAAAGAGAACATTCTTGGTGAGAGAGGATGGCATTTCATGACCAATGCCAGCTCAAATACCACCTTTATGATGGAGGTGGTATTTGAGGAGAGCCTTGAAAACGGAAAGGAATGGAGGCATTTTTAAGGACTAGTGAGATCCAGTTGGACCAGAGCAAAGGAAACAGTGAGAGTTTGTGGGTAAAGTTTAGAAAACCTTGTAAATCAGGACCAGGTGTTTAGATTTTCTTTGGGAGGCACTGAGCAATTTTAGTACTTTAGGAGAGTTAATATGGATTGAAAAGAGTAGAGATCAGTTAGAATGTATTGTGAAATGAAAGCCTGAAGTAGGGTAGAGTCACCACTTTGGGAATAGAATTGAGGGGCTCTATGTAAGAAACATTGGGACTTGATAAAAATAATTTGTCTCATTCTGGTGGCTAAAAAAATATCACATATTGTTAACAGAAACAGGAACTCAGAGAGGGTTGGGATGGGGAAAAGAAAAGACAAAATAAGATAAAGGGATTTGTTTAGCATTAGTCAGACATTCAGAAAGGAGCTTGGGAAAATAAAATTTGAAATTATTGGCAGAAGCCTCATAGGTGAAATTGGTGTGTACACATTTAGTTAGGATCGTTGTCATCTTGGGGGATTGATCCTTTTATCATTATTAATATCTCCCTTTGTCACTAGCAAATTTCTTTGCTCTGAAGTTTACTTTATCTGATATTTACATAGCCACTCCTTCTTTGTTTTGATTAATGTTTATGTAGAATGTCTTTTTCATCCTTTTCATTTCAACCTATCTATGCTGTTATATTTGAAATGAGTTCCTTATAGATAACATAGTGTTGAATTATAATTTTTAAAATCCATTCTGCTCATCCCTCTTAATATATTTAGGTAATATTAATATGACTTAAGTCTGACATTTTATTAATTGAT
>VBSM01000272.1:8687259-8707912 GCA_008086735.1 Cheirogaleus medius | reverse complement strand
TTTTTTTTGGAATCACATTGAAAGATTTTGTTATCCATGCAATTTTATCAAATGAAAAATTAATCTAAAGGTAATGATTTGAACTCTCTTCATTATTTATTTTCTTTGGTATTAAGATGTGCAATTCTTTCAATATAATCCAAGTTAATGAAGAACAGACTGAAAGTCAATGGTGATGTCAAAGTATAAACCACAGACGTTTTTCTACATACCAAGTCCTTGTAGTTGGGTGGCAGTTTTGATGTAAATCCATAGGGGAACAGTAGCATCTGGGAGTAGGAATGGAAAGTGATGTAAACCTTGATTGATTTCAGGTGGCTTCTAATGAAGTCAGTGACAGCTTTTGTTTCTTTCTCGGACTCTGGTGCGGGGCCCCTAAACGTCTCCTTACATGGATTCTTGGTGTCAGGAAAGGCTGCAGAAGACATGGGTGGATGAGATCACAATCTGCTCTCCATCAGTATAGCTTCTGCTCTTCTGAAGTGGATTTACTAAATGTTTTAAACATTTTGGCCTCTCATGTTTATAGGGCTGCCTCAATGTCTTTTGTGTCATCATCACTGAGGATTAACCTTGCACATACATGTCAGATTGTAACAGAGTTAGCTCCCTGGAATGTTCTTAGCTTTGTTTATTTCCCCTTCCTTTCCCAGGGCCACAGGAATAACACACCAGAAGTAGCCCAGGCTGGAAGCCAGACTGACCCAAGGTCCAATTCAACCCCAGCTATAAGTCACTAAGGCCTGGTGTAAATTCCCTTCTCTAAGGCTGAGTTTCCTCAGCCTGTTTTAGCAGGAAGCTCTTAATTAGGGATGGCAGTTGCTATTACCATATTCATTATGGCAGAATGGAGCTAAAAGCTGGGATTTCTTTCAACAAAATTAGGCATAGAAGAAATGCATGAATTGGGGCAGTGGTAATTTGTCCTTGAAAGTTTGTAATGATAAAGTGATAATCGTGTAGCAACTATTATAAAGCATCATCTGACACATCAGTCTCTGTTTATCATCGTATTTCCATTAAACTTCTTCACTTTCTTTGCCCCAGATGTTTCTTTTCACTAAACATCTGAAGAACTACCCATATATTGGTTTTAACCACTGATACTTCTCAATTTTTATCAGAGGAAGGAAGGAGAAAGAGGGACCTAAGGTCTCTCTTCAGACTATCTGAATTTTTATAACTCTGGATTGTGTCTGATTTTTGGCAAACAGATACATTAAGTAAGAGATAGTTTGATAAAAAACTCCTCCCTCCCCATTTCCTTCCACACAGCAACACATTTATGATCCTTCAATGATAGTGATGATTATCTTCCATTTTATAGATAAGGAAGTTAACAGTCACTCAAGGAATACCTATTTTTACTGAAATAATTAGGTGGTTTAGCTAAGTTTGGTGTCTAAATGCTCTTTATAGCAATTTTTCTTGAGACTAAGTCTACTACTTACAGTTCCATGAGGCATTAAAATTCCGGTTTAGGTCAGTGCCAATGCATTTGGAGTTTTTGTTTTTGGAACGATTTTTTCTCCACATGCGGTTCTGCCGGATTGAATGATAAAGGTGTTTACATAAGAAATCAGTTTGCATTTTTCAATTTGATCATTTCAGATTCTCTCTGCAGGTGTCTACAGCTTTATTTGAAATGTATCTAGTTAACTTGAGGCCCTTTATTATAAAGAAAAATATTATTTTCTTATAATTTGTAATATTTTCAGAAACATGGTTTTTAAGATGTGCATATTAATATTCTTAGGCCTTGTTGAAATAATTCAGTTAGTTTTAAAAACTGTTGATTAGTTCTCAGTATTAAAAAATGGTCAAACATGTTTTGAAATTATAATTTAAACGATAACTTCATTACATCTTTCACCATTTATAGATTCAGATATAACGCAGGTCAAATTGTGACTGTTGGAGCACAATTTTCAGAAAAGAACTTGATGTGATAGTATCTGTCTGAAAGCTCAGTATTAATTTTATTTAGCAACATCAGGACTATAAAAGTGCCTGTTAAAAGACAAATAGATATCTATGTCTGTCTTTTATTTTTGATACAATGACTTCCTCTTAAATCCTGTTCCAAACTGATGGAATAGAATGACTTTTGCTTTGAAATCAATGTGTTCACAATGGTTTTAAATGACTTTCATTCTTAGCTAGAAAATGCCATATTTTATAATATAATCATACATTTCTTTTATAATTACTGCTTTCTTTCATTTTTCCACATATTTAGCTTGAGCAGCAAAAATTTCATATTATTTCAAGGACACCTATGTAACCAGGAAATTGTACTTGACTTAGTTTGAAATTGAGATTTTAAAAAATATGCTTTTCTGAATTAAAGTTAACTAGTTACCCAGACCTTAAACTTAATGCGTAACAATCAGTGTGCATTAAAGCCAGTAAATAATATATCATTTAAATGCAAATGAGAGTACAGAACAGCACCTTTGTCCATGACCAAATATATCCATCCACGTTGAACACAGGAAGAACATAAAAATTCATTTGGTCCAAGAGTTTAGTCATAATTTTGTTTTTTCCATAAGTTTTGGTTGCCTGTAGGAAAAGGAAAAATTAAGCTATTAGTGTGAAGTTTAGCCACCATGTGGAGAACTGTGATTATAATAGTAATAACTTGAGTCATTTGCCTAAGGTCACATAATTTCAAATATATTTTTCCTAAAATGAACAAATATAAATGACCCATGTAGGTTATAGGAAAAAACCCCCTCACTTATTTAGACTAGTGACATTAATTGAAATGAACACTCTTTAAAGGATCATTTAATTATTCAGACTTATAGCATTCCAAATGTAGCATGTGAGATATGTTTCACAGGAAGAATGGAGGCCAAGTGGGGAGTACACTTTATTTTAAATAGATTCTTTCCCTCATATCCTTTACATAAATGTAGACCGAGTCTGTAAGTACAGAAATATGGAAGTATTGGAGAGGATTCATAAAATAGTTATAAAGGGGATTAAAGAAGAAAATTTCTATTAATAAAATACTCAAGAATTTAGAGACTGACCAATCAACTTTTTTCTCATATCTGACTGAATTTTTTCGAATTATTTGGACTTTCTATGGCTACCTAATATCTTTCTCACCACTCTTGGAAAATCCCTTCCAGGTACATCTATACTGGAGTTAAGATAATTTTTTTGTAGCCCTATGATGTGTGTTCCTTTATGGGTTGAGTAAGGGAAGCTCTTGGTGCTCAGCTGGGGGAGCTAAAACACCTGAAGGGATAAGTCAATTCTACTGGCAGATTCTTTCCTAGTGAAAGTATCCATGTCCAGAAAACCATTGTCATGCATATTCCATCAGTGTGTTATGTGCAAAGCTGGCAGAAAGAGAAAGTTAAAAGATAGTAGGAATCAGAATACAGTAGCAATAGTGTCAGAGGAATAACGAACATATAAACTGGATTTACCTTTTTAAAAAAGTGAATTATTTTTCACTTGGAAAGGAAATTTAAGTATGACAATTCCAAGTACATGCATGTCCATTAAAATATCTAAAAAGGAATGAAGGATCTGTGTTTTGAGCTCATTGAAGAAAGGTAAAATTTGTAGGTTGTAATATGAAGGTGATTTCAAGTTTTCCATATGTGACGATAGGAAGAATTTTTGTATCATACCCCCAAAAAGTTTTTTTTCAGTTTCATAAACTCTCAGCTGGAGTTCAAGAAATTTGAAGGGAAGCTATCAATTTTATAAAAACTGCACTGTTGAGTGAGATTCAGAGCATTTCTTCCCTGACAGCACCAAGTGTGGGCTCTTCTAGTTAAGTGGAACCACACCTTTGGAAAACGGTGCCTGCACTCAGGGAAGTGCTGGAGAATTGGCAGTCAAAGGACAATTGTAAGAGTGTTCTGTGTCACTTACCTGGTAGACAAACCACTGGCAGAATGCTGGGGAGACCCATTCTCGTGCATGAATGCCACAATCCATAAAAACAGACTTTCTTCTTTTATCCTTTTTCCCAATCTATTTAAAAATAAACTTGAGATATTATTTTGCATGAACTCACACATTGATCCCTTGTCTACCAATAACTCATTCATATTCTCAAAGCAATTCTTTCACCCTGTCTATTGTTGAATGAGAACTGTGCGTGCACATATTGTTCTCAGGGATGACCATGGCACATGTTCTTAAATGTCTATACATAATTCATAATGTATGAATTTATGCTATATATACACATTATATATTTTTCAAAAATTTCTCCTAGTGTCAGGGCAGCTTTTAGGATTTTTAAAAAATCATAATCTACTGTTATTCTTATTTTATTGCTAACATCCTATGTTCTGAGAAATAAATTATAAAGTCACTTCTCTTTCTGCCATTTCCTTTTGTTTATCTGGTTTCATAAACTGGGGATGTTTAGCCTGGAGTGAAAATTTTGTGTTGTGTTTGGAGTTGGGAGGAGAAATAGTAGTGGATATTTGAAGGGCTGTCATTTTGAAGAGAGTTTAGATTTGTTTTAGGTGGTTGAAGATAATGAATGAATGAGGGTTTAGGGTAAGGATAGCCTTCCTAGTTATTAAGGGGCTACTTTAGGGAGCAGTATCTAAGGAAGGACAACTATCCAGCAGCAGCTGAATGGCAATTGTTAGCTCTGTTATAGAAGGAAATTTATGGGATACATGTGAAATTTTATTTTATGTATATAATGCATAGAGATCAAGACAGGATATTTATGGTGTCCATTACCTGAGTACAATATATTTCTGTTAAATGTAGTCATCTTACTCTGCTATCAAGCCCTGAATTTATTCCTTTTACTTTACTATATGTTTGTACCCTTTAGCCCACCTGTCTTCATCCCCCTTCCTCCCGCCAACTCACCCTTCCATCGATATGGTGTTGAAATGCCTAACATACTGTTCAGGGATCCTATGAGTCTATGATATTTAAATTCCCTTCATGACATTTATTCATCAGTTTCACTGAATTTTAATAGGTGAGCAAGGGTTTTATACACCAGGGATATCACAAATTCTTGTAATGAAGCTGTGGGATGAGATATTTTTCTGGGCTTGTCCACTGTGCAATCTCTGACAAATGTTTATTCAGACACTTTCTTGGTTCTACCAAAAACCACCTGTCACTTGTATTCTTAAATGGATGTCTAGAGCTTAAATATTCTTTCATAAGATAGTACTTTTTATTATCTCAAAATTAGCTCAGTTGTGTCTCAAAGTAACTTTTAAATTCATGTTTTTCAACAATAAGAAGAATCAGTGGTTCTTGAATTAGTTTTACCTTGAGAACATATAGTGGATTATCTTCAATAGTAGATCCAATTTTAATACGAGAGACCATTTTGGGATGCTTATTCACCATTTTTTCAGTCCAAGCCACAATCTTAAAAGTAAAACCAATTTTGAGAAATTAGAATAAAAGGAAACAAAATGACAATAAATGTTGAGTGTAACTTTTTTTGAAGTTCAGGCATTTTATTCTGTACCTTTTCCCAGTTATTGTATTTTGCGTAGCTGTGCCTGCCTGGGATATCTTTTTTAACATCAAATTGTTTCTCAATCTCTTCTTGTAGATCATGAATCAGGATTCTGTTTGACAGAGGAATGATAAAATACACATTTTATCATGGGAAAGAAAAACACAGTTATCTTTCACTTGCAGAAAATTTCTCTTCCTTCTCTTTTATCTTTAATCAAGTTTGCTCTGTTTCTTCATTATTCTTTTCTATCCGTCTCCTCCAAACGTGTCATGTGTCTGGCTTCTGATCTCCCCATTTATCTCGAGCTGTGCTGTTCAATATGATAGTCTCCAGCCACGAGTGGCTACAGAACACTTAAAATGGGGCTTTCCAAAAATATATATTGCTGTATATGTAAAATACACACTAAATTTTGAAGACTTAGTATAATAATTATGTAAAATATCTCACTCAGAAGTTTTATATTGATATGTTAAACAATATTTCAGACATATTGACTTAAATAAAATCTATTGCTGAAATTAATTTCACTTGTTGCTTTTTGCTTTTTATACGTGGTTACTAGAATATTTTAAATTACATGTGTGGCTTGAATTGTAATCCTATCGTACTCCCCATCCTTCTCCAACACACGCACATAATCCACATACGCACCAACACAGGCAACAGTGAATATTTTCATGCACAAATCTACAGACCATCCATTGTAATTTCACACTTTGAGAGCTGGGAGAAACATGAATATTAATAATGACAACAATAAAAGTAAGCAAGTACTTAGCACTTAACCACGTGCCAGGCATTGCTCTGACCTCCTTATGTACCTTAACTCATTTAATCTTCACATGAGATTACTTTCCTTGTCTTAGTAGATGAGAAAAATGAGCCACAAAGTGTTCAAACAATTTGCCTATGGTTAGAGATCTAGAAAATGGTTAAGATGATTTGGAGAGGTTAGAATAAGAAGCAGGAAAAATCCTTGTGAGGCTAATGTTGAGGGTCAGAGGTTTATACCTCAGCTTCTTCCCATTTTCATCTGTTCCTGAGTCATTTCATCTCATCATCCCATGGAGTCCCATGGCTCTAATGGTCACATGATGGTTGTTTATACTTGAATCTCCAAGTCTAGCCTCTCCCCCGAATGCCAGGCTTGCACATCCAGCTGCCTAACTACATTTTCATTTGGACTCAGACATCCATTTGGTTTTTGTTTGTTTTTAAAATGTACTTGTAGAAATTTATGAGATACATGTGAAATTCTGTTATATATATATATATATGATGTGTAGTAATGAAGGGTATTTAGGGTGTCTATTACCTAAGTAGAGTACATCCTGTTAAGTATAGTCTCCCCTACTCTGCTCTCAAACACTGAATTTATTCCTTCTATCTTACTGTATGTTTGTACCCTTTAGCCCACCTCTCTTCATCCCTTCCCCTCTTTCCCACTCACCCTTCCCAGTCTCTTCTCTATCTTTCCACTGTCTACCTTCATGTGACCAAATTTTCAGGTCCCACATATAAGTGAAAACCTGCGATATTTGACCTTTTGTGCTGGGCTTATTTTTCTTAGGATAACAACCTCCAGTTCCATCCATGTTGCTGCAAATTATGTGATTCATACATTTTTATGGCTGAGCAGTATTCCATTGTGTATACTTACCACATTTTCTTTATCCATTTATCCATTTATGGATATTTAGGTTGATTCCATATCTTTGTTATTGGGAATAGTGCTGCAATATACATACGAGTGCAGGTATCCCTTTGATATATTGATTTCTTTTCCTTTGGGTAGCTACCCTGCAGTGGGATTGCTTAAGTTTTTTGAGAAATCTTCATACTGTTTTCTGTAGTAGTTATACTATAATAGTTGACATTCTCACCAACAGTGTGTAAGATTTCCTTTTCTCCACATTCTTGCCAACATGTGTTATTTTTTGTCTTTTTAGTAACAGTCATTCTGAGTGGGGTAAGATGATATCTCATTGTGATTTTGATTTGTATTTCTCTGATTATTAGTGATGTTGAGCATTTTTTCATATACTTGGCCATTTGTATGTCTTCTTTTGAGAAATATATATTCAAGTCCTTTGCCACTTTTTAATGGGATTTATCCATTTGTTTAATATGGGCCAGGTATTGCTTTATAGACATTATTTTATTTACACCTGTTAATATTACCACCATTTCACAGATGGGGAAATTAATGCTCAGAAAGTTTAAATATGCATAATTTGTATGTGGTGAAGTTGGGAATTTAAATGCAAACTGCCTTACTTTAAGATTTACTTTTAAAAATGCCATCTTTATCATATATACATTTATTTAATGTATTTTATCTGTTTTAGGATTTTCTATTTGTTTCATTAATCTGTTTTCCTATGCTCAAGAAAGAACCGAACCATATTTAATTACAATAGAATATAATACCAAGTAAAATGTCTCCTTATTATTGTTTTCAAAATTTTTGAGTATTACCCCTGTTTTTAATAAATGTTTTATCAGAATCACTTTAGAAATTATTAGAATCATCAGAACACTAGGCTTTTCATAGAAATTATATTAAATTATGAGTAAATATGAAAATAATTTTATTATTAATGGACTATAAGATAGTTGTATCTTTTTGATTCTCAGTAAAATTTTGTATATTTTAATTGCTTAGTGATATATTTTTATTAGTCTTGTAACTTTTTTCACCACTCCATTTTTGAATTGATTATTATAGTATCGATATATTAAAAAAACTAATAGCTTTAGTTTCACTTATCTATTAGCCACTTTATTAGCTTAAAAACTGTTATTTTTTACTTTTAAGAATTTTTAGTTACATCTTTAGGGCTTTTTGTGTAGTTACTTCTTCTGCAAATAACTATGCTTTTCACTTTTTTTCCAATAATTCTTTCTTTTTTCCTTACTTTTTTGCATTGGCTAAATTCTCTGAACAATGGTAAATAACAGTAGTGAAAGAAGGCATTCTCTTTTTTTTTTCTGCTTTTAACTGGAAAACCTGTCTTTCACCATTAAGTCTGATGTCGAATGTCACTTTGAGGTTAATATGGCAGTATCTATTTATATGATCCAATTATTGTCCATTGATGTATGGTTGCATTAAAGTCTATTTTTAGATTCCTTAATATGTTAAATACTATTTTATAGCTGTAAAAGATTTATAAGCACCCTCCCCTTGTTCCTCTTCTTTTAGATGCAGTTCTGAAAAGCTTATTTAAACTAGAAGGAATGCATTGGCTGTAGGGGAAATGACTTACATTGATATCAGTAGATAATGGCTGACAGAAAAAAAAATAAGGAAAGAAAAACTACCTGGACAGAAGGACTTAGCAACCATGGGTCAGCGGTCTCTTGACGTAGGTCTGAATGGTAGAACATACTTTGGGAGCCCTTGAAAATATCATTCTCTCATAGCACAGTATGAAAATTAGCATTTATAATGATAATCCTCCACCTAAATGTAAACTATATTCAATATACTTCATTTTTCAGGGTAGAAAACTGTAGCTCATAATGCAAATGTTTCAGTAAAAATATTTAAAGGAAAGGATTATGTGAAGTTGTACTAATCTGAACAATTTTGTTTGGATTATCTTACTTCCTATTGACTCCATATAAATAAAGGCATTATCTTACTGTTGGTAATGAAATGCACATGCATTTTTCTTTTGTTAGCAGTGAATCCTGTGTGTGGGAAGCTGCTGTCTAGTTTTTAATGTCCATTCTAGTCATTTAGGACAGTATCATGCATTCTTTCCACCACCACAGATCCTATCAAATAAAAAAGCAGTGACCTGTGGTCAGACATTCTTGGGTTCCAACCCCAGTTTGGCTACTTAATACTTAATGTGATCGTGGGCAGTTTAGTTATTTCTCTGAGCCTTACTTTTCTAACTTTTACAATGGGACCAAATATGACACTCAGAATTGTGGTGAGGATGAAATGAAGTAAAATCTGAGAAGTGCTTGTCATGCTTTAGCCACTCAGTGAACTTCAGAATAATAGTGAAGTTGAGTCACAAAACTGAAACCATGTTCCAGACTTGACACATTTTTAAACCCGGCTTTGATGGTATGTAGCCGTTTGATTCTTTGATTTCTTTAATTTCTTATGATAATGAGCTGTGACACTGCAGAGCTCCACTCTACTTGTTGGTTTCTCCTTGCAGACTGACTGACTGATCCAAGTTCTGATGCGGAACACACATGCCGTATACTCCTAATTAGAGTTTATTTAGCACATGGGACCAAGCACTGCTCATGAATATTGATTCCCATTAACAGCGCTGACAAGCACATCATTATGCACATTATATCTAACTCACTGTATGCTTTGCTTTTGACTTATGACGAATCTGGGATTTCTGAGAAAATAAATTTGTGATAGCAATTTTGGAATTAGGTAGAGCATGTCACACTAAAACTCATAGGAAGCCTGAGAAGGTTTGAAATTATATTTTGGTTGGTCACTACAGACATAATTAACTGCTTTAAGCTCTAAAGAGGGCACATGGCTTTTGCTCCACCTGCATTAATAGAAGTAGAGGAACCAGGCAAAAGAGAAATTTTATGGTCCCAAAGGTTGATTTGTAACATAAGGCAGTATTAATTAGTCACAGGAAGCTTGTATCTAAAAACATTTTTAGACTTACACATATCAATTTAGCTCTAGTGATAACAGTAGCAAAAAAAAAAAAAAAATCATGTGAGCTGAAATACGACCTTTCTACAAATGCAGCTGCATGAGGACATCAGAACCGTGCCAGATTGTTGCTGATAGGGACTAGAAATTAAGCCTAAGGCTGGAAATTAAGAACCAGGGCCAGATGTTATTTTCATGAGTCCTTCCACTAACCAGCAGCCAAGCATAAGCAGATGAAACCAAATTACTTTCTCTCAAATATTATTTTAGTGCTCCAAAATTTGCTTAATTTGTTAAAAAAAAAACCCCAAATGTAGGTGAAAGAGTAAATAATTATCACTGGGGATTTATAATACAAATGGTTAATGTTTATGGAGCCTTTCTTATGTGCCAGGCACTCTGCTCAGCACTGTATTTACATTTTATCACGTCAACACGATTAATTGGGTACCATTATCACCCCCTGTTTTTATGGAGATTAGATTGATTTCCAAAATTGACACAACTCTTAAAATACAGAAGTTGGGATTTGAATCTAAAGGGGTCTGACTTTGGTACCCAGCTGTGAATGATTGTGCAACAATGCCTTCGCCACAAGAGTGAAATCCCTGGGTATTGTTAACAGACCCATACTCTCCTTAGTCTTCAGAGGCTTGTGTAAGGCTTGCCCAATTGACCAGCTCTCTTGGGAGCCTGTCTTCTAAGGTCAGGGAGCAGGTAAGAGGTTCAGAGAAGAGGTGAGATGAATTCTACATTGACAATTTCAAGGCTCCCTTCTTCTGCTGCTTTTAGAGAGTAACAAAGGACAGGAGAACTGTGGGCCCCTGTATGTCACTGCTATAGACTCTGATGTGTGTGTGCATGTGTGTGTGTGTATGTGTGTGTGTACATGTGTATGTGTAGTGGAGAGGGATGTTTCAAGGAGACAGAGCCATTGTAGGGGTGCTGTATAGATTGGTCTGGAGTCTCCTGATGCCCCATTATACTAGGACAGGGGGTGTTCAAAAAGTATGGTTTCAGGTTTCCATGAGATCCGATTTGTCCCCATTCACTACCTAATTGGGCTACCATGTGTCAAACGCTTATTACTTATTAACATGGATTTCCCAACATTTGAGGTATACTATTGTTGGATGATGAACTTTAAGGCACTAATTTATTCACGAGGAAGGAAATGAAGCATCTGGTGATAGCCTCTAGTTATCCCCCGTTGCACTGTGTGTGATGTGCGTGTGTGCACATCCATGTTAGCACATGTGTAAGTGGCCTTTTCTTTATCTGCATTAATAGAAGTAAAGGACCAGACAAAGGACAATTTTATGATCCCAGTCAATCTTCATGAAACCCCTGTGAAATAGGTTCCATTCTTATCCCCATTCTATAGACACGGTAAATGAAATGAAGAGAAGTTAAATAAATTGTCAATGTTAAATACCTAATGCATGGTTTGAATGGCACCGGACCCAGACAGCCTTGCTTCAGAACCCATTTTTTACCTTCCTTTGTTTTTCACCATGACCAACTGTACACTTAGACATTTGTAGCAGGCCTAATATACGTGTTATATTCTTAGGCAAGAATATGTAAAAATGTGGAGCAGAAGGAAAAATGAATAAAGTGACACATTAGAATGATTTCTTTGATTGAAACACTTATTTGATAGGATTGTGTATATACTTGGAATATGAATTTGTGTCTGATCATTGCTATGTAATTATACATTTATATGAAGTGTTGATTATCACTGTGTTGGTTTGGCATATATTTCTTTTGCATTTCCCACATAATCTTATGTGGATCTTAATAAGATTTTACTTAATTATACCATGTGATTTTTATTATTATATTAATGTTTATTTTGTGAATTACCTTTCATTAACAACTCAATTTTCTAACTTTAACGTTTGAAGAAAAGACAATGTTAAAGATTGTCTCTCTAAAATGTGAAAAATATTAAAAACACTAGGATTTTTAACTGCTAAATCCAAATATGGTGTCTGTCCCTGAGGCTCAGTCCAATGGATATGCTTTCTTTTTGACATTTGTTCACCAGTCTCAGGTTTGTTAGTATATACATATTATTTGTTTTTATAGACTTGGCTTTTTGTGATTTTGTAAAAGTGTAAAAAACAAAAAAAAGAGAGCAAGCATGTCACTTTAAAATAAAATCTGGCTTAATAATTTATTAAAAATTTTCTGAAAATTGAAAAAAAATCACAACACAGATGCTTTAAACTAAATAGTGGTTTATATGCACTGTCTAATGAAGGGTGTCTAAGTAAATCATTGTGTCAAACCAGCCTCTTAATATGTTTAATTCAGCCTGGTGCCTGGGTCCAACCAGATGTTTCTGTTCTTAGAACCCTCTTCTGTTGCTGACTGACATGAAGTAACACATATAATTAATATGCAAATAAAATTATCTATATAATTAGTACTTGGAGACAAGATTTTAAATAGTTCTTGTCTGCTCAGATCACTTTACATATTTATATTTCTGAGGAAGGTAACTATCTAATTATATGGCTTTCCTACAACTGTGGCTGATTTGGGCCAATTTCTCGAAATCATGTCTTAATTAGATAAAACTAATTTTTATAGGTAGTTTACACTTCAATTCTTGATGTAGATAGCAAGACACTATCTTGGCATGAGACAAAGTGAAAAACACACTATTTGTGAGGATCTGGATTTAAATCTCTAGCTGAGTTAGAATCATTTCGGGCTAGGAGAGGCCTAGAGGACCAAAAATGAGAAAAGGCGGATGGGAGTTATTTGATACAATGAAAGGATATCAGCCATGTGCCTAGGTGTCAAACCGTGATTCACTCTACTATCCATGCCCATGCCAAACAACTAGCCTTTTGTTTACATTACAAGGTTATTAAGGAAAATATAACACCTAATTTTTATCCTGCTGTTCAAGCCAAATTAGATAAAATTTGGCCAGAGCACTACTTTTTATTTTAGCGTGGGCTGGATAATTTGTAAGAATTAGTTGATCATAGGAATCCAGGTCAGGTCCATATTAAGGAAGTGAAGTGGAGAGTATAGTAAGTGAGGTGTACATTTGAGAAGGCTGGCTGCAAAGTGAATCAAGAGACAAAGTAACCAGGGGTTATTTAGGGTGGAGGCGTGATTTCTTTTAGGTGAAAGAATCAAGATGTCATCTGGACCCTAGTGTTAGCAGATAGTCCATAATGTACTATAAATTTCTGAGATCTTGTAGTTATGTTTATGAAGTATCTATTTCTAATTTTAATGGTGCAATTTACAAAAACATGAAAAACCCATATCAATATGTTAATTAAGAAGGGTTAAATGCTAGTATAAATTAATTTTGAATTATGTTTTCCAATTTATTAACTTCTGTTTGTATCCCAATCCTTTTGAAACAATAGCAAAAACAAAAATAATGATCAATAACCATCAAAATAATCGCCTGCTATTTTTTAAATCATGAGCAAGAATTTTTGCTTATCTTATATAATTGCTTAATTTCAATAGTTTATATTTATTTGAGATATTGTAGCAATGTCATATATACAATCAAGTCATGACAAATAGCAGTAAATTCTGCTCTGCAATATAACATTACTGATATCAGTAAGATCTTTATCTCAGCCAGAAGAAGCCCTTTTGAGTTAAAACATTAAGTCAGGTAGTAGAGTCATGAAATAGCAAGCTCAAAAGGAAAGAATTAGTATTTCACAGTATTTTGACAGTGAAGGTCCCAATAAAGGGGAATCCTAGGATGACAATGCCTGGAGACGTTAAAACTGGACCCCTCAGTACATCAAACTGCTGAATGTTTGAAAGTATAAAAACACATCTTATTTTTAAAATTATGCTATGATATTCATTGCTGGGCTCTGCCCCAGGGTCCAGACTGTTCATGGCCCATGGTTGGTGCTCAGTATTTTCTACTTTTCCTTTATTTCTCTGTGGGGCTAGAATGACTCATTTCTGCATCTTTGGCTATTTGAAATTCTCCTCTCTTTGATTTAAGCCGTGCCTGCTCATCTGGGCTCTGTGCTCACGAGGGGCTGGTTTTGGAGATGGCAGATACAGGTAGTTGTCATTCTTGCAGATTGGAGCAAATATAAGATGGAAGATGAGCTGCCAAGTTTGATCTTATCACCTCTGTAAACAGGCTTCAATAGTCTATTTAGAAGTAACTGTGAACTTTATCTCACAGATAGAGCTTCAGTTTTTTGGAGGTCCAATTAAAAATAGCTTCATTGTAACACTTTCCCCTCAATTCCAAGGATCCAAAAACTTTGAGTATCTAATACATTTGAATATTTGCATAGGACTTACTCATAGTGCATTTTATTTTGATCCAAGACAGACTGGATGGATTGGGATTCCTTCTCACTAACTCGGAAATCCACCGTCATGTTAGCAGCTACATGGTGGATGGCATCTGGATACCAGAAGTCAAGCTGCAGAGATGAATTCAATGTTAGTCACAGTTGTTTATTAGCTCATCCAACACATACTTATTAAGAAATAACCATGCGTTATACATCAGACAAGGAATTTGGGGCTCAGTGTGACTAAGGTATGGACTCTTTTTTTTTTTTAAATAAGCTTATGAGATTTTTGCAAATACATTTAAGAGCTGTTGAATATTACAGAGTGGAAAAGAAAACATTTGGTACTGATCACTCTTTTAGGACATCTTATCTATCAATGCCAAAAGCATTGGTTAATTTGTTTGCTTCCACAATTTTGGGGATGAATTGATTTAGCCATAGCATCTGGCTTAAATTAGGAATTTAGATTAAATATCACTTTTTCTGCCCAGTCAGGCCTCAAAATCCAATGTCCCTATGAACTCTGGAATTCCTGGAAGGTCTGTATCCAACAGAATGCATAATCTCCCAGCCCTGTCACTTTTCTAGCAATATGTCCTTAGGCGAGTTACTATGACTCTGAGTTTCAATCCTCTCTCCTGCAAAATGGGACTAATGAGAGTCCAGTGGGAGTGTTGTGAAGATTGTGAAATAGGTATGAGGTCTGGGATGTGCAGGCATTTAACAAGTGCTGATTTCCTTCTATTTCTCTACCCCTAGCTAAGAATTTCAAAAATTTGGTGTATGAGCTCAGAAGTATAGCATTCAGGCTAAACTAACTTTGAGAGGATTCCAGTTCTTGTGGCTCTTCAAAATCATACTTAATTGTGAAACCAAATGTCCCCAGCCTGGGAAATGTGAAGGAAATGCTCAATTTCCACCCATCACACCAAACTTATAGGTGGGTCTAAGTCTGCCTGGATGTTCCTTAGTTGAATCTCCTTCTGCCTTTAGGTCAATCAATTATGTGACAATAAGAAGTTTCTAGGAACCAACAAATATGTTTGTTTATTTTGATCAAAGAGCTACAGTATGAGTTGGACATATGAAAAATGTAATGTGATTTAAAGACAAAATTAGGCAAGGTGAAAGTTCTTCGTTTTAGCATGGTAACATGGACCAAGAGCTTAGAGCTCAGTGCAACTTCATTTATTAAGCATCAGGCACAGAGCTGTCACAGTGGTAGAGGCTAATAAGAGACTTATGGGAGGCAAGGGATTTACTGTAGGAGACAGAGCCATACATGTATGTTTCCAACATGGTAACCAATGTCAGGGGAAGGAACAGAGTGTTCCAGGAACACAGGGAACAACCCAAACTCGGCCATGAGAGTTGATAGGTAGAGGAAATTTCCTGTAGGAGACACTGACTGAGTTGGATTTTGAAGAATAAGTAAGATTTAGCTGGGTAAAGAAGGAGAGGAACACATTCCTTGTGAGAAAAGGTGTATGGGGCCAAGGTGGGTGAGTCTTTGGTGTTTATGGAGCTTGAAGGGTGAGAAAGAGAGTGGAGGAGCAGGAGATTGGAGAGGCAGGCAAAGAATGAATGCCATACCAATACCAATAGAAAATGCTTCTATGGGACTTATCATGATCAGCTCTGCTTCTGAGTGATACCCAAAACTCAGTCTTCAGAGCAACCTTAAAAATAGTTATGATTATTAGCCACACTTTACAGAGGAGGAAATTGAGACCCAGAGAGGTTGAATAACTTGCTTAAGGCCACAGATCTAGGTTAGAGCTGAGATTTGAGACTAAGCATTTGGCTTTGAAGAAGATACTCTTTCCGTGTTAGGCTGCCTCTCATTAATGACCTTCAGATGGAGTAATGCAATTGTCAGATTTTTTAAAAGAGTTATTGATTTCATTCAAGTGGAAACTGGAAAATTATTAAGAATCTGATACCAACATGGTGGAAGGCACAAGGGTGAGTATGAAACAATGTGGAAACAAACAAAATAAGGATATATAGAGAGCACATTATGTAAAGATAGTGGAGACATGAGATACTTTGAGAGAGCAATCAGTGTGCAATGTAGACTTGGCTTTGTGGGAGGCAGGATTAAAAGCCTAAGCATTGCTTACAGGACTATCACAATTGTCCTGGTAATAAAGTGGACATGAACTTGGCAGTGGGAGTGGAATGGAGGGTGAAGTATGGATGTGAGAAATGTTTGGGAATTAGATAGGTAGAACTTTTAATTGATTTGATGTGAATATAAGAGTGTGTGTGACTAGAATAACTCCTAGATTCGGGTCTGAGTTTAAATCTGATGTGTTATCTTGGTGATTTAATTTGTTGTCTTTGAAATTCAATTTTTCTATATTACACAGGTTACATTAGGACCCTGACATTACAAATGCATGGGAGAATTTGAAATAGCATGTGGAAGGTGGCTGGCACTATGTGCCTTGTGTATAAGAGCAGTTGAATAAATGATAAAAAGATTATTTTAGCCTGATGGATTTTAAAGGACTGATCTAACTTCAAGAGTCTTTTTTGAAAATGTACCTGCTCTTGGAAAGGGTCCACCTCCTGATATCAGCCAATATCTTGAAGTTATCAGTTATCTACTTTAACTGAAATCATGCGACCAGAGAAGAGCGGTGGGAGTGGGGAGAATGCAGCTGGCAAGGAGGCACAGTAGGGAGGCTCTGATAAAGGTATCAAGAGCATCTCCTGATTTCACAGTTTTACCTAGAAAAAGTCATTGTTTGCAAAGCTTTTGGGAGAAAAAGCAGAAATAGTAGTCTGGGATAACAAAACAAAACAAAAAAGTGAAGTATTGGCCATTGGATGAATTATCCAAGTAGCTCCCACTATTTCCCCTTCTGTTTAATTGTCTTTAGTAACCCTAAGGCATTAAAAATAAAATTTTAAAAAAGTATCTCATAGAAAATATAAAACAGAAACAAAATATAAAATATCCCTCTAAATGTTTTACCTCATTGGTTTTGGCTAAGTCATTTATGATGTTCGCTTGTTTTTCATCCTGGGTCTTCACACGGAACACCTTCTCCCTTTAAGGAGGCAAAAGATAAAAAAACATTAAATGTAAAGAAACATTCCTTAGTCCTCTTCCTACACAGAGACCAGAACACAGCATGTGAGATTTACCTGTCAAAATGGACAGGAGCAATCGCAAGGGTTGTAGCAATCAAACCCACAGGAAGGATGAACCTCATGGTTCTTCTTGGACTGCCTTGAGCCCCTCTGCCTGTTTTATACCTCTGCCCTTATCTTGAAGAGCGACTGATTTCCTCTTAGGGTTCTGTCCAATGACCGTTTCCCTCTCAACCCCTCTGTATTTTTTCAGCTGGGAAGAGGGAAAAACACTTAACATTAAATGCCCATGCTACTCATCTACCTTTTATAGTAGGGGATCTCCATTTTACAGGTACAAGATGGAATGCAAATTACTTTAGAAAATAACTTGCCCAAGGTAACAGAGGCCAATATATTCACAGAGAGAGGATTTAAACCCAGTTCTGTTCATTTTAAAACACTACTGTACCACTCTGTTTGAATTGAATGATGGAAGGATTCAGCTTTAAAATTTTCACTTGGAGACTGAGATGAATTTGAGTATTTGGCCATAGAACCTTGGTGAGTGCTTTTTAATGATATAAAATATGTTTTTGAAGCTAGATTATAAATTATTAAATTAAAATCATTTAAATTACAAAATACTATAAATATACTAAAAATACTCTAAGTACTATGGAAGACATTGACGTGTTCACCATCTAGATTTTACAATATTAATATTTTTACTATATTTGCTCTGTATCTCTCTTTGTAAAAAAGTAAACACTTAAGAGCCAAAGTGCCCACCTCTCAACTCCTTTGCCCTTTTCTTCTCTCTTGCCCTCAGAAGTAACCCCTATTCCTAATACAACTTGAGAACCCCTTGAAAGCAAGAAAATATCAATGTTGCAATGTTTATTCGTTGGACACTGTCTTTGTGGAGTCTGGATGCTGTGAATGCCAAATAAATGCTTTTTGAAAGTTGAATTAATGAAAGCCATCTATATAGATCATTTTAAAGAGTCTCTAGGGGATCTTTAGCCTTGAACACTATTCAGTTAATTATGGATTATTTGGGAGAATAATAGCTTTATCTAGAACCATAGGTAACTTAAAAGAGTGAGTGAATTTATTTGATCAGATAAATTATTAGAATTTCTTTTTAAAAACTACCTCTTCGCATTGGCAAATGTATGGATGGTTGTATATAAAACTTCTCACTTATGGTTGCATATTTTTATCATCAAAATAATATTGTTTGGGAAATGCCTCTGTTATATATACAGAGGCAATAACTCCATTCTTCTCAATCTGATAGGTGTGTGGTATAACTTAACACCTTCTTTTATTCCTGAAAGTGGATGCCCCACCCCAACCTTGAAGGTAAGGAAGAGGAGGCTTTTACAAATACCTTCATTTTCTTGACATTGGGCAAACTCCTAAGAATTAGAAACTCCCAAAGCAAATGTTTGTTCCATTACTTTTGACTAAAGATGCTTTTGACCAGGGCACAGAGGAAAAAACCAAAAGATTGATTTTGGGTTTAGACAGATGTAATTGTCAAGTAGCTCCCAAATACTAGCTACATCATCTTGAGCAGGCTTCAAGCCTGGGCCTTGGTTTCCTCATTTGTAAAATAGAATGCTGATGTGACTCTAACAAATGGCTGTGAGGGCCAATGAGATAGCATATATAAGGATCTTGGTACATGGTAGGTGCTAAAAACATGCCCATGCTCTCTAGGCAGTTGATAAAATTGTCAGCTTCTGTACACAGAGACTTACAGTTGGCCACTGCCAGGCTGCAGAACTGACGAGTATCATCATGATCTGCCATGTGGTAGGTTAAAGTGGTGGCTGCAAGCTTTAAGGATGAAACATCTCTCTGTATTTGTTTTAATGTGAACTACTTCAATAATTCTTTTTTTATGTTATAGCTTTGCTCTTCTTGAGTTAGTTTTCTGATTCTGAAAGTCATAGATGCCTATTGAAAATAATTTTGCAAAATATAGGAAAGTTTAAAGAAGAAATAGAAATATCTCTTAATTCTAGCATTCTGATATGTTTTCTTGAAGTCTTTTCTGTGTGACTGGTTTTAAAACTATGTAGAGAAGGCTTCTATGTGTGTTTTTCAGGTGAAGTAGGAGGGACACTTCAATTTATTTAAGGATCTAGGTGAATGCTTTGGGGATCCTGGTATCTCTTATGATAAGATTAATGATCAGTAAAAATGCATCTTTGGCCTCTTAATATCTATTGCATATTGACAATTCCCTGTTTCTGGAATAGGATATAAAAGTGTGATACATTTAGACTTCCCCTCCCCTCCAATCTATTTATCCTCTGAAGAAAAGTACAATAGATGGATTTCAAGAATGTTCTTGAGCTTTTTCTCAGAACGGGTGCTAAATCTTGGCAGGCATAGTTTAGTGCAACCTTATATTACTGCATCAAGATTTATAAAAGGTCTTGGCATATGTATAGAGAAGGATGAATAGTTGTTGGACACCCTATCATTTTAGGATTGACTATATAAGATTATGTGATGTTTCATAGGTTAAATCAATTTCTTTAAAAAGTGATTAAAAGTTAAAGGCTTCATATAGCAATAATTGTCCATTTTTCTGGAGTTTTACATTCCTAGGATTTTTGTAGTAGTGTGTGTCTAGCCATATTTTAAAATATAACTTTATGTTTTTAACTATGCTTTCCTACATATATTTTTAAACATTATTACTATAAAAGAAAATCCTAGAAAATGGAAGTGAAAGTTCTTTTGTGATTTAGTAGAATCTTTCAAATAATTCTCCGTCTTCAAATCCAGTCCAACAAACTTCTGTAATACATTTACATACCTCATAAAGGGTACGTTGAAAAAATCTGTTGCTTTTTAGTTGTAGTTATTGGATTCTTAACATTGAAACAAAAGTACACTTCAAATGCTGCAGATAAATTTGCCTTCATTAGTTGCAGCAAAGGTGGCATTTCTGGACAAATACGTGGGTATGTGATTCAGGCAGTGTCAGACCTGGTAGAAGGGGAGTCACTACCTGGGCCAATGAGATGACCTAAGAGGCTTATCAAATGCTATTTGTCCTACAAATTAACTTGTTAATTGTTCTTGGTTCTT
>VBSM01000272.1:8668374-8687159 GCA_008086735.1 Cheirogaleus medius | reverse complement strand
GAAGAGAAGAAGTGCCCTCACAGCCTGGGGCTCTTGGGTAGGTTAGGCTGAGTAGGGGATTCACAGCAGTCTCTGGTCAGCTGGGCAGGAGAGCACCAGACACTATTGCATTGGGAAGGGCTAAAGCAGTCTTCTCTTTCTGTTTTTCTTGGTTTAGCTCAGGCCAATGGAACTCCTAGCCAGCTAGCTATTAACTTTCAGTAAGCAGGAGTTATATCAAAAATGTGTCAGGTGCAAGACATCTCAGATACATGGGATTTCAAATGAGAATATTTGTGCATTTGCTTTCCTATTCCTTATTCTGCTCCTTAAAAATTCCTTGGAGTTAAAAAAAAAGCCTACATGCATTCCTAACTACGGCACTCAGTTTAGGACTTTGGAGGTTTGGCTCTTGATGGTTTACCCACATGACTTTTGAACTTTGGGCCACAGCATCCCTTAGTTAGAGATTGATGTTATCCACCAGAGGCAGGGTAAGGGAGTATCCTGTGGGATAGGAATTGGATGATACACCTCCAGCTAGATAACTTCACTTGGTAGTCACTATGGTTGATTTAGCCCTCCAATTCTCAACTTGGATATAACTTAAATAGAGTGGGGGAAAGATAATTTAGCTAAATTACATCTTTAATACCATACTGAAGAATTCATGGGAATTTGATTTTTGCACTTAAGGGTCTCTCTTTCTCTCTATTTAAATCATGTATTACTAAATTATTTTGAAGATTGCTTGACAGATCTTAGCATCCTTACTGCTACCATCTAGTGGACAAATAATGCAATTAATTATTCATTGTCTTGACAACTTCCAAGCAAACTTTGTGACTTCAAATGATTCTTTTTACAAATAGAACATTGTCATAGATATCTTAACATATTATGCTCAATATGGAATCTTATTTTCCTTGAATCCACATAAAAATAATCAGTTAATATCTTATTCTATGATTTTAAAATAAGAGATGCCTCCAGGTTATAACCTAAATACATATTATTCTATTTTAAAATTTGAACCTGGCATAATACTTCCCAACATTAGCATGTTCTGCTCTAATCCTGGAAGACATCAAGTCATGTATGATGTACAAATCATGGAGTGATTTTTGCCACTTCTATTGGCCCAACTCGTCCAGCCAGGGTCCCTGGCATCCTCATGTCCTGTGGTCCCCAACCCTCAGGCTGTGGACTGATACTGGTCTGTGGCCTGTTAGGAACCAGGCTACACAGCAGGAGGTGAGAAGCTGGCAAGTGAGTGAAGTTTCCTCTGTATTTATAGCCACTCCCCATTGCTCGCATCACTGCCTGAGCTCCGCCTCCTGTCAGATCAGCGGCAGCATTAGATTCTCATAGGAGCACGGACCCTACTGTAAACTGTGCATGTGACGGATCTAGGTTGTGTGCTTCTTATGAGAATCTAATGCCTGATGATCTGAGGTGGAGCTGAGGTGGTGATGCTAGTGCTGGGGAGCGGCTATAAATACAGATTATCATTAGCAGAAAGGTTTGACTGCACAATAAATGTAATGCGCTTGAATCATCCTGAAACCATCCCCCTCTCAACCTGGTTTGTGGAAAAATTATCTTCCCTGAAACTGGTCCCTGGTGCCTAAAAGGTTGGGGACCACTGCTCATATCTCACCTCCAATCTGCTTTCCACACTCTAGCCAAGTTGGTGTTTAAAAAACACTCTGATCATGTAATTTACAACTTAATATCTTTGATGGCTTCTTAGTGATGTCCCAAGTCCTTAACATGACCTCTAAGCTCTGCCTGATGTGGTTCCCTACTGCTTCCCCAGCCCCTACACATGCTCCTCCTCTCTCAGCTCTCTAAGTTCCACCTCACTGGCTTTTTTACACCTTCTGAAAGGTCACAGGCCTGGAAGGGTGCTCCCTTTGTCTAGCTAATTGTCACTCATTCTCAAGTTACAGCAGTTCCTGAGGGAGCCTTCCCCCCACATCAGGTATGTAGACTTTCTATATGTTCTTTTTGTGTAGTCTGACCATCACTTATTTGCTTAATGTAAATTAAATCACTAATTATCAAATTATTAACTAGTGAGTTAATTATTTGTTTAATGTCTGTCTTCCTGAATGGCCTATACCACCAACTGAGGGCAGGAGTGTTATTTTTCTTTTTCATTTATCTTTACTCAATTGCTTAGCAAAGTGCATGGCACATAATAGACAGCTCATGAAATAAGTTTAACGAACTGAGATGAAAGCTAGATCAAGATGATGTCTTTTCATCTATACCAGGTTTTATAGTCCTACATTTCCCTTTATATTTCTTCCTATTCACAAACCTCCCATTATAACCTATGCATCTCTGCACACTGTCAGTGTTGGCCAACACCCCAAGGACTTTAACTTCTATGTGGCCGACCACGTCATCACCTGTGCATGAGTTACTTAGTCATTTATACACACTGCTTTTTCCCCAAAGAGGTAGATAATTTGTCAAGTTTTCCAAGTATAATGATTCACTTTTATTATGATCAATATGAAGAGATCCACTTAGTTTAATAGACCCAGATGCTTAAAAGAAAGAATGGGATCTGTAAAACATCCAGGCAAACAAAAGTAAGAATTCAAGATAGAAAAGAAATGAAAAGTGAGTATTTTGCAATAAGGCTCTCAGCTTTCTCAACTAGTACAGATGTTCCAGGACATAGTTGGCAAGGTACTTGATCGCCAGCAGTGTCTCCTCGCAGGTTGCCCGGATCTGGGATTCAGGGAGGACAAAGCCGTATCTGCCTGTGTCTCGGAGCTCGAAGGTGAAGGAATATTTGATTCCTTGATCATAAGCCCAGTCGTCAGAGCCCCCTGCAGCAGGATCTGAAGTGTGCAAAGAGCAAGGGAAGAAAAATCTTTAAATCTAGAAAGGAGCTTTAAAAAATTGCCAGTTTCCTTTTATAATTACCAATGCTTTACTGTGCGAAATATTATGGGTAGGCCAATTTTCTAGTAAACTGGATCATAAAGGATATGGGGGCTGTTTTAAAAAACTAGCCCTATCTTACTACTAAACCTACTTTGTGGGAGTTATATGTTTAATACTTCAGAAAGGATGTAATTTGTAATATAAAATTCTCTGCACGCTTGTATGCCACGGTAAACTACACTCAATAGTATGAAAGAATGTGTATCTTCCAGGAAAATAAGGAAAGGTACATGATGAATGGTGACAGAAGACCATAAACCCTATTGAAACTACACTGAATGGTGCAGGTCTGGTGGCTCACCAGTATAATTTTAGCACTTTGGGAGGCTGAGGCAAGAGGATCTCTTGAAGCCAGGAGTTTGAGACCACCCTTGGCAACATAGTGAGACCCCATCTCTACAAAATGTAAAAACGTTAGCTGGGCATGGTGGCGCCCACCTGTACTCCCAGCTACTTAGAAGGCTGAGGAGGGAAGATTGCTTGGGCCTAGGAGTTTGAGGCTGCAGTGAGCTGTGTGCATGCCACTGCACTCCAGCCCTGCCAACAGAGTGAGGTGCTATCTCATAAAAAAAAAAAGAAAAAAGAAAAAAAACTATGCTGGATGATGAAATTGAAGAAGAAGCTTGAGGGCAGGACTGTGCCTTTATTTTATTTATGTATCTTCAGGCCTGGCATAGATTAGGCATTCATTCAATTATTAATTCATTCAATAACAATTATGTTATCGCTAACAAATGAATCATTCATTCATTTGTTTATTTATTCATTCATTTATCTATTTATTCAATCAACAATTGTACAGCCCCCACTGAACAGCAGGCCGTGGGCTCCAATCTGGAAATGCCAGGACACAGGAGAGACATTGCCCCTGTCTTCCAAGGGCTTACAGTATAATGGAATAAGAAACCTAATTGAAGTAGTCTGAATAAAACATATAGGGAGTTCACAATATATAAACAGGTGAGTTATTTTCCCTAGAAACCTCTTAAGAAGACAGTATACCCCATCTGATTCAGAGAAGTTCAAAAAATGATAAAAATACAGAAAACTGTATTCTCCACAAATCTTTTAAAAAACCCAACTACTTAGGATTGGAGCCTCCTCAACTGCACTGGAGGCCCCTTGATGACAGGACTGAGCCTTTAGGTCTGTGCGTATTTCTATTCCTTTCAGACCTCAGACAGAAAGAAATCATTTGAAGGCAAAGGAAAATATAAGTACAAATTGAAAATGAGTCCTGTAGAGTGTGCCTTCCAGGGAAATCTACGCCGCAGCATCCATAGCTCTGGGCTCTAGCCCCTACCACACTCTTGATATGTGTCTCTTGCCACCTGCTTGCACACGCCAAGTGACTGTTCAGAGGGACTGCTGTCTACCCCAGAAGGTGGCTTGTGCCTTAGGTAGCCCTCATACCTGCTGTCTATTTAGTCAGGAAAACACTCCCTCTTATGTTTTCCTCCAGCAATAGTTCTTCCAGGTAAAGTTTCTGTATCATCACCTTGGGAAGTTATTCCTGATAATGGGGGTGGTTAGTTGGTCTTGGATGTATTCTTTCCTAGTGCTTCCTAATATTATGGAACTTAGCAAACCTGTATCACAATAGATTATTTATTTTTCCTTCTTCCCTACAGTAGGTTCTTTGAAGACTGCTCTGATCTCCCTCCTTCCCTTCTCCTTTCCTCGTTTCTTTTCTTTTCTCTATTCTTCCTTTCTTTTTCTCTTTAGCACTTAGGGAGAACCTGGCACATACTAGATGTTTAATAGATGCTTGCTGAGAGCAAATATTTCTGTGGATTGAAAAGGATATTTTCCTCCTTGTTTTGAACAGAAAGCTGATTACATATTTCATAAAAATTCACTGTGAGGCAAAAGCTACATGCTCTAAACGATCAGACAAGAAAGGCTCTGGGAACCATTTGTTGCTTTTTAGGCTCAGGGTTTCTTTGCACAGTTCTGAAGCCAAGACTCACAGATTGTTGTAGCTCCTGGGCCATATGTATACTTGGTGCCATGCAGCGAGGCAAGTTCTTTTACAGCAGCTTTAGCCACAGTATTCTGCAAGAGAACCAGTAATAAGTAAGTAAATAAATAAAAACACACACTGCCAAACAAAAAGACTCCCTGTACATTATTTTTAAGACATTGAAAATGTTTATGTCACAATTTGGGTTAGTATTTTACTTGTTCATCCCCATTCCAGTTTTTCCAACAAACTTAGTCATGGGATCCAAGTGATTCTTGTGAACGGATGTCTTCCCTGATGCCTTCCTCAAGCACTCATTCTGAGCTTCTATCTGTTTTGTCTCTGGAGCATGTTAAGAGAAAAGCAGAAAGCAAGGAGATCTATGTGACTGTGCAAAGAAGTTTCTACCTCTTTGCAGGCAAACAAACAAACACACACATACCAAACCAAACCAAACAAAAAAATCACTTGGCAGTGTGGCAGGTTATAAAGCCAAGATTATGTCATGATAGGATTATGTGAGCTAGGGCAGGAGCATTAGAAACCATACTTATATATACAAAATGATTGGATAGTCCATATAACATTCAGTGCCAGGATAGATAGAAATGCTTAGGAATTGGCAGTTCCAAGGATGCAGAACATTTGAATTCCAAAAGAAAGAAAGTAGTTAAGTATTAACTTACACATATTCTTTTTTTCTTAGAAGCAGCATCACCTTCTCATAAGAACCATTGCCCTTTAGCCCCTTGAACCCAACTCCTAGAGGAGAAGGGCTCTTTGCACACAGAAACTCTGCCTGGTAGAACTCCACTGACATACTGACTATTGAAATGAAACACTTGAAAAGCAAGTCCTGGCTTGGCTGTCTGGAGAATACAGATTTGAAAAATGAATTTGTTTACTGCAGGAGAATTAGACATAATTCATTCTGGTTATGAAACTAGCTATATTTCATGCTTTGGCATTATAATTACTTCTTCTACATATGCCTGGAAAACTGTGAGGTTGGTGATGAAATCAGAATAACTTGATTTCTACAAAGTAGGAACTTCCTTTAGTTTTTATTCTAGTATTAAAACCAGTTTAATAGAGTCTTATGTCAAATTGATGAGGGTATGGCCAAAAGACTTCAAGGACTCCAGCTCAAAATGTGTTAATGCTTTCTCAACCAAGTAATAAATAAGAAAAATTTTAAAAAATTATAAAATTTAAATTATGACTTTCTGTTCTGGTCCACCAAAATGATGCAATCAATTTCCTGGAACTAACTTATTATTCTCAGAGTTTTGGGGTTCTGTTTCTCTATTTTCAAACCGGCAAACTAGGCGTGCTTTCTCTTACTAGATTGGACTCTTTACTGTTGTAATCTAGTGTCTAGTTTAACTTTTTGATATAGGTCCTATTGCCAATTGAAATCATAACAATCTACAAACATCGCATAATATTCAGAATAGATTTAAAACCATATTCTGAAGATGTGAAACAAGGTGAGGTAATAGTTCTTTTCATAGGTTAACAGTATGTTTTCTCTTATTCTACAATTCCTTTAACCTTTGATCCTAAAGAATTCTTATTCCTTCCCTGGTTGCCTTCTTCAGGCTTCTTTTTTTCCCTTTAAGCCTTGAATTATTATTTTTAGTTAGTACAAATACGATTTTTCAGGATTAGTTCCAAAAATGAAAAGTTATGAAGACTTGAGAAAATTTAATAGTCCTTATCATTATCTACTGAACTCATGTGTGTCCTCGTGATTGCCCATCAAGTCTCCCAACATATTTACCGGTATAATGAAAATTCAGTTTTCAGGCAAAACCAAAGGGGGCTCCTTGCAATCTGTTATCTCTTTTGACTTACCATCTCATCAATTTAGTCATGACTACCATTGGGGCCACACAAAAATATTCAGTCTACCTTTCCTCAAACTACATTCTGGGCATGTGAAGTGACACTCAAATGCTTTCTAAGCCTTCATAGGCATCTTTTGGAAACAGTTGCTCTGTCTTTGATGTTGAAGCAATATCTAAGATTGATGCTAGCTTAAAAAAGGCTCTTATTTTACTGTGGCTGAGCTGGAACTCAAGAGCTAGATATTAAAAACAGTTGATCTCATGGAGATAGAGTGTAGGTACTGTGATTTTGTTCTATTGGTCCAGTTTTGTTCTTTTTGCTCAGGATGGCTTTGACTATTCTATTGTGGTTCCATATAAATTTTAGGATTATTTTTCCTATTTCTGTGAAGAATGTCATTGTTATTTTGATGGGGATTGTACTGAGTCTGTAGATTGCTTTGGGTAGTATGGACATTTTAACAATATTGATTCTTCCAATCCATGAGCATGGAATATCTTCCCATTTTTTTGTGTCCCCTTCCATTTTTTCATCAATGTTTTATAGTTTTCATTATAAAGATCTTTCGCATCTTTGGTTAAGTTTATTCCTAGATATTTTGTTTTATTTGCAGCTATTGTAAATGGGATTACTTTCTTGGTTTCTTTTTCATGTTGTTTACTGTTGGCATATAGAAACACTATTGATTTTGGTATATTGATTTTTGTATCTTGCAACTTTACTGCATTGTTTATCAGTTTTAATCTTTTTTGTGTGTGGAGCCTTTAGGTTTCTTTCGATATAAAATCATATCATTTGCAAGCAAGGATAATTTTACTTTTTTCTTTCCAATTTTGATGCCTTTTATTTCCTTCTCCCATATCATTGCTGTAGCTGTTAATAGAACTTACTATGCTATGTTGAATAGCAGCAATGAGAGTGGGCATCCTTGTCTTATTCCAGATCTTAGAGGAAAAGCTTTCAGTTTTTCATTCAGTATGATACTTACTGTGGGTTTGTCATATATAACTTTTATCATGTTGAGGTAAGTTCCTTCTATAACCAGTTTTTTGAGAATATTGATATCTTTCTCTAGGTTTGAAAAGTTCTCTGTTATTATTTTTTTGAATAAATTTTTACCCCAATCTCTTTCTCTACCTCCTCTTTAAGGCCAGTAACTCTTAGATTTGCCCTATTGAAACTATTTTCTAGTGTGCTTTTTAAAATTCTTTATTCTTTTTTCTCTTCTAACTGTGTCTTTTCAAATAGCCTGTCTTCAAGCTCACTAACTCTTTCTTCTGCTTGGTGAATTCTGCTGTTGAGATACTCTGATGCATTCCTCAGTTTGTTGATTGATTTCTTAAGCTCCAGAATTTCTGCTTTTTTATTATGTCAGTTTCTTTGTTAAATTTCTCTGATAGGCTTATGAATTTCTTCCCTGTGTTGTCCTGAAGTTCACTGAGCTTCTTCAGGACAACTATTTTGAATTCTTTGTCTGAAAGGTCACATATCTCCAGCACTCCAGGATCGGTCACTGGTACCTTATTTAGTTTATTTTGTGAGGTCATGTTTTCCTGGGTGTTCTTGCTGCTTATGGATGTTTATTGATGTCTGGACATTGAAGAATTAGGTATTTATTTTAATCTTCATAGTCTGGGCTTGTTTGAACCTGTCCTTCTTAAGAATGCTTTCCAGGTATTCAAAAAGAATTGGATGTTGTGTTCGAAGTCTTTGGTCACCGAAGCTGTTTCAGCACTGGGATGCCCTGAGCCTAGTAATGCTGTTTCTTATAGACTCCTGGTGGTCCTGCCTTATTAGACTTGAGTAAGATATGGGAGAATTACTTGGATTACCATGCAAAGTCTCTCACTATCTGTGCTGGGCTGCTGGAGTTGGGGGAGGAGTGACATGGGCACTCCCTCGTGGCCACCAGCGCCAGGTCACACCTGAAGCCGGCTCAGTCTCACTGAAAGCCCACAGTGATGTTTGCCTGTGATGTTTACTCAAAATACAAGGGCTCTTTAGTCAACAGTTGGTGAATCCTGTCACAACTGAGTCCTTCCTTTCTGGGCAGCATGTTTTCTTCTTCCCAGAGTGGGTCCAGAAATGCCATCCAAGAACTAAGGCCTGGACTCAGGGTCTTCAGAGTCTGATTAGTGCTCTATTTTACTGTGGCTGAGCTGGTGCCCAAGTTGCAAAACAAAGTCCTCTGAACTTTTTCCTTTCCTTTCCTCAAGTGATAGAAGGCTCCCTAAGCTGCACTGCCTAGAGTTGCAGGCAGGGAGTGACATAGGCAACTGGCTTGGCCGCTATTGCTTGCGTCTCACTGGGTCATGTACACCCCAAGTCCACTGGCTCTGAGCCAGCACAGCTTCAGAAATTACCTAAGGGCTAAAGCCTTTGTGGCCCAACTGCCTTACAAATTTAATCTGGGCCCCAGGCTGCTTTTGTTTGTCAGTGGTGGGGCTAGTTAGAACTTGGGTTTGGGTGCAGAGGATTTGCCTCTGGCCAGGCTGGTCTAAATGTTCCCTCTGTGGCCAATGACTGAATTCAGCCCTGTACTACGTTCCCCTGTGCCAGGGCAGCCCTAGGTTTCAATGCAAAGTTTTACAATCACTTCACTGTCCCTCCCCTGGGCACATGGATTCTCTCCCCCTTTGGGTGCTGGCGTTGCACTGCTGAGGATGGTGGGGGTGGCATAGGCAATTCAACATTATCTTTTTCTGCCCTCTTCAGTGCCTCTTTCCTTGATATAATATTAAAACCAGGCAGTATGATCACTCACCTGATTTTTTTGGTTCTTCTGAAAGTGCTTGGTTGTGTGGATAGTTGTTGAATTTGGTGTTTGTGTAGAGGGATGATCTCTGGAGGTTTCTGTTCAGTCATCTTACTCCACCCCCTCCCTATAATCAGATGTTTTTGCATCTATTACACACACCCCCCATCCTCAGCAGATTGCATAGCACCTATCACATGGTTAGTTGACTGAGTCCTATGCCAGGGCTTAGGGGCATTATAAATAGGCAAGATTTGGTTGGGGTTACAGAGTGCTGAGCTTTGCAAAGGCTAAACCCATCTGAGTGGAGATTGGGGATGCTTGTGGGGAAGGCAGTGGTACCATGCAGTGATGGTTGATGAGTTGCTACATTTGGACATTGACATCTTCTGTGCACTTTTCTTATCTCCATTAATTAAAAGAAAAGTCTGTGGATCCTTTCTCTAAGCCCTTCCAAGGCCAAAAGACAAAAACAGTCAGAAGAGACATTAATCAACTAAAATATCATATTTTAAATTCCAATTATCTTTTTAAAAAATCCCTGGAATCAGTGTAGGTCTATTTTTTTTTTTTGAAGAGTTCAAGTGATTTCACAAATGTTACTCATTTATCTTCCTAACATTATCTGTCCACATTTCATCGACACAGGATTTTCCAGCAGAATGGAATGTCATGTGGGGCAGCATGCTCAGTGGGAATGTTCCAATCAAGCTGGATAACTGACCCCTGCTAGCAAGGAGAGAGAGAAAGGTGATTCTTGCATTTGCTAAAATGTTAGAGTGGTAACTCTTTTCCGCTGTACATTTTCTGTAAAAATGGACTAAGACAGATGACAGAAGATCTGAGAAGCAAAAACACAGCAGAGAACTTGGTCCACATCTTGAAACTCCAATTAATGACAGTTTCTATACAACTTGCTATTTGAGGGACATCTTACATCATTTCTTAATGGATTTAAAATAAGAACTAACATTTACATAAAACCTTAGGCTTTACAAAGAGCTCTTGATAAGAGCTAGATATTTTTATCCCCATTTTACAGATAAAAGAACTAAAACTCAGAGGATAAAAGACCTTGCCCAAGGGCACACAGCCCCACAAGTGGCTGACTTGAGCTAGGTTCTTCTTTCTTTAAATCCTGTGCTCTTTTTCACTTCTCCTTGTGGCCTTCGAATACTTCAAAAGAAGTGTTTCTGGAGCTGGTTTTACCAATTGTAAAGAACAGAAGGAAGCTAAATATAAATCAGCCTCAGAGGAAACTTTGCTTTCAGTCAAGGCCAAACATGGTCAGCCTTTATTAATCCTTAGATATGAATTTCCTACTACATCTTATGCATGTTCTCTTTTGTCATCTGTTTCCTTAAAAAGAGGCCTTGGTCCTAAAGCAAAAGACAAAGAGAGTCTAAAATGTCACATCTAACTCATGGCCCAAGAGACAAAGGACAAATCAGTGTCATGTGTCTCCATGTTCTGGGCTCCAAGGGCCTGGTGAGATGAATAAGGAGAGGGTGTTCTTTTCCACTGACCTGCCTTCCTAGGTAACATATGATAAAGAAGCTTCTCTTTCATGACTGTGCACATAGTACCCATTCCAACCCTCCATGTACACAGCCAGCATCATGACAGGGGACTGCCACTTCTATGCTTCCAGTGCTCCATTATTATGGAAAACAAAACCTCTAAACTGATTGTGAAGTATCAAACAATTCAAAGAAAATTTTCTTCAGAACTTTGTTTCTAACTTGAAGTCCTGAGTTTAACCATCCCTGTGGGTGAATACTTGTGATAATGGAAGCATCGGAGTGATCTTTAACTGCAGTTTCCTTCCTTCTGTCCTGTGATAATGTGTAACTTACACCAAGGGACCAATGAAAAATTTAACTTTTATGATTTTGGTGCAAAAGGAGAAGCCCTTAAGATCTATAAGTAGGCACTAAGGAGAAAGCATTTGGGACTTGAAAAAACAAATATGTTTCTGAGAAAAAGGAGGCCCTGAGATTAAAGAAGGGCAAGAGTTAGGAAGAAGCTTGGCTTAAGAGAGCTAGGCCTGCCCATTTCCGCAGAGCCCACGGGGTGTGTGGGAATGCTTTCACTGATGAAAACCAAATTTTTTCTTTGGCTGATCTGCATACATATTTTTAAGTTCATTGAAATTCAAGGGAGATGTGAAGCATGAGTCAGCTGAAGTTGCAAAGTCCAGAGAATTTTTTTGTTCTGCTTCTGGTGGAAGTAGAGTTTCTCCCAAATAAATGTTAAAAATAAATACTGTGTAATGGAGATGTGCAGGATTTCTTGCGCTTGAGATTTGCAGAACATTGCAAACTGTTTGTGAGGAAGGGTATAAGATCCTGTGAGAGCCAAGAGCCTTTTGCCAGGAATGTGACTCTGTTCTTATCATTATTTAAAGCAAGGTTTCTCAACCTTGGCTCTGTTGACATTTTGGGCTGGATAGTTCTTTGTTGGGATTGGGGGAGCTGTCCTGTGCATTATAGGATGTTTATCAGCATCCCCCGGCCTCTACCCACTAGATGCCACAGTTATGACAACCAAAAATGTCTCCCAAACATTGCCAAATGTCCTCTGCGGGTACGAGTGGGGGGAGCAAAATTAGCTGAAAGAAAAGTCAGATAAAAGCTATAATTATGATAAATGAAAGTTTATTTTAGGGAAAAAATTAAAAAAGAAGACAACTGGTTTAAAGGCACTCTGAATTACTTTTTCTCTGTTGATGACATGGTATTTCCTAAACATCCCTGCCAGGTCACTCTTGCTAAAATATCGCTTTATCGGCAGGGTTGTCAGATTTGGCAAAAAATATAGGATTACCAGTTAAATTTAAATTTTAGACAAACAATAAATACTTTTTCAGTATAAGTTTGTCTCATGAAATATTTGAGACATACTTAAAGTAAAAACTGTTTGTTGTTTATCTGAAATCCAAATTAAAGTGGGAGTCCCATATGGGACCTAGGAATCCTATTTACCATGTCACTGGCTCCAGGGCCTGTTGTGACACAGGATCCATTCTGACATTCGAGTCCCTACATAATCTGGTCACCTTATTGATAGAACCTCACCCCTACTCTTCCTTAACAAGAGCACTCAAAACAGGCTGAGCCCCTTCTACTTTCCTCCTTAACTCTGTTTTTCAGTTTCACCATTCATTTCACTTGTGGGCTCTTTTCTCTGCCTAAAATGCTCCTTTCCTTCCTCTACCACCTAACTCTTGCCCAGACTTCAAGGCACAGAACAAATCACATCTCCTCTCTATAACCTCCACTGAATAGCTTCAGCACACATTGCTGTTTGCCTCACCTGAATTCCTACTACCGTACATAATTGGAAACTCCCAATTCTTTAGTTCTTTTGTATGATTTTTGGTATCTGAGTCTTATCATTTCAGTAAGATCCTAAGTTCTCAATGACAGGAAACATGATTTATGATGAGCCCTTAATAGGTACTCGATGAAATTTCTGATAATAGTCTGATAAGCCATGTATTGACTAGGCCCCCTGGGAGAATTTTATCAGGCCAAGAAGTCACTTAGAAAGTATGTGATGGTGAATAAGCAACTAATTTCTTTAATCAAAGATATTCTGCTGTTGTCATTTAAAATTAGTTTTCCTTTAAGTGAGATTAGAAATTCTGAGCAAATTCCTGAAGCAGATGTTTTGTGCCTTAAGCACTGTTCACCTTAGCTGCTGGTAGCCTGCCTGACGGTAGCATTGTGGCCTTGCCGCTCTTGTTATTAGGCAGGGACATGTGACAGCTGTGATGGGCGTGTGCACGACCCTGCAATTGTCCACCTTCTAATCACAGTATTTCTTCCCTCTGGTTTTATGTTTATCTCTAATCATGGTTTATTCATTGCACTCACATGCGTGGGTGGAGCAGTGGACTTCTATCTTGGTGGCTTATTAACTAAAACTTCAATTAGGAGATCATGAGTGAGGGGCCACTGGACCGGAAGGTGTTAGACTTTGGAAGTAGAGTTTCATCTTTTGATCACATTTAATCATTTTTCAGAAAGACTGTCACATTTCTTCTGGTTACTGTTATCTTTCTCCTGATTAATGGACATACATCCATCAAAAGAATGCACCAGAATTATAAAGACTGAGGCCTGAGAAGTCAGTCCTCTCAGCTAAGCAGAGCAATTCCTTAGCAATGATGAAGGGCAGAGGTAATTATGATGTACCTTATGGGATTAAAGACTTTTCTGATGAATGTTCTTCTGCAAAATAGTTATATGGGGTACCATCATCAAATGTGGCCACATAAATATGTGCAATGTGTGCCTTTGGAAATTGCGGCAGCCTGGAAATTCTTCAGGAGCCAGTAGCTGTAGACCGAGGGCTGCCCCTACTACTAGTGTGGACTTAGCCAAGCTTTCATTGTCTCAGCTGGAAAATGGGCATCAGAACCAGATAATTTTTCAAGATTTTTCCAGCTATAAAATTTTGTGTTTCAAATGCAGAGAAGTCCTGTAAGACTCATGCCCCGGATTGACACCTTTGTGTAGTGTACTCTGCTTTCCATTTGATCAGTCTGGGGAATGGCACAAGATGCATAGTGGGTTGGATAGTTTTCTGGCTTCCTGCTTTTCACTTTGAAGTGGTATTATTATTATTGTTGTTATTTTTCACAGTGCTATGTGGGTGTCTTGGAGAGGGAAGGTGGACCAAAGATTGGGAGTTTCTTCATGCCCAATCAATGCAGTGACATGGCTAAGTTTGGGAACATTTTCCATTATTTCTCCCAGTTTTTATTTCCTCTGACGATAAAGAGGTCACACAACTTAATATTTCATTATGCTTTAGAATTTTGTAAATGTAAGTATATTCTTTTTCTGAGCTTTAAAATTTCCTTCGAAGATAGTGGTAGCCTCATAATGATGAAGTCTTCGCTAAGGAAGTAGACAGTTTATGAGGCCGTAGGAACCCATAGTGCACTTTGAATTCTCTCTTTAAATAATGTAGTGTGGGTAAAAGCAGTCTGCAACCTGGTAAGCATTACGTGTGTAAGATACTCTTATTCTTTGTACATTTTACTGCTTTGCTGAATACGTCTTTTCTGGTAGCCTTATTTGTAATCCATATAATTACTTTTCCTGTTCTTTTACTTCATTGTTCTTTTACATTCTCATCTTTGCATTGTCTCATAATATGAGCAATTATCAGGCAATCTACATATAAGATCTTTCAGAAATGAAGCCACATATATTTTTATTATCACTCAATTATTAAAGGATTATGGATTATAGTATGTTCTAAATTTGGGCTGAAAATGCTAATGTAAGTGCAAAATAATTTCCTTTAGTCTATTTCCTTTAGTCTTATTCTCTTTGAAATATTTTTTGCTACAAATTTAATGTTATAAATAGTATAAAAAGAAACAAAAAATCATATATATATCAATGACTTGGCTGAACTCTATATAAGACAAAATCCTCATTATATCCTTTTAAGAAAATTTTGAGTTATTAATAAGGTGGCCTGATGCCAAGAAGTCATCTTATTAATCTTTTACTACCTTTTATTTTCTGCAGCAAGGTCACATTTCTCTATCCAAGAATTAATACAGAGGCACTAGATTTGGATGGAAAATTCACTTTTCTAGATCAAAACTTAATTTTTTCCTTTGAAATCCTCATTACAAATAAAAACTATGAAAAATTCAATATTTGTCTTTTTGAGAGACTCAAATTCTCTTTTGGCTATACATATATTTGTAATTACACTATAGTTAATGGGTGTGTTCCAGCAAAATGTGCTTTGGAAGTAAATAAGTTGAAATTATACAAAATAAGAAAAAGTTGAAAGGATCTCTAGTTACTCAAAGAACTGAAGTTGCTTCATGCACCAAACTAAATTCAGATAGTGAATGAATCAAATAATTAAATAATATTCACCTAAGTAACATTCCACTTATTAGTGGCATTTTAAAAATACTAGGCAGAAGTGTAGTCATAGAAAAAAATTATTGGAAATTAAAATAACTTTTAAGTCAATGAGTGTGATGTAAGTCTAATTAAGTTTTGCATTTTAGTCACCTATCTTATCACGCTTTAGTAAAGATAGAAAGTGGCATGTACTTTTCCTTGAATTTATTAGCTTTCTGAGTATAAAAATAAACATCCAAGAAAAGATTATTTTGTGGCTTGAATTATTTTCTTTTGAGAATAGATTATGAATATTTTACTTTCAAAGATTTCTATTTATTCTACTTCCTTGTTAATTATAATTTAAAAACAATTTTGGAGTACAAGATTTCAAATAATATAAATAATATCCTTTTTTTTTCTTTTTCTTTTTTGAGACAGAATCTTACTCTGTCACCCTGGAAAAGTGCAGTGGCATTCATCATAGTTCACTACAACCTCAAACTCCTGTGCTCAAGCTATCTTCCTGCCTCAGCCTCCTGAGAAGCTGGGTCTACAGGAGCGCCATGACTCCTGGTTAATTTTTCTATTTTTAATAGAGACGGGGTCTTGCTGTTGCTTAGGCTAGTCTCAAGCACTTGAGTTCAAGGGATCCCCCCAGCCTTGGCCTCCAAGAGTGCTAGGATTACAGGCGTGAGCCACCGTACCCTGCCTCAAATAGTATCTCTTTTACCATTACCTCTCTTTCCTTGATTTTAAATGAAGAAGTCATTTTTAGGGAAGAGTATCAGTGGCTCACAATCTGTTAGCACATTTTTACACCACTTGGGGCACATGTGAATTGGCCCACTAAACCCATTAACTCTGATTCTTGGATCTTTTCCTGGATAAAATTCCCATAGAAAGTAGCAAAAATTATTCCTGAGGTTCCAAAGGCAGAAGTTACTTGATTTTTTAAAAAAGGATAATTTGGAGACTTCATAGTAGTTCAGATAGTAGGTTATTACTAAATGTGGACAGTGGTGACAAAATTATCTTATTACTAAAAGGGCTTAAATTTACTTCCCAAATAAGATAATGTATAGAACCTCTGTGAAGCAGCTCAGTTTCAAAGAACACTAAGCTTTTCTGTTAGTATCAGTCTTTTAGTATTTATATATAAAACTAGTTGATACTGAGCAAGTTGGATGTATTGGTTATTGTTACACAATATATTTTACAATTTTAACTTTAATATTTTAATTATTAACTCATCAATGTTTAATTTTTATAACTTTGACTACTTTTTCTTTTCTGATTTGGTACAGTTTATATATTCACACGAATTAAGCAAAACACATGCCCCCACCTTCTCTCCTCTGGTGGCCAGAAATCTAGGTCAGAAATGAGGAGCTGACCACACCCGTTTCTGGGACAACAGGGTGGTGAGCACCAATGGGGAACACATACAGACCGAACACAGCCGCAAAACTCGAATTTTAATTCTTCTAACTAATGGTATTTTCCTTTCTTTTCTTTTTTCTTTCCCTTTCTTTCTTTTTTTTTTTTGGCTATGGATGGGGAAAATGGGAAGCTATTTGATAAATAGTATTAGTTGTTTTTAAAGAAAAGGACCTGGCCAACTATTAGCTATCAATTTTCTAGGAGACTGGGTTGTTTTTATGTTTGGTTCTTCACAAAATATTTACAGCATTACATATTTTATTTGGTCTCTGAAAGACTGAATCTGGAAGTACAAAACAATAATTTCTTGTTTTAAAAGTTCTTGGGTCTACACATTTATGCATTTAGGTAAGCCAAATATCTTTGTCATTGTCTAAGTGGAACACTTTTTTTCCCCCTGGTGTTACTCAAATGCTTTAAATCTTATGCTTGCTCTTTTAGATCATTGGTCACAGATTCTGGCAGCCAGATGTTTCATAAATTAAATAAATATTATTTGAAAGATTCAAACCTGCTTATTTAAAAAATTTATGCATTGTGTGATATTTGTAAATGCGAATGGTTATAAAACTCATATATTAACTGCTCCTGTGATTATATCTTAATGGTTCAATAAGATTACTAGTTTTTTGATGTCAAGGATTCTTAAATTTCTTTGCATTATTCCCTATATCTAGTAAAGACTCATTAACATTATTTGTTCATTGATTGATTTACTTCTGTGCCTCACCTGATCTAACAGTGAAATAAGCAATTTTAGGATTTCAAGACTAAACCCGATATCAGCCCAATGTAGCAAATTCCTAATGACAGCCAGCTCAAGGCATCTTGACAAAATCAACTCTGACTAAGAATATACATGTGATCAAGGAACTTTGTTGATAATCCCAAATGCATCTGAAGTCATCAGGTGAGTCAGTCTTATGAAGTAAAGCCAGAGGAAATGAAACCATTATCATTTTGAGGATTAGTGAATAAATCACACGTGGGAAACCATTTCCTGCATCAAGATCAAATTTCTTTTAGCCGATTTATCCAGCCAACTCCAGATTCCTTATAAATCTGTAATAAGTTTTTTACTTCTACTATCAAAAATCAATAAAGGAACTTTTAGAAATTGTTCTTATAATGTTTTTCTCAGGATTAGAATTTTTAAAATCTCAGCAGTGAAATGCCACATTTACTATCTACTACTGTGGCTACTTACCAACTCAACATTGTTTTCAGGGAGTTTGTAATCGTAGGAGTAGGGGTAGAGCAGCATCTGGGAGTATGAGTGGATTGTCAAGTACGCCTTGATGGAAGCTAGGTGGCTGCGGATGAAATCAGCCAGGGCCTTGGTCTCTTTTTCAGACTCTGCGGCAGATCCACAGTAAGTTTCAGCACAGGGGCTTCGAGAGGCTCCGGTTTCTGGAAAAACATACGTTGTTGTTAATGGCAAGGATCACCTACTGAAGCTTTCATGGGGGAAGTTTCAAACTTTCAAATTAGGTAGTTAAGAAGAAGTGATTTTCACAGGAGTACTTATAATCATCCTCAATTATGTATATAGCATATAAGATGCATACACTTAGTCACAGAATGGTATGTTTTCAAGATAACATGATAAAAAGTTACAGGTGAAATCATTAATGCATCCCTATGTAGTATTACACAATGAGATCAATACAGTGTAAGAAAATTTAATAAGTAGGGGACAAACTAATAACCATGAAAAAATTCCATATTACTGTGATCATTCTTAATTGCATCACAATTTTATTTAAATAATTCTTCACTTAATGGCTGTCTCACCCTCTAGACCATACATTCCACGAGTGGTAGGGTTATGTCTGATTTATTCAGTCTTATGTTTTCAGCATCTAGCACAACTGGGAACACAACTCAATACATTTTTTGTCAAATGAATTAAGAAAATCTCTTGTCGGATGGAGGGCGGGCGGGAGGG
>VBSM01000272.1:8652030-8668218 GCA_008086735.1 Cheirogaleus medius | reverse complement strand
AAAAAAAAAAAAAAAGAAACTCTTTATTGTTTGTGCTTTTAGAAAGTTAGAACTCTAAAATATAAAATTTTACAATTTTTCTTGTTTTCTTGTTTAGACACTGTTGTGTTTTCTTATGTTATTTTTTCTCTTATGTTTCTCAGCTGATACATGCAAAATTGTCAGCCAGATACTCACCACACCAACCAGCATTAAAATTTCTGTTGGGGTCTGTGCCGTAGCAGCTAGATCCAGCATTGGTGGAGCGGGTCTTTCTCCACATTCGGTTCTGAAAGTGGATTATATGGTTAGGACAAATGTAATAGAATGTGGTTGGTTTTAATTTCATCAGCCTCTCTCAGTATTGGCTAATAATATACCTTGGTCCAGGTGTAGACGTAGCCATCAATATTGACTACAGGCAGGATATAAAAGTCTAACTTCTGGAGAAGCTCTGTCATGTGGATCTCCTGTCCATAGGTACGAACAGCCTGTACGTGAATTATGAAGCAGAATTTCATGAAAAAATGGAATGCATAATGCTGTTAAAATTTACATAGACTGATGAATGTTGACTTTGATAATGAAAGCAGTGTCCCCTACTGAGGTGGACAATATTAATATTTAACAAGCAATCAGTAAATTATTTCTGATATTTTTGTTTAAAATTATTATGTCTATTCTAATCTGCCTCTAGGATACTTCTATTTCATCTATATGTAGCTCACATATTATAATTATTACTTTTTATCTTAACTTTTTACTTTAAAGATGAACAAAAATTTAATAATATTAGAGACTTTTAAGGAACATATATCCTCACCTCCTTTGTGATAACAACTGCGATAACTTTTTCTCAAAGTTAGTAGGATGTAAGTGTAAGACCTGGTCCTAGTAAGTAAGAAATGTCTATGGATAGCTATGCATGTTCCAAATAATGTCATCTAAAATTTTATTTATTTTCTATGAAAACTCTGTAGATGATCTCACTAGAGGCAGGGTCCAACATGGAAGAATAATGAGAATGCCTCCCATTTTTAAGTGAGCTCACACTGGTGGATTTTGGGAGGCTCTCACCAATCCTCCAAGCTGCACATGTCAGGAATCTCCTGCTTCATTGTCTTTCTTCATTAAGGGACATGTTCTCCCTGTTAAATAATGTGTTCACTTATCTCTTATCTATGAATGAAGAACATCATGCCCACCAAACCTGTTCTCTTAGACACAATCCCTCTGCTCCAGCATCATATTAAACTTGAATTCAACCCTTCCCTAGGTTTGATTATTTAATTTATTTATTCATTTTTAAAAACTTTAAAATACATCAGGCTTCTATGTGAACAGTATTTATGTACTGTTTGTGACTCTGTACATATGTATTCATTGCAATAATACCTGATAAAGCTTGTAATTTATAGTTGGAGGAGCTAAAGGACCCTGTTCTTTTAAGGGTCTACAAGTTGGAAGTAATGATAAAATCTAATTCTAAAATCTAATTTTCTCCTTCTGAAGTGCAATTGGGGAACTATCTAGAAAAGTTAAGTAATGCCGGTTGTATACATAACATGTCTAGAAACCAATACCATATAACAAATACATACAGAAGTGCTTCACAAACAAAAAATTATGTTGTATATGATAATCTTATTTTTTAAAGCACTTCAAGGTTTGTTTTTTTTTTTTCCAAGTCAAGATCTCACTATGTTGCCCAGGCCAACCTTAACTTTTGGGTTTAAGTGATCTTCCCACCTTAACCTTCTAAGTAGCTAGAACTACAGACTTCAATGTTCCTAATTTTTAATTTCAAAATAATTTTAGACTTACATATAGACAAGTTGCAAATAGTACAGGGAGTTCCCATATCCTAATATTACCGTGCTACATAACCACGCTATGATGATCAAAGTGAAGAAATTTAACATGTGTATAATAAACTAAACTATAAGTTTTATTCTTATTTCTCATGTTTTTCTAGTAGTGTCCTTTTTCTCTTCTAGGCTATAATCTAGGATCCTACATCATTGCCTTTGCTTGTCATGTCTCCTTAGTCCCTGTCTGTGACAGTTTCTCAGTCTTTCTCTGTCTTTTATGACTGACACTGTTGAAGAGTCCTGGTCGGTTTGTTTTGTAGAATGTCTCTCAATTTGAGCTGGTCTTATTTTTTAAATTAATATTTTTTTTATGACTAGAATGAGGCTGTGGATTTGGGGGAAGAATATCACAAAGATGATGTATCTTTTCAGTGCATAATATCAGGGGATACACGATATTGATATGTCTTATTTACTACTGGTGATTTTAACCTTGATCACCTGGTGAAGGTGAAGTTTCTGCCAGGTTTCTCCACTGCAAGTTCTTCCTTTGTAATTAATACATTTTTTTTGGGAGGGGGCAGATACTTTGAGACTCTGTAAATATCCTGTTTCTCCTTAAACTTTTATCCACTAATTTTGCATCCACTCATGAATTTTTCTGAAATGATTATTACTGTGGTAGTCTAATGTTGATTTTATATTTTTCTTATTCTTTGTACATATATTAATTTATCTCCCTTTTATTTATTTATTGAATTATCTATTTATATTAGCATGGACTCATTAATCTTTAAAAACCTTAGTTTTTAAAGGGCTTGCATATATATCTTATCATTAGGATTCTAAGGAATGAAAAACAGTATCATTCAGAATAGGGACTATTATGTACAGTTTTCCTTTATTTTGAAGTAGATAGTGATTATTATCCAGGAGATAGTGATTAATTTGGTAGTTTATCCACAACCATTAGCTTTTTTTTTTTTTTTTTGAGACAGAGTCTCACTCTGTTTCCAGGGCTAGAGTGCCCTGGTGTCAGCCTAACTCACAGCAACCTCAAACTCCTGGGCTTAAGCGATCCTTCTGACTCAGCTTCCTGAGTAGCTGGGACTACAGTCATGTGCCACCATGTCCGGCTAATTTTTTCTATATGTATTTTTAGTTGGCCAATTAACTTCTTTCTACTTTTAGTAGAGACGGGGGTCTCGCTCTTGCTCAGGCTGGCTTTGAACTCCTGACCTTGAGTGATCCACCCACCGTGGCCTCCCAAAGTCTAGGATTACAGGCTTGAATCACCACGCCTGGCCCACAACCATTAGCTTTTAAATGATCAATACACTATACTAGCTGTTGGCCTCTCCATCAAAGGTGGATGAGAAAGTTCAGATGAGTGAAATTCAAATAAATACAATTTTCTAACTGCTTTTAAATCTTGCCTTATAAAGGCCTATTGGTGAAAGTTGAAACTAGTTTCTAAAAATGGGAACTTGGAATTATGGATATTTTTTCTGTGTTATTATTCTCTTATTATAGCTAGGTTATAAGAAACTAATTGAAATTAAAAAAAATACTTTTTACTTTTTGCCAAAAATCACTCTACCTACTGACCTCTCTCACAAACCACTGGCAAAATGCAGGAGAAATCCACTCTCTGGCATGAAACCCACAGTCCATGAAAATGGCAGGCTTGTTTGTTCCAGCTTTGCCAACCTATTGCAAACAAAAGAAAAAGGGAAATCATGATTCATCATATGACATTCAGGGGTTAACCTTCACCACCCGTCTGGGCTCTGGACTCAACAGGTGAAACCTGCCAGCAGCAAGACATATATCCCATGATTAAATTAAAACATAATACTAGCACAGTATGTTCTTGCCTCTAGACATACAATGTTTGAGCTGAAAGCTTACAGAGCTGTTTATTATTTTTATTAAGCTTGACAAGCTCATATTTTCAGAAGATGCTTGATTACCCTGTTTAATTGTACTCACGTGGAGGTTGTTTTCAGCTGCTGTTATTAGGTGACATGACCAAGACAACTGGATGAGTAATTATTATAGAAGTAATCATGTTTGTTGCTAATCTTATAAGAATTTTTCCTTCTCTCTCACTTATTCCTTGTCTTTTTATTTCCTTCATTAGAATTACATGACAAAAATGGTGTTAGAAGATGGCAGAAACAAATTGTTGATATGGTTTGTAATGTTGTCTGATAGATGTGAAGTTTATGAACCTCTTTAGCAAATGGATTTGCAAACAACAGCTGGGAAAGAAGAATTTCATCAAGGTAGATGATCATTTACATTGCTTACAGGAATGTGGTTAAATTTATAGGACTTCTCTTATTTTATTGCATTTTTCCTTTTGAATAAATCAAAATAATGATTTAAAAATCCACATATGATAAAAGAAGCTAGGGAATCTGATTCCCTGGGGGATGCAGGCAGAAAAAGAGTTATAACAATGTGTGGGATAAGCATGTCTGTGAAACAGATGTTAATGTGTTAGAATCCATTGATTTAAAGCCCTCAGACTTGGCAAGGTCATGGTTAAAAATGATTACCTTGAGGAGGTACATATTGCGTCCCTCAAATGTGGTTCCGATAACACTGCGAGAGATGAGGTCTGGATTCTCAGTGGTGACTTGTTGAGTCCAAGCCTCTATCTATCAAATGGAATCATTTGTAGATTAAAGTGGCATTCTTGGTTCAATTCCCAAAGCAATATCGGTCTAAATCATGTGCGTAGCATACCGTTTCCCATTTGTTGTACTTCTCATAACTGTGTCCGGTTGCACGAACCCGGCTGTCAAACTGAGCCTCCATCACGTTTCTCAGGTTGCTTATCAGTACCCTGCAATGAATCAGAGTGAATGCTCCTATGAACATAAGTATATTTTCATTGTGCTCCTATGAACATAAGTGTACTTATATGTGTTCACTGACTTAGTAGATTGCACGATGCTTTCCCCACTGATCTGCATGCTGTCCTCTGATTGTTCCTGATGACCTTCAATCTGAACTGCTCAAGGGAGAATCTGTCACTGATCACAAAGAGTAAGTCGCTGAGAAGGATACCGAAAAGAGCAAGCAAGGCAGGCTCTTCCTCTGCTCAAACTTCACATATTTGTGTGTTCTTAGACCCTAAACTCAGAAAATGGTTTCTCCTGGTATCTGGGGCATCTTGAGTTGGAACCCTGGGCTTCCACACAACAGTATGTACTTGAGGCCTATCTGTGGTCTTTCTTCCTCAGGACTTTTCTGAATTTAGCACTAAAAGCCTTGTGTTCCAGGAAGCTAATTGGTTCCAGGTAAACGGGAAGAGTTGATCATCTGAGTATATAGGAAGAGTTTCTCTAGGTTTTGAGAAAAATATTTTGATGGCTGGACATTCAGAAATATTAACAAGAGAAAAATTTATGAGGCAAAAGAATACTGTGTTTAAAGAACTATTAATAGTTTCTACTTGCCTGTCTTTTGGGTGGTTTAAGTAATCTAACTAATAATGGTTCTGTAGCAGGGTAATATGAAAATCGGTAACAGATACCTTGAGGAATACTTATTTCTATATATGAGTTGTTCAGGTGAAAGTTTCTATTATAAGAGGCAGGTCTGAAGGTGTGGGTGTGTGTGACTTCATATCCCTTTGCTGCTTTCAGTAGAGAGTGTGTTTGGAAGAAACAAAATTATATGAGTGGAATGTCCTTGATTACAACACTGAATATTATACACAGAGGCCACTTTGCAGAAATTTCTATTATCCGTAGTTAAGTCTTGAAATGGTTTTATCTGACACACAGAGAATTGCGGCCACACATCAAAAGTCTGCTTCTCCTCCAGCTGCCCCAAGGACATTCTGATGAAGTATGTCAGGGACATCTTATGAACCTTCCTCCTGGTTGCTCCTTTATTTCGTAAACTTGGGTGTGAACTGGTGTTCGTTCATGGAAAATGCAATAAATTAATACTAAATGGTATCTGCTTCCTAGCAAAAGGCAAAAACTGTCTTAAGGGCTTAATTGTCTTAAGGTAGTATTTTAAAAAATGAAAAAGGGGCAAATTTTAGAATTTATTCTGTGGAAAAAATTTCCCTTGAGCAGCCATCCATACTTTGTTAGTGTATAAGTTTTCTATGGTTGTTCTAAGTTACCACAGACTTAGTGGTTTAACAATGTGAATTTATTGTTTTACAGTTCCGTAGGTTAGAAGCCCAACACAGGTCTCACTGGGCTGAAAACAAGGGAAGTTCTAGGGGACAATCTGATTCCTCCCCATTTCCAGTTCCCAGAGGCCACCTGCATTCCTTGGCTGTGGCTCCTTGCTCCACTTTCAAGGCCAGTAACAGTAAACTGAGTCCTCATATCCAATCACTCTGACCTCTTCTGCCTTCCTCTTCCACTTTTAAGGACTCTTGTGCCAAAGACATTGGACCTATCTGGTCAGGATAATCTCCCTGTTTTAAAGTCAGCTAATTAGAAAGCTTAATTCCATTTATAACCTTAATCCTTCTTTGCAATGCAACACAACATATTCATATGTTCTGGGGACATTTCTAGGGGACCATCAGTCTGCCTGCTACAGTTAGGAACAATGATTGTAGTAAGTGCTATAATTATATTCACCACCCAAACTGGATTATTAGAGAATAGAGTGGTAGTAGAAGGAATCCTGAATTAGGAATCAAAAGATCAAGGTCATAGTTTGGCCTAACTCATAAATTGGCTTTAGTAAAGTCATTTAATCCCCAGGCTTTAATTTCATAAGTTTTAGAATGGTGTCATTTGATTAGTGGATATTCAATGTCCCTTTCAATTCTAAAATGCAATGACTTGGCTCAAATCAATAGGTCTTGGTCATTTACATAGACGTCTTCCAAGGTTTATGAAAAAAATATAATACTTTGCCAGTTGCCACCTTCATAAACTCCAGGAAAACATGGAGGATACTAAAGTCTAAAATAGAAATAGTTCAGGAAAATAATTTTTAAGGAGAACTGAAAACTAACTTAGACAAACAGAAATAAAACAAAACAAGCAAAACAAAAACCTGGAGACTTAAAAAATAATCAACTGGCAGAAACTTTTAAGAAGAAAACTATGTTCCAATATCAATTTGAAAGAACAAATCTTGCCTAAAAAGGATAAACTTCCCTGAATGAAAAAAAAAATCCAAAAGGAAATGGCAAATGACATCCTCTTTCACTTCCACAACCAGCTCTAGCTGGAGGGGGCAGCAAAGCTCGCTGAGGATACTGCTTTCCTTTCACCTGCACCCAACCCTCAAGTTCAAATTATTTAGGAGAATCATCAGCTGTGAAATGGGGATAAGGAAAACAAACAAACAAAAACCACCCCAAATTATTTAGGAAAAACAGTGACTATGTGGGGGCTAGTGTTTTATTCAATACGAAGAAGAGGCATTCTGTTAGAGTTACTTCTGTGTTGAATATTAAACATTTTCATCAATAAGCAGGACAAAGAAGCATAAAAAAACCAGTTAGTTGAATTTAAGATGACACCCAAGAGTAACAGTATTCTCTAGTAACTTGCAAAAGAGCATGAGAATGAGGTTGAAGTGCGGTGCTGACTTTTGCCTGAAGGCGGAGGATTGACCTCAAATGATCCTTCCCAGCCTTATGACTATTTGATTTAGGACAAAGCTCTACTTTAGCTATATTACAAAATATTATTACTAAATAATGAGTTTCTATTCTAGAAGATTAAAACAATGCCTCTTAATATAATAGGGACTGCATTACAGCTCCGAAATAGAGAGGCATGTACACTATTTTATACTTTTATATGTTCCTTTTATAGTGCCATCCAACTTCTTCTCCTTTTTATTTTTTTAAACACAAAAGCAAATTAGACAACCAGGACTCCCCCAAAAGCAAGGAACAGGATATCTGAGAAGGAAAGAGAGACATGACTGCATTTTATCCCCCTTTCTGATTCCTGAAAATGGAGTATCTGGTCAGTGCCTGGACTTTGTGGCCCCTGTTACTGAAGAACATTACTATGGGACCATTGCTATCCAAGGACACTTTCCTTCCCAGTATTAGGAAGCAGACATTAAAAAAAGCCCCTCTCCTGTATGTCTCTGAAAGATGCAGAAAAATAATATAGACATTAACAACCATCAATCTCTCCCTGGATCAGACAGGGCAAAGACAGCCTTCCTGCAATTTGTAAGAAGGGATTCTATGGAGGGCCGCCCACCCAACAGTTCTGTCGTTTTAGCTTCAGAACCATGAATTGGAGGTTACACCATCCAATTCCTAATCTTTCTGTAACTAGAGTGCAACTTTGGCATTTAAAACTGTAGTTATCTTTCTCTTTGCACACATTTTGAATTTTTTCCCATGATAGTTCAGGATCTGATTAAAGCTGCTAAATGACACAAGTCTTGGTGAAAAAGGTTAGAACTACTGAAAAAATCTGATAAACTATTTTAGTGTATCTTGTGCAGTAGATGGTTCTTGTTTTACACAAACACAACTGCAAATTCTCGCTAGTGGGAAAACATTTAAATATAAATTGGTTACCATATGAGGTAATAATGGGATGCACAGGGACGGCCTGCAGCCCCAGCAAGGATATTGCTGGTGTGATTCTCCAGGATTTCTAGAGACTTATTATTATTTAATATTTAGAAAATTATATGCTATAAATATGCTAAGCAATGAACAGAGAAGCAAAAATTAACAAGCTCTTAGCCCTCAGGGGATGTCCTATGTTCTAGATGATGCAACATTCATACACAATTTTCAAGAAGTTTACCACTAAAAAAGAAAGTGAATTTTCTATTTGATAAATGGAGATGAAAATGCAATTAAAAACCATTTCATTATTTTGTGATATGGGTAGAATTAGGACATCATTCAGGTGGCTAGGGTTAGTCTGTGGTCACTTATCTTCCTTTGCTTCTTTTTAAATTTTTAAAAATTTTTGGCATGGAATTATATCCAGCATTGTTTTTTTTTGTTTTTAAAGAATTATAAAGAAATAATCAGTTTTTTGAATGTTATGGAAGGCTGTTAATGACTAGGATTTTAAATGTCCTTCCTTGTATAATATGAAGAGGAAATGTCATAAGCATGAATATTAATCACATTTTGAAACTTACTGGGTTGTATCTTTGTTTTAAAAAGACAGTTCTTAAGGTCACATTTTGACACTTCCTTCAGGCAGAAGCAGATAGCTATGTTAGGCAAGATAATGGGGTTAAACATAACAGTTTCTGTTGATTTTTAAAAACATATAATCTCCCTGTTTGTATAATAGTAAACTATAGCAGCATTTTCAGCAAAAGTAATACCGGTTGCAATTTATTTACATATTGTTTTATATCATTTTCACAACAGCCCTTTGAGAGAGGCATTATATGTTCATTTTAGGGGTAAGAAAACTGAAGCTCAGAAAGGTTCAGCAAATTATCCAAGGTCACATAGCCAGGAAGGTGCCCTGCCAGGGTTGGAATCCAGTTTATATTTTCGCAGAGCATTCACTTGTTGCACTATGCTATACTACTTCTCCTGATGCAGGTATGGGTTTTGTAAGTGACAATTCTGACATCTTCACTGGCACAAATAGTATTCTTCTATATATTTTTTGTTCTTTTTTTTCACATTAAACCTAGAGATTTATCTTCTACATTTTTAAAATGTGAAAAACAAGAGAAAATTTCTAATGTTAAAATTATGTAGATTACATTTTCTCAAAACATAATGAAGGCTTGAGCTTGTGGTGGGGGATTGTTGGATAAACACGATTACTCAGGCCTGGAGCCCTAGACTTTCTCTTTGTTCCTCCTGATTCACTCCCTGGAGGAAGAGCTTTGCTTTGTACTAAAGACCTTATTTCTTCCTTTCCTCTCATGCAAATGCCTCCAGGTCAGCACCGTCTTTTCTACTTCTAAGCCTTAACATATGGTCCAATCTTTGTCTAAAGTATGGTTTTTCCTTGTCTTTGGCTAATACCTATTCATCTTTCAGTTCTCTGCTGAAGCCTCATTTCTTAGGACAGCTCTCCCTAACTCCTAGACTTGGTCTTTCCCCCTTAGTCTCTAGCTCTTTACTCTTCTTAACATATATTACACACTATTGTAATTCCTCATTTAAAGTCTGTCTTCTGCTAAGGGAAGTGAGACCATATCTATCCTTTTTGGTCCTTGATACACATAGGCACTCAACATAGATTTGTTGGGTCAACAAATGGACAGCTGCCTCTATGTAGGAGGACATTCTCATCTTGAAAGGCCTAGGTGGATCAATGTGGAATTTGCGGGCGGGAGATATGGGGTGATCAGCTTAGCCAACTCTACTTTAGGCCTTTGGGGAACTCCTTTCCTTTCTTTGGTTCCTTCTTTCCATGCCTTCTCCTACCATTAGAGACAGTGGTGAGACCTTAGAGGAAAAAGGACAGAGTGTTATTCAGACTAGCTAGTCTTGTCTTCAAGCTAAAGGAATATAAAGAGCCCTCACAGCTCACAACAGGTTTGGCTGATCACTTGGAAAGAAGACCTGGTAAGATTTGAGGCTAAAACTGTGTCTAGCTGATAATAAAGTACCCATTGTTTTGGCTTTTACACCATATATTGCTTGTAAAATAGTAGCAAGTCAGATATCTGGTTGAAGATTTGGGGTTCAAGAGTCAAAACCATTTTCATTAGAGCAATTGCTAAACACAAAATCTACCAGGACTGAAGTCAAGATTTGGCATCCAGGATCAGTCTGCCATTACCTATTTGTGTGGCCCCAGTAAAGGAATAATCTCGGTGTCATGTGTACCTTCCCAGAGTTATTCAATGGCTTGGATGAAAGCGTGCATGGGAAAGAATTTTAATAGCTATAAAACATCAACTTACTCATATTGTAGCTCATTCTGCTTTAGAACGTTCTCCACAGTGGCAATATCTTCTGCTTTGACACGGAAGTCAACTGCACTGTGAGGTTTGATTTGTGTGACAGAGTCTGGTTTCCAGAAGTCAATCTGAATAAAGGGCAAGATAGACTGTATTGGGCACCTATAATTCAATGGCTGAATTATCATCTGTGAGCATGCTATTGTTCTACATCAGTGAGCTATTTTCAAAATCAAATTATCCATGAAATTTCTTAAAAATATCTCCTTTGAGTGAACAAGTCTTGGGGCCAAGCAGTTAGATGTCAATAAAAATGTTTATAAATACATATATAACCTTAATTGATTATCAATAATCATGAAAAACATATGATCACTTTCCATAATGCTAGTTAATTGCAATATTCTATAACTGCTCTTTTCTATTTATTGATTTTCTAGAGCACTTGCTTATGATAGCAGCATTTGTGGCAATGGATAAATGTGCTGAATGGTGATGAATTAACTAGAGCTACAGAATTTAGTGGAGAAAAATTAAGCTTTCCCTTTTACTTTTTAATGGATTCATTTTATGAGTTTATCTTGGAACTCAATTCTGTGCAAATCACAGTAATGTGAGGAACCAGGAGCATTCCTGACCTGTAGTGGATACATCAGGTAGAGAAATGGTATCTTTCCACAGTGGGTACACAAAATACTCTTGGAGATCCAGTAACATTCTGACATTTTCATTTATACAGGCACTCATCAGCTATGACTGAGGACCTACCATGTGCTGGGCTCTGTGCCTGAGACTAGGGATACCCTGGTAGGCAAATCAAACAGGGCCTCTGTCTTCATGGAGGAGACTTTAGAAAAAATTAAGCACAGAATAGCAAGATGCCATTTCTGATAATTCTAGTGTTTTTATTTGTGAATGTGTGGTCTTAATTATACTTTTTTAATGGAAAAATACTAACCAGGATATACTGACTCTTGTAAATGTCTGTTTTCCTGTTCCTTCCTTGTGCCGAATAGTAGGTTCTTTCTTTGTCCCTGTCTCTTACCCATCCCTGTTTGAATGTTCGTGCTGTGGTCTCCAGCTAGAAATGTGACTGGTGGTGACATTTAGAGCCACTGCTTGGAAACTTGGAAGGGAGTTTGGAAAGGCTTAAAGGTTGTGCAGCAGAAACTGATGAGGTAAGATTTTAAGATTACTCAGTTTCAGATATACTTGTGGGAAACCCATTAAGCCATATCCTGTCTTTGTAATCTTCAAACCACTGTAGCAGTCTAGTGGGTGCTGAGTCATGAGTCAGGGCCACAGGGAATGCCAGGGTGATGGAAGGAAGGGACATTGAGATTCTATCAAAATGGATTCCAGAAGAAAAAACCGTCATCATGGTTGTCACAAAGGGGTTGAAAGGAGAGAGTATTGATAGCAGGATAAAGATTGGCTATAGAAGGTGAACTAGTGAGTCAAGGATGAGAGACTAAAGATGAGAGGTTTAATGGTAGTGAGCAAGTATAAAAATATTCCATGATAAGCACAGAGAAAGCAAAGGGCTGGTGATAAATTCTAGTTAGCCAACGTTGTGAGAAGTAGGGCACTGAAGACAAGTATATTATAAGAAAAAGCATATTTTTGAAAGTCAGCTCTGGATTTGTGTTCCTAATAAACACCTGTCATTCCATGGCAGGGTGGAAGAGGGAGGTTTGTCTTTATTACAGACACTGAGGTTTAGATTCGGTAAAGCACATGAAGTCCTCTAAGCATCTGCCGACCTGACAGTGCTCCGCCCACACATAATTGCTGGGACCCTTTAGTGTGCTCAGGAGACTCCCTACTGTCATGATCTGCATCTCCGTACCTGAGCACTCTTTTCCCTAGAACTGGGAATAGCCAAACTATTAGTTCCAGGGAGACAGAAGGTACCAAGGAAATAACTTTTCTGGTTCAACCAATGACCCTAAAAAGTAGATGCTTAAACACTTCAACTATCTCACTTCTCAAGCGGGATAATTCTGAAGCATGTGGTTTGGACTCTTTCCTAGAGTTCACCTGTGGATTAAGCTCCAGTCATCCTCTGCGGTAGATGGATTAATATGCCCCTTTTGTTGGCTGCCTTTCCTTTTCTAGATCACACCCCACTTCTTTACCAGTGCCCCCTGCACTTCACAAATAAAACCCTTTGCCTTGAATCTTTGTCTCAGGGTCTGCTTTGGGAGAACATATATTAAGATGCTAGCTTTCCACTCAAAGCAACAAATGCCTGCATGATATCCTTGGTGATGTTTCTAATACAACCTTGAGTATATCTTGTGCCACTTCAGGACAGCCTAATCGATTACAAATGGTTTTATTGCTAATATTAAACTGAAAATTGTCATCTCTAACCTCCTAAGCCCTTTCCCATTAGTCCTAGCTCTGCCAAATATTGGAACACACACAGACACACACACATAATGTTACCATTATGATTCTGCTGTGAGAATGATCGATGCTTTTAGAGGGGGTGGAAAAATCTCATAAATATGTTTGACAAAAACTTGCAGACCTAACCTGAAGATGCTTAGAAATTTCAGTGTGACATGGATAAAATTGGTCAGCAAACCTGTCAACATCCAACACTGTGGAGTGCTGCAAGTGTGATGCAGATTTATTATACTGGAGTCAGTCTCCAGTAGAGTACCAATGCACCAAGTATGGATACAAATAATAAACTCAAGGTAATAACATAAGGAGATAAATATGGACTTCAAGAATGGCCAAGACCTTGTGAATGAGATTTATGTCTGAAATATAAAAATGAAGTGAAATATATGATATACAGGTAAGGAATTAAATTATATGTTAAGAAGTTATAAAACTGAAATTATAAAATTGTAAATGTAGGAGGCTGAGTGGCAAAGAGCAATACAGAACATTTATTGGATAATAAAGAGATCTTTAAGTTAGATAAAGAGATATCTTTAGATAACATTGTGAGAATATCAACTTAATCAGCCAGCTGGCTAATAACTAAAGAGTCCTTCCTAAAATATGCCAGAAAAGTAGCATAAAAACAAGATAAAGTAGCATATCAACCCCAAATACTTTGGGGAATAAAATTGGCATATAAAAGAATAAATATTAGTGCTGGAGATCTTTGGTTCTTCACAAATTTGCACATATTTGTTTCTTTGCATTGCATTTGACTGTAAGGAGCACATATGATAGATTCTTCATTTATCTTGATTAAATTTTCCTTTACTGTTAGAAAAGGTAGTGAGTTCTACTTGAGGCCTAATTCTGGATACAGGAAGGAACTTACTGGTATAGTAGGAATGATGAGAATATTGGAAGACAGTAACATGTTACTATAGGCATAGAGAAAAATGCACCTTAAACTTGAGAAACACACAGTTCAATATAGTCCAGAGAAATGAGAACAGGTTTTATGGTGAATGTCTCCAATAAAAGAACAAGCACAACCCTGATTGCAAGGAGATAAAATGAAATCCTTACTATACAATTACAGATGAAAAAGAAGAGGCTGCTGGAGTACTTGTGGTCACAGATTTCTTCAATACATTTAGCTTTTAAAAGGACATGTTCAAAAGCTGGGAGGAAGGACACATGGCCAAGGATGAATACAAAGACTGGATGCCCTTGTAATGATCTTATCAGGAAGGCTACAGCTCAGAATATGCTGCACCCACAAGATTGCTAAGACGAACTAAAATCTCTTTTTCAATCATGTTGAAAATAAAAAGAATAAAGAAGAAATATTTGTCCCACTGCTTGGAGCTGAAGCATGATGTTTACAGCCAGAAGAGAGAAAGTAGCCCTTCTTAACTTTTGTTTGTCTTCTGTCTTTTTCAGGAAGGTGCTACACTATCTATCTTTTGTTTTTCCTGTTTCTACTGAAAGATGAAATCACCACCAGGATAAGTAAAGGATTTTTCACATGTTATGATTTAAGTAGAAATACCTTCTTTGGAAAGAGGATATTGAGGCCAAAGGTAGATGAAGAGATCAGTAATTATACCAGCCATGTAAATCAAATTCAAAATCCCAGACCTGATGATAGTAATAATAGCAAACACTAATATAGTTCTTACTATTTAAGTTCTTTCTAAGTGCTTTGCCTGTATTAATTCTTTTAAATCTCACAACAATTCTATAAGGTAAAACAGCATTATCATCCTTATGAGGATGAGGAAGTTGAGACCCAGAGAGGTGTCCAAGGTTCAGCCGGTGAGTGATAGGGCCAGAAACTGAATCCAGGCAGTCTGAGTCCAGATTCTATGCTCTTGCTACCATAAAATGCTGAATTTCCGATAACTAAATAAATATTGCAGATATGATTGCAGAACTCTATCTGCAATCCTGAAGAGTCAGAGCTTGAAGGGCTCGCTGCGGAGCAGAGGGGGCAAGTCTTGGATTTCACAAATGGGAAAGCAGGTGAAGCCCAGAAGCAGGAGCTCCTGGGGCCTGGCATGGATTCTGGCAAAGCTGCAGAGTAAACTGGAAGCAGATGGATTGTGAATGCTTGGAAAAGGAAGCTGTGATCTCTGGGAGGCAGCATGGTTTAGAGCAAGGATAAGTCAGGCCCAATTAACTTCATGTTAGTATTAGAAGAGACCACTAACCTGGTAGAATGGTGAATCTTGATCATAGTAAAGCATTTTATGAAGTCTCTACATTGATGTTTTTCTTTGTAGTCCAGGAATCAGCACAGTGTTAGCTCTATGGAACACCATACTAACTTGGGTAGCTGAGCGAACTTATCCGAGGAGAGAGTAGGTTAATGAATCACTTCAGTGCTTAACACTACACTGTATGTGGCACACTGGAGATTCATCATAAACATATATTGAATGAGTGAAACACGAAGGAGGCCTCTAATTCTGTGCTGACCTCTAACCTTCTTAATAGTTTTCTTTATCAGTGACAACAATAAAAGTAGAGGAGGCGTGTTTATAAAACTTGCTGGTGATGCAAAGTTTGAGGGAAGAATAATTTCCCTGGGTGACTGAGTCTGTTTTTAAAAAGATCTCAACATGCTGAAAACAGGCTATCAAGATAAATTTTAATAGTGTAAATCTAGAATCCCACATTTAGGTAAAGAAAAGTAATTAGGCAAGCACAGAAGGAAGGATACCTTGTTTGAAGGTGATTCATGTGAGAAAACAATAACCTAATGGTTTTGATTGAACACAGATTTAATATAAGCTAAGAGTGTTCTATGACTGCCCAAGATGCTAAAAAGGATCTTAGGCGCCATTAATAAATGTCTGCTTTACAAATGAAGGCAGGCAATGGCCCTGCAGTATGTATTAATCAAAGCACACCTGGAGGCCCATTGTCAATTCTGGTAGCTACATTTAAAGAAAGAAATATAGACAGAAAGACTCAGCTGAAACCAGAAGTGACCAGATGATCAAGAGTCTGTAAACCAGTGCTAAGAGAAATGATGGAAGGCCTGGAAAAGATACACCTTCGAGGTAACACAATATGTGGCTCAGCTAAGTCCATTGGGTCAAAGTTAGAGAAGGCAGCTTGCAGCTCTGTA
>VBSM01000272.1:8636909-8651930 GCA_008086735.1 Cheirogaleus medius | reverse complement strand
TTTTTTTTAAGTAGCATAGAGATTTCAGGCTTTTTGAAAGCAAAAGAAAAATATGGAAATCACTCATGGCTTTTTACCTTCTTTCTCCCCCCTCATGTCATATCATTAAGGGGACCCAAATCAAGGTCACGAAAACCCAAACTGTTTGATTTGGAATGAAAGAAAATCAAAGAGAACAGATGATACATGGGATGTGGAAATGAATTTGAAGTTGGACAAAAGCCCAGTTTTTCAGTAATATCCAAGTTGATCATTTTTCTCTTTTGCCTTAGAAAGAAAGTAACTGTACATTAGATGTTCTATGACCTTCACGACAGTTCCAAGTCATCCAGTTGTCACACTGTCAGCTCTTTTAAAAGTCACCATGGATTTATAATACTATAGGGCTGAAGGCACCCTGATTTAGGCAGAAAAAGAAGATATCACGGCACTAAATGTTTTCCAAGTTTTTATTTCTTGCTACCAAATGTGCTATAGTTAATATTTCATGTCATTCTTCCTTTGATGAAATCACAGTGCAATTTTAGATTTTAGAGCAGGTGTGAAGAAGTAAATCTAAAGTATAGAATTGCTACTTACCTGGGTGGTGCTGGTCAACTCATGGATTAAATTGATGTGATTTTCATTTTCAACATGAACACGGAACACTTTCTCGCTGAATGGTGAGATAACAGAAGAATATAAAATTTAACCTGGGTAATGTGTTCAAATTTTGGGGCTAACAAGGAAGAAGGACTTGCGCTTTAAGGAATTGCTTACCCTTCAAAGTGCTCCCCGGAATGATGAGCAGATGCCAGGGCCGCTGCCCCTAGAACCAGGAACACCAGCATTGTGTCGGGCTAGGTCTGTTGGGTGGGTCCCACCTGCTTTTATATCAGAGTGTTCTTTGTTTTCTTCTCCTGACCGTAATTAGGAATTACCATATCTTGATTAATTGTTTCCTGGCATTGTTGACTTGGTAGGTCTGAGAGGATATCTCTCTTAACACCTGTGGAAATAGAGCAAATAATCCCAAGTTCAACCTATCCAACTTGTGTGCCAGACCTTGAATAGTGTGGGGGTCAATGAGATTTAAATAAAAATCTATTTTGTAGTCTTTTTGACTACTTTTGAATTGATAATTACATATAATAAATTCTCTAGATTTAAGTGTGAAGTTTGATGAGTTTTGGCAAATGTATATACACATGTAATAAACATTCCAATCAAGATATGGAACATTTCCATCAACCTAACAAGTTCCCTTAAGCACCTTTCCAGTCTATTTCTGTGCTCTGGTCAGGCAACTGCTACTTTGATTTCCAGCTTTATACATTAATTTTGCCTGTGTTACACTTTGTGTAAATGGGGTCATATTCTCTTGTGTCTGGTTTCTTTCATTCAAGAGGTTTTTGAAATTTATTAGCATTTTTGTTTGTATTATTGGTCTGTTCCTTTTTATTAACAAGTGATATTCCACTGTATAAATATACCACAATTTGTTTAGCCATTTTCCTGTTGATAGATACTTGTGTTGTTTTCAATTTTGTGTTATTGGTAATAAAGTTGCAATGACCCCTTCCTTTTGCACAAACCTTTTTGTTGACACATGTTTTCATTTGGAGGGAGGGTTAATATCTGAATAGAATTGCTAAATAATAATATAAATGTAGGTTTAATGTGATGAGATTCTGCCAAATATTTTTTCTTAGTGGTTGTACCATTTTAAGCTTCCATTGGTATCCAGGTGCTCTGTGTTCTCACCAACAGTTTGGTATTTTTTTAGTTTTCAATTTTGGTAATTCTAGTGTGTGTGAAGTGGTACCTAAATACGGTTTTACTTTGCATTTCCCTGTTGACTAAAAATGCTGAACATCTTTTCATATGTTTATTGACCTTGTAAATCCTCTTTTGTGAAACATCTAGTGAAGTCTTTTGCCTTTTTTGAGAAATTGCTTGTTTGTCTTTTTATTCTTGCTTTGTATTAGTTCTGGATACAAGTCCATTGCTAGAAATGTGTATTGCAAATACCTCGTCCCAGTATGTAGCTTGCATTTTCATTTCCTTGATGTTATCCTTTGATGAGCAGACATTTTAGATTTTGATAAAGTTCCAGTTTAACAATGGTTTTCTTTTATGATTAGTGCCTTTACAGTCTTTCTAAGAAGTCTTTGCCTGTCCCAAGGTCTCAAACATATTCATCTATGTTTTCCTATAGGAGCTTTGTAGTTTTAAGTCTTCATGTATAGTGTGAAGTATGGGTCAATAATTTTTTTAATATGAATATCCAGTAGATCCAGTGTTATTTATTGAAAAGGCTTTTCTTTTCCCCATTGAAAGACTGGGGTAATTGCTGGACTTTCTATTTGTATTACATTGATCTATTTATCTAATTTTATACAACTACCACAATATCTTGATAACTATACTTTATAGTAAGTTTTAAGATCAGATAGTGTATAAGTCCTCCAACTTTGCTCTTTACCAAGATTTTCTGGCCATTCTAAGTCATTTACATTTCCGTATATATATATATATATATTTCAGAATTAGTTTGTCAATTTCCATGAAAAATCTTGCTTAGCTATTGATTAAGATTGCAGTGAATCTGTAAATCAATTTGGGAAGAACTGATATCATTCAACTCATAAGCATGGCATCTCTCTACATTACTCTGGGCATTTGTTAAAAAACGTGAAGGGTCTGAGATTTTACTTTACTTGCAAGATAACAAGCTATCTTGCCACACAGTAAGACATGAAACTCCTGGGTCAGAAAATAGGACTTTATTACTCATGGCACAGCAAGCAGCATGAGCTTCATATTTGTATCGGTTCTTTTATTTCCTGATCCCATCAAGGTGATGTGCAAGTGGGTCCCGGTGGAGGCTGTGTGTACAGGTTTGTGTCACAGTTGAGGTGAGCTGAGGAAACGCCTAATCTCATGAGAAGGATGATGGCAAATCTGATGAACCTTTGCCCCAGAGAAAACATTAGCTTTATCATCCTGGATAGTAAATAGATTTTTCCTTTGCCTTGAGGGAGACACCATCTTTATCTTCCAAGTTGTTTGCTGTACAAATATCTTAGAAAAGTCAGTCCAGAATAAAAGCTGCCCCGAGATATGCAGAAACAGAGGGACCCATGGACATGTGTCTCTCAACAATATCTACTGCTTGCTACACATTTTTGATGCATTTTCCTGAGTATGTTACTCTGTTGGTCATTCTGATTAATCTGACTGACAGGGACTGGAACCAAATCCATTCAATTTGTTTATTGTGGCATTTAATTAAGGTTAATATCCACAGGACTCCAAGCAGTGTGATGAGGCCAATCTGCAACACTGACCTCAGCCATCCCTCTCCAGGGTACTGGACCCAACCGGCAGAACAAATAGCCTAAACTATCTGTGTCTGCCTTAGAAAGCCAGGCAGCTTTCTCCTTAACTTTCAGTATTGACTGTTCCACTTTACCTGAGACAATAAAGTCTAGGGTAATTCTATCATCCATAGCAAGCCTGGCCAGTGAGTTGGGGCTGACCTTAATGTCTCCCAGGGCTAAGGTGACATTTAGTGCACTTTGTGTGTGCGCATGACTTAGGATCCAATCCAAGACTGTATTCAATTGTCATGTCTCTTTAGTCTCCATTAATCTGGACTAATACCTCAGGCTTTCTTTATCTTCCATAATATTGACATATTTGAAGAGTAGAAGTCATTGTTGTGTAGAATGTCCCTCAGTTTGGTTTGTTTCTTTGTCTCTCATGATAAACAAACTTTTTAAAAATTTAAAAAATGCAGTACACTGAGCTCCACAGAGACAACACCAGGGCAAGTAAGAGTTGGAGAGGCACTGGGCGACTCTGTACCTTGCTGAGGAAAAAAAACTAAGTGTGGGCAAAGGCAATTTAAGAAGCTGAGAGGCAAAATGTCATCATATGCATCTTTGTGCAAACTTGCCAAAAGAGGCACCTATGCTTTAGGTGCTTAGTTACCTTCTCAGAGTTTCCGAGAAGTGTTCAGAGAGGTGGAAGACCTCTGTGCTTCTGCTAAAGAGAAAGGAAAATTTGAAGACATGACAAAGGTAGACAAGGCACATTAGGAAAGAGAACTGAAAACCTATATCCCTCCTAAAGGGGAAACAAAAAAAGTTCAAGGATCCCAAAGCACCCAAGAGACCTCCTTCCCAACCTTTTTCTTATTCTGTTCTGAGTGTCACCCAAAATCAAAGAACATTCCAGGCTATCCATTGGTGTTCTTGCCAAGAAACTGGGAGAGATGTAGAATAACACTGCTGCAGATGACAAGCAGCCTTATGAAAAGAAGGCTGAGAAGCTAAAAGAAAAATATGAAAAGAATATTGCTGCATACTGAGCTAAAGGAAAGCCTGATTCAGCAAAAAAGAAATCCACCAAGGCTGACAAAAGCAAGAAAAAGAAGGAAGAGGAGGAAGATGAGGAATGGAGAGGATGAGGAGAAGGAGGAAGATGATGAATAAGTTGGTTCTAATATAGTTTTTTCCCTTGTCTATAATGCACTTAACCCTTCTGTACATAACTCACTTCTTTTAAAAAAAATTGAAATGTAAGGCTGTGTAAGGTTTGTTTTTAAACTGTACAGTGTCTTTTTTTGATATAGTTAACACACTACTGAATGTGTCTTTGGAAAGTCCTGCCCTGGTGGTATTTGCAATAACCACTAACCTTGCCTGGTACAGGATAGAGGCTGTAAATTGGCAGAGAAATTTAAAGTAGGTTCTTATTGGTGTATAGCACAAATTAGTTATATATGAGGATGATAGTATTTTCATCTTCTGTTGTCTCTGTTCCTCTTATATGAAATAATGTTCTGATAAATGAATACTATTCCGTAATTGCAAAAAAGGTTGTTGCTGTTTTGTTGACATTCTGAATGCTTCTAAGTAAGTATATTTTTAATTAAAAAATTAAAGCCAAATTACATATTCCTGAATATAAATGATCTAAATGGTATATGTATCAGTACTTTATCAATACAGCTGACTAAAAAGTTGAAAATTTAGGCAAGTCACACTTTGACAAACCTGCCTCCTTTGCAGATGTTAATAATTATTCTGTTCCCTGCACCCTCTCATAGTGCCTTGCTTTTATCTCTGTGTATTGTTTCTTTATTTTTGTATTTTAGTTGAATATTCATGAATCTTTCTCCTTTCACTAGGTATATGCCTGGGATTGGTTTCAGGACTTCCACATATACCAAAATCCACACATGTTCAAGTCCCTCAGTTGGCCCTGCAGAACCTGTGTATATGAAAAGTTGGCCTTCCATATACATGAGTTTTGCATCCCCACCAATACTTTATTTTTCATCCATATTTGGTTTGAAAAAATCCATGTGTAAGTGGACCCACACAATGCAAACCCATGTTGTTCAAGGGTAAACTGTGTATAAAAATTTACATCAAAGAAAAATTATAAACTTACCTAAAGTCATAAAATCACCTCCCCTGATCATGTATATATTCTTAGAATTGTCAGTTTCCTCTGAATGGCTCTTGCTTCTTAGAATCTTCTCTATATTCAGATCAAGTGGTGTCTACATGGGATGTCTTTTTGATTTCCCCACCCATCTTACATTTTGATCTAGGTACCACAAAAATGGTAAATAATAGCTTTGGCTCATTATTAATGGATTTGTTCTAACCCAATCGCCTCTGTATACCACATTTTATGCTGCAGCTGATTCTTCCAGATTCTGACCTCATTGCTCATTGTTCTGTTTTATTTTTTTCCTTCCCACTGACCTTGACTTTTGATTTGGCTCTTGTTAATGTGTTCCTATCCTCAAACTTTGCATTCTATCAACCTGTATTTTGGTTCTTTCTTCACTGCACTTCCCTAGGTTACCCTAAGTTCCCTCTTAGTTACAACTAAAACTAAAACCAAACTAGCTGAATGAGAGAAATTGCTATTCCTATAATTGAAAAGGTTAGCAATAGTGCTGGCTTCACAGGCTCAGTTGTTGGTGTTTGTTAAGCCTGGGCCCCTCTTTTTGGTCAACTCTGCCATGTGGTATCAGGATGGCCACTAATAGGTACAGTTTTGCATCATAGCAGAATGGTAACCGTATTGGAAATATCATTTCTTCTTCCTCCAAATCCTAACCCAAATCTTCAGATTGACTCTCAGTGGACTGACTTGGGACATGTGCCTATCTGTTCTTATTGTCAGCATGATGGGGTGTGCTGGTTGACCAGGCCTGGGTCATGTGATCGCCCCTAGAACTTTGGCAAAATATTTAATGTGGCTGCTACTGCTGCTGCTACTACATTTCCAGGACAGACCTCGAGCAGTCCTCACATCTGTTTGTCACCAGCTTCTAAGTCAAAGTGAAAGTCATAGTGTAACCAGCTCTATGAACATATTTCAATAACCCCTATGTGTGTTTTAAATAATCTTCTCCCTTAACTAACTACTCGATCTTTTGCATTGTTTCCCAGAAATGGTAGATTTTCTTCATGACAAAGGAACTGAGATTCTGAAGCTCCTGTGCAGACTTCCTGACACAAAGATTCACCATCTCCTGATCTCCATAAGTTAGGGAAACAGATTCGAGGCAGCTTCTCTAGTTCTCCCAGTGAGACATCTTTCATATTAAAAAATTTTGTTCTTCCTTGGCAATCCTCATGGTGTCAATAATTGGACCTTTGTGCAAAGAGCATCTGTACCTAGGCGAAACCCCCTTGTGGTTTTGATAACAATTAGGTCAGTGCTCCTGCTACAAGAGAGGCTGGGAAAGTGAGAGCCGGACTTTTTAGCTTTAATAGTAGGAAAGGTCTTTGCCTTCTATGTGTCCTTAGCTAGAGCATTCCCCAAACTTAGAGAAGGTGTTCAGATTTGGATGGCTAAAAAGAATGACAAATATCTACTAAAGGAGGACATAATCATTTGTAGATGACTTGTGGTGTGTTGTACTGGGAACTGTAAACACACTGCACAGTTTGTCTCGATTGATGCATTGTGAATCCAAGTGGAGAGCAATTAGGATTTTCAGTTAGTAATTAAAATTTGTTTTTGTTAGGTGCAATTATTTTTGCATAGATTTTGCAATTTCTGCTTTCTATCTCATGTTGATATTTTAAAATTCTCCTTTTTTAGGCACAGCTTTGGTGATTAATAAGGTAAGAGGCACCTTTGTATCTGTTTGTGTTTCATGTAACAGCATGAGATTTTGGAGAGTCTATAAACTGCCCCATGGTGTTATAATTTATCCTATGTGATGTCTCAATTTTTGGAAAAGCATTTCCCCAAGCATTCCACTGTATTAAGTAGAAAAGGGTTCTGAGGTCAAATATGTTTGCTTTAAACTAAAACAAACAAGCTCCTTTAGTGTAGGGCTTCTTGGAGTCTTTAATATGCATTGTAAATCATCTAAAAGGGTCTCTGGCATACAGCATTTCCCAAACATACCTCACAATAAAGGATTGGGTTGGCAAAATCCAGCTAAAGTTAGAAGACTTAGTATCATTCCTGCTATTCCAGTGTGTTTGGCTATGGAACATTTTCTTCAAAAGCATCAATTCTGACCAGTGATTTTGAGAACATACTTTAGATTGATGCCTAGTTATCTCTTATTCATTTTGGAGTTATTCTTTGTAATAATAAGATACAAAATAATTAACAGGCCTAAGGCTCTGTAAGACAAAATTTAAACCAATCCTGAAGGTCATCAATTTACTTAACAGATCATATGAGTCTCTGGTATAAGTCTGGTGGCTTGTCTCTGATTAATAGACTTCCTTATCTTAACTTAAAACATTCTAAGCCTTTAGACAAAACTTCATTTCTTTAACCAATTGCAAATCAAAGAATCTTTAAACTTACCTGTGACCCATAAGCCCTCCTTTGAGACATCCTGCCTTCTTGGGCCAACCAGTGTATGCCTTCCATGTATTGATTTATGACTTTATGTGTAATTTCTGCCTCCCTAATATGTATAAAACCAAACTGTAACCCAACCACGGTGAGAACACTTGCTCAAGGCTTCCTGGGCATAGCTTTCTGGGCCATGGTTGCATATATTTGGTCCAGAATAAAACTCTTCAAATTATAGAGTTTGGATTCTTTTCTGTTGACAATCTCAGCTAAAAACTCAGAAAAGGTAGAAGGAAATTATTTTTCCCTACGTCATGATCACCATCATCATATTCTATTATTAATTCCTAGATCATTTACTACAAAAAGAAAACACTTCAGGTACAATGAACACTATTCTGGTGACAGGCACATTAAAAGCCCCAACTCAGCATTATATAATTCACTCATATAACAAACACTGTACCTCCTTAATATTTTGAAATAAAAAATAAATTTAAAAGATAAAAAGTTAAGAAAAAAAAGAGAACATTGTTGCTTCATTTCTTATGTTAAAAATTCAATAAGATTTTATATGATAGAAGAGGGAAGTTAGAACTCTTAGATGGGGAGTTATTTCTAGATAAAGTTAGCTTTTTGTTTTTGTTTGCATCTGATCAAAATAACTGATTGGTTCACTCAATTCAGTGAAAATTTTCCTTACACACTTTTTTTTTTTTTTTTTTTTTTTTTTTTTTTTTTTTTTAGAGATGGGGTCTCGCTCTTGGTCAGGCTGGTTTCGAACTCCTGACCTTGAGCTATCCACCCGCCTCAGCCTCCCAGAGTGCTAGGATTACAGGCGTGAGCCACCGCGCCCGGCTCTTACACACTTTTCTTAACTAAACCGTCCAGTTGTTTGTGATGTGGCCAGAATTTCCCTATAACTTGATGGGTAAATTGATTGATAACCCAGTCTGCTGTTATTGCTCCAAGGAGGCCAAAAACAACCTAAAAATGTTATATAGGTATACCTATGGCCTGTTAGCTTTGTATAATTATATTTAATATTTGAATAAACTGCTTTTTTATGGATATGAAGAGGGCAGCCAGTAAACATTTTCTTGGCTGGCTTTTCTGTTTGGCACCTACTAACGCTGGTATATATTTTTGTTTTTTCAAACATGATCATCATCATTAATAGGCCTGGTCTGCATATCTCTGGTGGGAATGTTGTTTGTTACTGAATTGAAGACCAGTATTTTTTGAAAGCTGAGAGATAAACACAACTACTTCATCCCATAAATCTTATCACCTGAGTCATCAATTTGAGGTTCCTTATTCAAACAAGGAAAACATCTTTAATCATGCAAATATTTGGAAACTGCAAGCTTATCTCTATTTGGAATTTGGGAGATAATTAAAGTGGACAAGTTATGATTGATTAGCACATGAAGAATGGACTAGTTAAGAGGCAGTTGGTTCTCTTTGTATCCTTATATCAACACTCCATCAACAGGAATTAAGAAAACAGCATAACTAGGCTCCAACTCCTTGCTGAGGGTCATTAATCAGGACAGAAGAGTAGGGAGATAAATTGGAATGGTGCCAAATAAATCAACCTGTTTTTGTTCCTACATTTATCTTAATTCTCATATACCATTTTAATATTCTGATCTTTGATTTATGTATTAGGTGATAAATTTTAGGAAAAATTCTCAGGTATTCTGAATTGTTATATTTTATTTTCATATTAATATCTTTATTGGAAATAAACTTCCAAGAAGAGGTACATTTCTACCTTTAATTCAAATATGAAAAATATTTGTTTTATTCTAGTTTATAAGGTAAAGGGGAACTGTTTTTATTCTTAAAATGCTGTTACAGAACATTAAAGCTCCTTTGAACCTTTTGAAGAAAGGGCAGGGTTTTAATAAATAAATGTTAATAATACAAAATGCCATATAGGTAGGAAATAAAAGCATGAAGTCAATTCAAATGTCAATATTTTCTGACAACCTGTTTACTATTTACCTGATATGAATCTTCAAAAAGGTCTTTGTTCTACTTTTTGTGGCTCTAGTTCAATTTCAATTTATTCTTAAAATTAGTTTGGAAGGGCAACCCCCAGGCACAAAGATAATGCATTTGATGCTGTCATTTGGCAATCTGATTCTAACCACCAGATTGGTTTTTTCCTGTTCCCAGATTCTAAGTCATTGAGACTCTCTGGTTTCTTTCTATTATATTACCATGAGGTAATTTTATAAGCTAACCCTATGATGACCACGCTGGCTGATACTTGAGATAAACAGGTTGACAATAAGTTCTCCTAGAGTCATTTGAAAAACTTGGCATTTGAGTGCTCAGAAATATGATCAGTATGGTGGATGTTAGGACTTGATTTTTCATTCTTAAGGAGTGAAATATTTTAATGTTGGAATGTTTTACAGTCCCATTGGAGGACTAGGCATTATATCACCATACTTTTAAGTAACAAAAACCCTTCCAAAGAATCTGAGAATTAAATTACTAAATTGACACCTTGTTTGAGAGTTAAAAGACAGCGTCCTTGATTATTTGGTTTCTGTTCATCTCAGAGTTTTGGTCTCCAAATGCAAGGAAAGTTGAGCTTGCTTCACAATTAATGACCTAATTTTGTAGCACTGCATGTTGCTCCCCAACATTGATCTGACTCGGAGGCAAGTCTGTTAAACATGATGTCAGCAGGAAATATTTTGATAGCTGCCAAAAGCAATAACATACACTGAAAAAGTTTTCATTTTAGTGTATGGTATTCCAGAATATTGGTCTGATGTGTATATACCAATGGACAATCAAAGACAGTAGCAGAGTGTTTAAGAGAAGAACCCACAGGGAAAAGTGATTACAACAATTAAACAACACATCAATTTTCACACTGAACATTGGGAAATAAAGCTCAAGCACACAAAAATATCTCCTCTAATTTCAAATCAGAAAAACAGAATCAAAGGCACATTCTTCCTCTTAGTGGTCTCTGGTATTGCTTTACTGCCATGAGTAGTGATTCCAAACGACATCAAATGCCGTCCCTGACACATGGAGTATTGGCTGTTGACAGGTCTCACTTAGTCAGAGGAGAATGCCTCTGAAAATGGGCTACCATTTTCATCCTCAGGATTGATGGTCTAGCATCAGATTACATGATAAACTTGCTCGAAGCATGGTCTTGTATTTTATAACAGCATTATTAGATAAACATTCAGTATCTGCATTTCAGACTGGTAACACTAGGATAAATCAAATAGCAAATTAAATTTAGGTATGCCATCTGCTGCCTTTATTTTATGAATTCCAGCCCATAGGACATTGACTGGGCATGAATGTATAAGCCATTGTCTTTTATTGTCGGACTTACTACAAACATTGGACAAATGTTCATCCATGCTGTCAGTCTTCTTGGAAAGAGTAAAATTCAGCAAAAGTAAATTTTTTGTTGTTGTCGTAAGTTTTTTTGCTTTAATAAAAATAAACCACAACAGAATTAAAAACAGCATGTACTCGTTTCTCCAAGTGCAACATCTCAGCAGGCTTTAGGAACTCATCCACAAGGGGTAAATTGTTTAATGCGTAATTGTAAGCAGAACTGTAAAAAGCCATATTAGGCTTCCATGATTTTATTCTCTTCTTCTGGTAAAAGATCATTACGTCTCCCTGGGCCCCTAATGGTTAAGCCTCTTACAACTGTTCCAAGAAAGTTCTTGATTTCTTCTGATGGTGACTCTTTTACTTATTTATTTTTATTTTTTTATTTATTTTTTTCAGCACATTATGGGGGTACAAATGTTAAGGTTACGTATATTGCCTTCCCCCCAGCCCCCTCGAGTCAGAGCTTCAGGCGTGTCCATCCCCCAGGTGGTGCGCATTACACTCATTATGTATTTATATACCCATCCCCTCCCCCCTACCTTCCCGACACCCGATAGATGTTATTCCTATATGTCCAACTATGTCTTGATCTGTTAATACCAACTTGCTGGTGAGTACATGTGGTGCTTATTTTTCCATTCTTGAGATACTTCACTTAATAGAATGGGTTCCAGCTCTAGCCAGGAAAATACAAGAAGTGCTATATCACCGTTGTTTCTTATAGCTGAATAGTACTCCATGGTATACATATGCCACATTTTATTAATCCACTGATGTTGACTCTTATGCTATGTCTTTACTTCACAAGGGTTTCTTCACAAAATTTTGTTTTTTCAATGTTTCTGAGGAAATTTTCTTTTGCTTTCTTTGTTTATTTTTAACTGAAATATAAAATTTATATATATTTATGCTATACTACATGTTCTGATATAGTATGTACATTGTGGAATGGGTAAATCAAGCTATTTAACATACGCATTACCGCATTACCTCATATATTAATCTTTTTTGTGGTGAGAACATTTAAAATGTACTCTATAACAATTTTAAGCATACAGTATATTGTTATTAACTGTAGTCACTATGATGTACATGGTAACTCTTAAACTTATTCTTCCTGTCTAACTGAAATTCTGTATCCTTTGACAGACATTTTTCTCACTAAGTCAGGATAAACAGAATAAAAAATTTTCCTATTTTTCTTTCAAAACTTGTATTTTAAAGAGTTTCCATTTTTTGGAAGGGCAATAGGTATATTTTCCTTGAGTAGTTTAATGTACAGTATGAATGTACTGACAAGAAATTACATTTTGGGGCTATCATTTGGGGGCAGTTTTGTCTTTTAATATTGATACTAACCTGGTTCTTTAGCAGCATTTGCTCAGACGTAGTGGTTACCAGGGCTAGCAGAGCTGCTTTTCAAAGACTTTTGCAGGTTTTTAGCTAGCACCATAAAATGAGTTCTCTATTTCTGAAGCTAATAAAAGTCTTAATGATATGTGCATCCAACAGATGGGACAGAGGGCTATTTTGGCAGTGGGCAGTTGAAATCGGCCCTCAGTTGTTTGTATAAGGCACTCACTAAAGTCAATAAAAGGTAATTTTCACACACAATTTAGTTCAGAGTATAAAATGTTGGGAAGAGTAGCTGGTGTAGGTCCAATGGGCATAAGGGTAGCAGTTGGTAAAAGTTTTGTTTGATGGCAAATTTTAACTGACAGAGTGACAGGTCGATCAAGAGAAATACAGGACCAAGTCGCAAAGTGTGCACAATGGCAGGGCTTCAGAGGCAGCACGAAGGAGACAGCTGAAGCAATTATCTTCCACATCTCTGGCACAAGCCTTGAGGATTAAAAAAATAAAAGTCTCTCCCTGTCTTTCTGTTCCCAGTGTTCTTCCTTTTCTACTTTCTTATTCTGGTATTATACACATTTTTGAAACCCTTTGTTTGCTCATGTTTCCTCTTAGCATTTGCTCTAACACATGTTCATGAAACCAAATGTTCACAAAAATCAATACTGTAGCGTGGGAGTATCATAAAGGGTACAGGCAGATCTGGAATATTGTCCATTCTAGCTGCACAGGGTCAGATGTGTAGCTCAGATCTCCTGATGCAAAAGAGAGATTTCATACATTCTCCTTGGTTATGGTGAAGGGATATTGTGTTTAATGCAGCTATGGCTTGAATGGAGCTAGGAAACACTCCAGAGACAGGTTCAAAAGTGAAAATTATGGATGGAAACTGTTAGCGACTTTGCTCTTTTATGTACTTATGAAATGAATTAATTATTTATGCACATTAATATGGTACATGCATTTTGGGAATTAAACAAAAAATGAGTCAACAATGTTTTTCACATATATGGTTTTATCTGATGCTGGTGAACTCTGAATATGGTTTAAATGTATGCATGGTAGGTATGCTGAACAGATTCATGTTCTGGTTAAATCTTGGAAGTCAGGTACTGCAACTCTATACATCAAGAATATATGACATGAGAAATGAGATAATAATCATGAGAATTAGTAACATTTTGTTAGACTGCTGCAGAGTTTCTCAACTTTTAGCATTGTGGACATTTTGGGCTGGTTCTAATTCTTTTGTTGTAGGGGGCTGCTCTGTGCATCGTAGGATGTTTAGCAGCATGCTTGGACTCTGCCAATTAGATGCCAATAGTAACTCCCCCACCCACGCACACACATTCAAGTTGTAATAGCCAGTGACACCTTTAGACATTATCAAATGTTCCCTTGGGGCTAAATACCCCCTTTGAGAACCACTGTCTACTTATATGATTATATTGCTTCCAAATCAAGCTACATGAGCATTAGTAACCTGTGGACACAGGTGGAGAGGCAAATGAGGATGAAAGTACATGTGCAGAATGTTTAGCTTAGATGTTGTCCGTGACTCCTTGAATGGCTCCCTCAGCATTCCTAAGAACCTATTAAGATATTAAATAACAGGATAATATCAGAAACAATGAGGTACTTAAATGCCAGCATGAACATGATACTTGCGGCCACAGATTCTTCTCTGGAACTGTGCCTAGCACAGAATTCGGTAGCCTTGGAGGCAGCTACGGTTTTCTGAGGTGAAGAGGAACAACTGTACCCAGGGCAAAAGAAGCCCTGAAGCATGGCCTGAGGAGTCGAGGCTGAGATGTGACAAGCTGGCGAGCAACAGCAGTCGGCCCATTAAGAGGGCAGCAATTACTGAGTAGGAGGCTTTTCTTGAACAGAGGTAATGATTTCTCTAAAGTCCTTGGCATTTGTTCCTGCTGAACATCTGTAAGTGCTTCCAGTCTCTCCGGAAAACTGAAGTCCCTGAGCAGTCCAGCTGGGCCTAGAAGCTGTGACCATAGTTAACGGCACTGGATGCTTTCTTGCTATGCCTCATCCCTCTGCTCAATTCCCTCTACCCTTTTCAGGTGAAGACAAGTTGGCACAGGGCAACTAGGAGCGATGTGCTTATTTCCATTTTCTGCCTGTTTTAGTTCAGATACTATATACCCAAAATGAAGTGAAGAAAGGGGACTCACTTCTTATTAGTTTTTGTCTCTTTGTGATCCAATTAAATGTTTGTTGTTATCCTTGACCTTTTCTCATAGACCTTAGAACATTCTGTACTTTGGACTGACTAATACTGTTAGTAAAAACCTGTACAAGCATTACACATTCTTCTTTATGTTTTTTTTTCTTTTGCCTCTATCACATATTATTAAACAAAGCTGTTTCTTTAGAATTCTAAAGGGGGGCGGAGCAAGATGGCGGACGAGAAACACCGCCAGTTAGAGCGTC
>VBSM01000272.1:8616131-8636809 GCA_008086735.1 Cheirogaleus medius | reverse complement strand
AAAAAAAAATAAATAAATAAATAAAAATAGAATTCTAAAGGGCCAATGTCATTTGCTAATATCTGAGTTATAGAATTCTTAAAAATGTGTAACCGTTCACTGGGTGATTTAAAAGAGGGTAGTTTCAAGACTGAAGTGCATGATGTGTCTTTGTTTAAAATGAGATTGTGCTTCACTGAGAGTTGGAATGCGGAGGCTGAAGTAGATTTCAATGGTAAGGGATTATAAATAACTGCTGTGTGGAGGGCCAGAATGTGCCACCACAAAATATGAAGGATTGTCTTGCTGATGGCAATTAAGAAAAAGCAGATATGAGAAAGCTCTCTACCCTTCTTCTATTTGCCTAAAAGCAGGATATAGATTTACATTACAAAAGGTATCTTCCCCCCATGCTCTACCAGGAAGAATAAAGAGTAACCACTGAAGATAGCTTTAGATGCTTTATAGGCCTGGAAATAATACCAGAAGAACCTACGTTAACAAGCTATACTAACTAATCTTTATCCGCTAGCTATTTGCCTTTCCCCAAGTTGTCACCCCTAGAAACTGCAAGTCTTTTTCCTTCGTGGTGTCACTTCTCTAAAAATTTACTGTTGTTTGTAGTAGAGGATATATAAGCTGGAATTTCAAAGCCATCTCTTTGAGAGTACTCATTCCCTGGGTGTCTCCCATGTATATAAGAAATAAACATGTTAATAAGCTTCTGTTTGTTTTTCTCTTGTTAATCTGTCTTTTGTAATTGGTCAGTTCCAACTAAGAATTTATGGGGGTTATTATTCCTTTCCTTACATTCCTGGTGATGAGGAGATGGGATTTTTTGGGATACCCGATTTGCTCCAGAGCCCACAGATGGGATCCAGGGAAAACTGGCAGAAGCTGACAAAAGGGTAAGAATTTTTACCAAAATCAGCTCTCTCTGATCTATCTCCCTGTAGGGCACAGTTGAGGAGAAAAGTAAAAAGTAAAAATCTCTCCTTGTCCCTTTCTTTCCAAATTCAGATTAGCAAGAGAAAAACATTCGTAAGAATTAGTTTGAATTGTGACTTTTGACCTTGGGGTACTCATTTGTTATTGATCCTTTTCATTTTATGGATAGCTATGAAACTATCCTTATAAAATCAATTGAAACCAAGAGGTTAAAGCTTTGATCAAGGCCTAAATTTTGCAAGGTATAGTAATAGCTAAAACTTAACCAGCTTTTGCCCCATAGCCTGTTTCCCTATAATTGCTTATTGCTTAGGAGTCACATAGCTGGTGGTCACAAGATTTATAACTTCCCTTAATCACTTGTATAGATAATACTTCTATTGTGAAACCTAAGACTGTTTTTTAAGATATTTTCCAGACCCTACATTCCAATGGGCCCACTGATGCCACCTGGGCCAGTGACCCATACCACAGAACTGACTCAGCACAAGAATAGTTTCTACATTCCTGTGATTTCACTATGATCCCTGTGAATTCTCAATCCCCCCACCCCCCCGCACCCCCGCCTCCCCACCAAATGTCCTCTCAAAACCCAGCCTGGAACTCTTCAGGGAAGTGGATTTGAGAGATTTCTCCTGTCTCTCGTTCAGTTGCCCAGTGATTATTAAACTCTTTCTCTGCTGCAGCTCTCAGTGCATTGGCTCTTTCTGTGCAGTGGGCAAAATGAACCTGGTTGGGTGGTAATAGATGTGGGGGCTTATCCGAGATCTTGGTTTGTGGGCACTTGCCTGTGGCTCAAGGGCCCTTCACTGGCACAGTAGGCCCAGAAGTGAGCTATAGCAGCCACTCAGTTTTCTTGAACTGAGGGCCATCTCTGGCACGTTTTCTTTCGGTGGGGTGTTGCCAACCCACAGGGCTTATACCTGCTTGCCGTGGAGAAACAGTTTCTGGAATTAGAAGACATCTTTGGTGAGTGTTCTTAGTGCAACCAGCACCTCTTTCCTTCTCCAGATTTTTTGGCCTCCTTGGCTGTCTTGTGGTCTTTTCATGGGTCTCATTGGCTCTCCCTAAGTCATAGGAATAGTCCTGTTTTGGGGAGAGTTCTCCTCAACTGGACAGAGAATAGGGGGTCTACCCAGGAGAAATACTTTTGAAACTTTTGGAGTGGAATCTTGACTTGGGAGGCCTTTTTGTTTACCCTTATTTTAAATTTGTTTCATCTATGCCGTGTGTGCGTGTGTGTATGCTTGTGTGTGTGTGTGCAGTAACCACCTTGCCTGGACTGTGGCTCCCTTTTGTGCCTATATTTCCCTTCCCCACTTTGTCCCTTTTTACATTTCCTGGAGGATGAAAGAGGACCCATGATGGTAAGTGGGACCCTTCAAAGATTTTCTAGGGTGTTTCCCCATTTGCTTCCATCAGAACTGAGGGCGAGAGCCTGGGAAACCATGGCTGTGTTCGTCTAATACTGCCATGAGATTAGTAGGATCCCCGTATACTACCCACTGAGTTATGCCTTTAGAGCTCTCTCTCTGAGCGTGTTGGATTCTAGCTGCCCTCAGATCCAGGGTCTGACTATTATGGGGGTTGACCAATCTCACTCATATTGGATGTGAATAGCTGAGCAAGGTGTCCCCCTGCCCCCTTTGATCACCTCTGCCTTCTTGTGGAAGTTGTTGGATGGTGAAGGGGGTTTCCGTACTGGGAGCTAGGGGCTCTGTACAACAGCGGTGGGAACACGTGTTCCAGGATCCTGTGGAGATCCACATTGGGAGGGTTATCACAAGGCACCCATGCAGCTGGTGGACAGGTGCCTTGGTTCTTCTTGTAGGACTGCACCTGTGCTTACTGTGCTATTTTTTCTGACCTGTGGGGAAGCCACCAAGTTCACCTTATCACATATTGTGCTTCCTACCAGGCTGAGAGAATTGAAAATGTGATTTGGGTCCCATCTAGTGGTTTGGGTGTCCCTACTAACCATTTGAGACTACCTCTTGTGAGTTGGAGACGAAATTGTAATAAGAAATCGATACTACGGAGAATGAAGCATCCACCATACCAGAGGATAGCCCTCTGGGGTGCCTCCTTAAGAACTGGAAATCATTCAGGTATTACCTGTTAACTTGAAAATAGTTTTTCTTTGTAGTACTGCTTGGCCACAATATTTGCTGGGATCAGGAGAACAGTGGCTGATGTCTCTTAACCACATTTCAATCCTGTAGTTAGATTTATTCTGTAAAAGAGAAGAAAAATGGGATGAGATCCCCTATGTGCAGTGCTTCATGCTTCTTTGGCAAAATAAAACAATGCAGGAAAAATGTAAAATTATAGCTCAGGAAGTTAATAATGAGAAAAAGCCTATTTTGCCTGAATCACAGTAAAATGATGATGATACATTGATCACTCACTTAAATGAGCTGTCAGCTTCTATTCTCCCTCTTTATGGAGGGGCCAGAGCTATGCTGCTGACCTCTGAGCCAGGGTCCCCCCTGCATAGTGACAGGAGTGATCTCCCCCTTCCCCCAGCTTGGCCAAGGTGCCATAGCTCCAGGAGGGCAACTCCCTCTTTGGCAGATATCAATAGTAGGTATTGATGCCACTATAGGTCAGCCCATGGAGTTTATCTGGTTCCATTCTCTATTTTCCGCCTCTAATTGTTCAGTTGGAAAAATGACATGCCTACATAGCAGGATAACCTGGAGCAAATAGAAAATTTATCTTCCTGTATATTTGCAACCCATGATCCCACTTGAGCAGATGTTCAGAATCTACTCAACACTTTACTGACTTCAGAGAAGCAGAGAATGGTTTTAGATAAGGCCAAGGAGGAAACTGACCCTATGCATGCTGATTCCTTCAGTGATCCAGTAAGAGCAGCTGCTCAGGTTGCAGTATTTACCTCAGACCTGGGATGGTATGAACAATGGAGATAGAACCAACCTCGGGCCTTACCGAGATTGCATCCTGGCCGCTACTGCAAGGGAGCTCCTAAACAGAGGAGTCTTAATAAGGTCCAGGAAGTTAGGCAAAAGTCTAATGAAAGCTGCTGGGAATTCTTAGAATGGATTTTTGAAGCATACAGGCAATATAAGCCCCAGCAAATTCAAAAATGGTAAATATGACCTTCATCAGCCAAAGTGCTCTAGACATTTGAAGGAAACTGCAAAGATTACCTTCAAAGTATTCACTGTTTGAGATGAGGTGATGGAGAAAAAAGAACAATGAAAGATGAAACCGGGCTAGCTTTCTGGATGCTGCCTTGACTCAAGGAACTCCAGAATCACAGCATGGACACCCCCTCAGGTGCCCAATCCAAGGTAGGATCCCTGGGCCCCCAGTCCCCTAACAAAAAGGGACATCTCACTGTGAATCACGATCAATGTGTCTATTGCAAGCAAGAAGAAAGACTGCCCATACTTTAATAAGGCCCATGCTAGGAAGAATCTCTGCTTTGTTCACCAGATGCCTGGGCTAGCTGAGGGTATGGAGGATGGGGACCAGAATGATAGGGCCCTGGGGCTCCTCCCCACCCAAACAACACTCTCAATATTTCCCACATGGATCACTGGGTCATAATGACAGAGGGCAATCAACTCTTGGACTTTCTGGTAGATACTGGTGCCACATTTGGTGGTAAACATGCAGCAGTCTAAACTCTCCTCAGAGAATATAAACATGACTAAGCTCTCAGGAAAAACTTTCATGAGACCATTGCTCCAATCCTTGGAATGTCAACTAGCCAAACCCCCTTGAAACATAGTTTCCTGGATAAGCCTGAGTGTCCCATTCTTTTGCTGGGACGTGATCTTTTAACTAAACTCAAGATTACTTTTTGCCCAGGACGGCTGAACATCAGGGTGCCTTTGGAACAGGCTTGCACCACGCAGGCTGCATTGTTACAGCCGGAAGCTTCTGAATCTGCCCCATCCCTGAAGAGACACCTCAAGAGGTGATTCCAGAGGCCTGGACGGATGGGAGACCAGGAGGGGCTAAGATGGTAGTCCTAGTACAAGTCAAGGTATGGGCAGGGATGGCACCGCTAAATTTAAAACAATATCCTTTCAGGGAACAAGTGTGATGAGGAATTTAAACTCTGTTGCCCACTTTCCTTTAGTCTGAACTCATTAGACCTTTCCAGTCTTTGTAAAACACACCTATTCTGCTGGTTCAGAAACCTGGGACTAAGGAATACAGATTTGTTCAAGACCTGAGGGCCATTAATCAAATTATAGTAGACATCCACCAGTGGTCGGTCCCAATCCTTATATGCCACTTACAGCCTTGACTGGTGAGTTCTGTTGGTTCATGGTCTTAGATCTGAAAGATGCCTTCTTTTGTATTCCTCTGAGTCCAGAGTCATAAGAACTGTTTGCTTTTCAATAAGAGGACCCAGATACTAAAGCAAAGCAACAATATTGCTGAACTGTTCTCCCCCAAGATTTTAAAATCTCCCCTATCATCTTTAGGAAAATACATACTAAAGGTCTTTGAGACCTCCAATTATAAGATGAGACTCCACTACAACATGTTGATGACTTACTAGTTGCCATCACAACAAAGGAGCCTTCTGATCAGAATATCATATTCACTTAAAATTTTCTAGCTGAGTGAGGATACAAGACATCCCCAAAAAGGGCCCAGGGTTCACAATCTTCAGTTAAACATCTCAAGTTTGAGCTTTCCCAGGGACAGAGAAACCTTCTCCTTGATTGAAGAGAAGTCCTTGCCAGAGTAGTCTGAACTATCACTCAGTGACGGCTACGGGGCTTAGACATGGCTGGGTTTTGCTGCATTTGGATTCCTAACTTTGGCCTATAGCAAAACCTCTATATGGTGCCTTAAAAGGAGGAGAGGATGAACCCTTAAAAAGGATTAGGGACGGCCAAAAGGCCTTTGTGAATATCAAGGAAATGTTACTGGCTCCCCCAGCACTGGGACTCCCTGACATAAAAAACCCTTTGATCTGTGTGTGCATAAAAGACAAGAAATAAATTTGGGAGTGTTAACCCAGGACCTAGAAATATTAAGAGAGCTGTCACCTATTTTTCAAAACAATTGGATATTGTTACAAGGAGATGATCTTCTTGCCTTCAGGCAGTTGCTGTCACTTGTAACCTCCTCTAAGAAGCAGAGAAGCTTACCACCCACCCCTCACTGTGTATTCCCCTTGCTGGAACAAGAGGGAAGACATTGTCTAACCTGGGAGATTAGGCAGATACCAGGCCATCCTTTTAGACAACCCAAATGTTAACATTGAGAGTGAATTGCTCCTTAAACTCTGTGACCCTGGCTACTCAAATGCCATCTGAACCTGTGCATGACTGTTTAAAAATAATTGAACAAGCTTATTCTAGCTGGCTGGACCTGACAGACATATTCCTAGAAAACCCAGGCTTAGATATATTCACTGGTAGAAGCAGTTTTATAGGCCAAGGATAGCAGGCAGCTAGGTATGTGGTGGTAACACATAGACAAAATTTGGAGGCCAAAGCACTCCCTCCTGGAACCTCAGCACAGAAAGCAGCAGAGCTCATAGGCCTTATTAGGACTCTCCAATGAGGTAAAGGAACACAAGTGACCATTTACAAGGACTCTAGGTATGCCTTTCCTTTTGTCCATGCTCATGGGACTATTTGGAAAGAATGGGGACTGCTAACCTCTGGCAATAAAGAAATAAAACATGCTAAAAAAAATCCTAGCCTTGCTAGATGAAATTTTAGTCCCCAAGGAAATAATTACAATACATTGTCTCGGGCACCAGTGGACAGGTAGTTAGGTAGCAGGGGGTAATCACCGGGCAGATCAGGCTGCAAAGGAAACTGTGAGAAAAAGGCCCTTAAGACTTTATTGATACCTTTGTTACCTGTAGTGTATTTTGGCCCTGACGCCCCCACATACTCAAAGGAGGACCTAAAAAGAGCACTTGATTGGAGTTTTAATCCCAATCAGAGGACCCAGAATGGATAGGTATATAGTAAAACAGGAATTGTTCTGGTACTTAAATATCTCATGAATGACATTGTCCAGCATATTCATGATTCCACCCATTATGGCAGGGATGCTACCCTTCAGTGGATATAGAAATATATTGTCAGTCCACATATAAAAAAGGCCATCCAGAAGATCCTAGAAAGATGTCTCCTTTGTGCCCAGAACAACCCTAATACTAGTCTTCCTCCCCTTCGCACAAAGAATCCAGGCAAGGCACAAACTGCCATTGGAGGATTGGCAAATTGATTTCACTATGATGCCAGGAGTGACAAGAAACTTCAAATATCTATTTATGCTTGTAGATACCTCCTTGAGATGGGTTGAGGCTTTTCCTTGCTAAACAGAAAGAACATCTAAAGCTGTTAAGGCCTTGCTAAAAGAAATAATCCCTTGGTTCAGATTACTGACTTCTATACAGAGTGACAATGGTGCCACCTTTGTGGCTCAGATCACACAGGATATTTTTCAAGTCCTTGGCATAACTTAGAACCTCCATATGGCCTGGAGGCCACAGTCCACTGGAAAAACTGAAAAGATGAATCATACCATAAAAAAAACACAAATCTTTATCCAAGATCTGCCAAGAAACTAATCTGACCTGGAATAAGGCATTGCCTATTGCCCTACTTAAGAGTTAGAATGGCCCCTAGAACCTGGCTCAAATTGCAGCCTTGAAAAATTTTGTATAGGAGCTCTACATTAAAAGACCCTAACAGCTTACTCATTAAAGAGCTTGATATCATTAAATACGTACAATCTTTAAGCTCGATTTTAACTGATATTCATGACTTTGCTTCTAGCAGGTTGTGGTTCCTGACAGATGTTCTATTGCATCACATCTGGCCTAGAGATTGAGTATTACTCAAGACCTGGAGAGATTATCATCCTGATGATCAACTAAAACCCCAGGGGAAGGGGCTCCATGAAGTATTGCTGGTGACCCACTCCTCTGTCAAGCGTGCAGGAGGCAAACTCTGCAAGGATTCATCATAGCCAAGTAAAGCCAGCCCCATCTGATTTCTGGCCCAGCCAAGAAATACCAGGAAGTCACCTTGACCTCTACTGAGTGGACAAGTGAACCCCTGACCTTAAATACCTCTTCAAGAAAAAACTAGATAAGTTGGCTCTTTTATTTTCTATAAAATTTAAATAGAACCCTATCGATAATAATAATCATTTTAAACACCATAGGAATTTTACTGTTGCTGTTACTTTGTGCAAAAAGGTGGGATATCCACCTCCACCTTTCTTTTACTACTAGATGTACAATCCATACATTTATTTTATTATTGCCTTAATCAATCATTATTTCTGGGGATGCCATAATAGCTCTGTGCCTTCATTTATTTAAACAACCTTAAATCTCAAAGTTTATACAAGATGTCTCTCCTTCCTTCTCTTCTTCTATCACAAGGCTTGGAATGGCATGACAACACAACAGTCAGGCTATCTCAGAGTGTTGCCACAGGAGGAAATCTGTTTGTCAGATTTGCCAACATCCTCCCCAGTCTATTCAGGACAAGCATTTACCACCTGTGACTACTCCTGTCACTGATATTACAGATGTTCCCAATGCCACCACACACCTGAATCTTTCCTTGCCCTTAACCACTTTCCAAGTTCAGTTGGCTGCACACCAGGATATCCTTACCCTGTGCTTCGACTTGCTCCAGATCCTTGAAATTAAATTAGAACAATGGTCCACAGGACTGCCCCACCCTGATCCCTGGCCTGCAGGATTAACAAATGTTATCTAAATCAGGGTTGCCAAGAACTATCTGCGTTGTGACAACAGATAATAAGTGTTAAATATCATTTAAATGGATTTTAGAAAACTCCTTAGTACCATGACCCCTGGTTTAATTCCATATTATCCATGCTTCCTATGAATGGATTTATCAATGAAGATACCTTCGGGGGCATTACCAGTGTACCCTGGGTGTATACTTTTGTCTGTGTCTTCTCAAACCCTTGTTAACTCTATATTCTTCTCCCCTTTGCCAATTTTCTTTCTTGTTGGCATGATTTTTGTTAAGGGTAATGTGGAACTTAATTGCCTTCTTTAAGAAACTTAATATCTCCCCAAATTGGCTCCTGAAGGCCTTTTGCATCTTTTGCTTCTGCTCTTCCTTTCTTCTTTTGCTGCCTTCAATCCTCAATTCAGTTCCCTTAAATCTTTGATATGTCCCCTTGCAGCCTTTGCCTCCTCTGTTCCTCTGCCCACCCTAGCTGGACCTTTTCCCTTCTCACTCTAGTGCCTCAGTCATTTGAGCTTTGGGATCCTGCTCTCAAAACACTCAGATTCACCTGGAAGCAACTACCTGAGGCTGCAAAGGAAAAAGGTTAATTGGGAATAGACTGGGGTCCACAGCCTCCATGGGATTGATGTCTGATAGTACACAAATGTGCCCCAAAACTCCTTCTTGGAGAAAAACTTGCATTCTTTTTCTGTACCTATGAGATGCAGATTTTCTAACCTGTCTCACCTGAGAGCCATCCCTTTTGAAATGCAAACTTCTGGGAGATGACTCATCAGAAGGAAAAAAAGCTATTTGGACATTGGGCAAATAAAAAATCTCGTCTTTTCCACAAGTATTGGTAAAAAGCTTTGGTCATCTAAGCAGGTAACCCTGGCTTGTCCCATTTGCCAGAAACAATTTGGATCCAGCTATACTTTTATAAACGAATGAGTTTTGTATTATAGTACCTGGCACATGGCTAAAGTTTTAGAATGAAAGCTATAAGATCTGCTTCCATCTGCATATTTATATATGTCTTTGTATGTATGTTATACATACATAATATTTTTCTATCTCTGAATGGTATTGCCAAAATTAATTTGTAAAAGAGCTCTATTTAATAGGCCTAAAGAAAAACAAGTGCTTAAATAAATAAAATATTCCTAAAACTGCTAGAAGTATAGAAACTAACTCAAATGTTTTTCAAGTTCATGTAACTTGGGTAAATCTTTGGCTAATAAGATTACTTTAATATTGTTAATTTAATAAAAACAAGCAAACAAGAGAATCCCACACATTTAACTTACAGGTTTCTTGCTTTGGTGATGATCACCTAGCACACATGTACTATAAAAACAGTTAACAGGGAAATAACCAAAAATGATGATTAACTCTGTCTAATGTCTCATGACATTTTTATGAGTAATCTAGGCATAATTGTTAAGAAAAAGAGAATTAAATAGGTGTAAGTAGAATAAAAGTCTATAAATGTACTTTTAACAATAATTATGTTTTATAATATGTCTAATTAAAAAGTTTCCCAAATCTCTTTGGTAATTTATACCCTTAAATTTTGCTAAGTTAAATTAAATAATGGGTACTTATTGAATATTTAGATCATTTCCAAATAAGATAGAATATTGAAACATTAATTACTAAGCATAAGTTTAAGTGTATATACTTTTGGAATCTGTTTTTATATGGTATAGAGAAGCTGGAGATATTTGGGTCTATTAGCGAACGTATCTTATGGCACATTGAAAAATTATACTTTGAGGAAGCACATGCTTCTAAAAATTAAAATTACCTAGAGTTGAGCATTCTGATTAATATATATGTATTCTGATAAATATATATAATTAAAACTTGATAAAGAAAGTTATAAGGTATGAGGATCTGCTTTCATTAAAGGAAAAAGAGAGATTAATTTTACATCAAAGTGACATGAAAGGTTGTTTTAGAATTACAAATGAAAATGAAAGACAACACTGAAAAGATGTAGAAAGTTGCAAGGGGAGAGGCAAAGGGAGGGGGAAAAGGGACAGACTATCTTGTGTGTCTAAGCTGGCTAAAATTGAATAAATTTATTATATCAATTTAAAAAATGAGCCATAGTATCAAAAATACTTTGGTACAAAACTAAAAGCTGGTTTTCTCTTTGTTAAAAAAAACCAAAGTTTTCTTGGAGCATTGTTTTGCTCGTGATAAGAGATATGAAAGATTTTTATGTTTAGAGGGATCTGCCCAGAAAACAAAAATTTTATGTCTTATCAAAATAATTTCCAGTGCTTCATGTTGTTTCTTTATCAGGTCTTTCATTACTTAAGAAAACTAAATCCTCTTTATAAAAGAGCTGAGTGTTTTTTCTACAACTATGTAACTCTCTGTATTTGCCTTTGAAGTCTTTTAATCAACAATCTTGTTAAATGAGTGACTATTGTTTCACAGTGAAATGTGATCCTATGTATTGAAATGGTTTAAACCTTTTGACATTTTTGAAAAGTTTCCAAAATCAAGTTCTAAATTAAGTCTTTTTTGATCCTCAATTAACTTTGGGATTTTCTAGATGGGCCCCCAGAATATCTCAAAAGAATTTATTCTCTCTCTTTATAACAAGAAAAATATTAGGCTAATTTGGCCTATTGGCTAAGTTAAATTTGCATGGGAAGTATTGTCAAATAAGAAATGATGTTTAACCTTCTTTGAGTTGTATGGATATGTTATTAATATGTGTCCCAGAAATTATATGAAATTCCCAGAAATCTGATAGTCCTGGTATAATGTTATCAGTCACGTTTCTAGTTATCTTAAAATATTGCCACAGAAACAACTAAATTTCTTTGTCAATTGGATCATTATGATAATGAACTCTCATCAGATCTTTAACCAGGGCCATTTAAAGTCTTGTCATTCATAGGCAATTAATTGTTTACTTTGGTACTTTCCTGAAAGCTTTTTGCAAGCAATTATAATCCTAAGGAGTTTCATGGAAATTTCAAGGAGATTCATGGAAATGACTTTGACAAGTACAGGGTTCTGATAAGTAAGATTAGACCATTGGACTGGGCAAGAACGTCCAGAACTCTAATAAAGAAATTGATGGGTTCATGAAACTACTAACCAAGATCAAGCAGAACAAGAATTAATTACATGAGACTGAATGAACTGATGAGGATTTTTGGTTTTTGTTTAGAACTTTGTTGATTCTTTAACTTTTTTTTTTTTTAATTTAAGGAAATCTTTCCTCTTAAGCTACCCATAGCTTACAATAATTTGGTAAAGTAATTTGAATTGTACTTTTGTAAAAGTACAATTGTAAATAGAATTTTTGTGAATAGAGTTGAAACATTTACTTTTTCTCTCCCCTGATCCTTCAGGAATTCAGCAGCTGTTGCAAGTATTCTTGTTTTATGGTGATATAGTTATCTTCGTAAATTCAATGAGAATTTGCCCTCTTTATAACAGGACACGATTGGAAACACTGGTTATATTACCAAGGCTTTGACTAGAATGTCATATTTGAAAATGTGCATAGAATCAGATAAAACCAGACAGTTTTAGGGAACTAAGGTTGACTTTATTAAGCCAATAAAGCCTTGTTTTTTTTAAAAAAAAACTGGCCTGGGCTGGGTGCAGTGGCTCACGCCTGTAATCCTAGCACTGTGGGAGGCCAAGGCAGGCAGATCAGGAGTTGGAGACCCGCCTGAACAAGAGCGAGACCCTGTTTCTACCAAAAATACAAAAAATTAGCCAGGCATGGTGGCATGTGCCTGTAGTCCCAGCTACTCGGGAGGCTGAGGCAGAAGGATTGCTTGAGCCCAGGAGTCTAAGGTTGCTGTGAGCGAGGCTGACGCCACGGCACTCTAGCAGGGGCAACAGAGTGAGACTCTGTCTCAAAAAACAAAACAAAACAAAACAAAAAACTGGCCTGATATGTGAAATAATTTACCAGGGCTCTCACAGCCTTATAAGTGGGTAGAGATGTCACTTCCTGGTAGGCTCAGGAACTTCAAAATATTTTGGGGACCTCAAGAAGAAAGGAATTTACTCAAATCTATAGGTATTGCAGTCAAAGTCCTGTGGCAAGCCCTTGACTTGGCTTTTTAGCCTTGAGGGGCTTTAAAAGTCTAATCTGAGATTCCTTATCAAAAGTTTTAGCAAAGCAGACTTAGTGCGATGTGGTTAATTACTATTTTTGTTGCACTTATGTAAATAATCAGGTCAAGTTTAATGAGGCTAAACTTATTTTGAAAATAAATTAGTCTTAGCGTGATTACCTTTGGTAAAAATGAGGGTGACCGTAGAGAGAAAAAAATGTATGTCAAAAGAAAACTAGTGCCCCCATTATAAGATTCTAGCCCTATTCATTATTTATGAGGTCTTATTATCTACCTTTAAATTGGACTGGATCCTGGATTCTTCACGTTTTCTCCAGTATCTGGCTGTGACTCTCCAAATCAACAGTTCTAATTTTCGCCTAACTTTCTGATTTGGAATCACTAAGAACAAAACTGCCCTTCTTCCAAAGCCCCGTAAGTTGAAGTTGGACAACTTGATATTAGGTTATTAAGTATGAGATGTCTGATTTCCTTGAGTACTAAGTTTGACAGTTGATATCTCTGACATTTCACTTTGACACTTCTTGTTTTATTTTTATTGTGAAGGTATATCCTCAGTATTGCAAACATATGTTTTGGCTTGTGATTATCTTTCAAATTATTTTTAGGGCAATTTTTGTGAAACCATGGATAAGTCAAAAATTCATGTTATTTTCGAATATGAGTTCTGTGGTGGAATTAATGCAGCACAGACAGCTCGAAATATTAATGGAGTGTTTTGGAAGGATGTGGCTAATGAACACACAGTAGGTCAATGGTTTGAGAATTTCCATTCTGGTGATTTTAATCTTGACAATGAGCCACGTGGGTGACCTGACACCAAGGTGGATAATGATGAGCTGAAAGCTGTAGTGGAAGCGAATCCATCTCAACCTATGCGTGAATTAGCAACAAGGTTTCACGTTACTGTTCCGACAACATTGGACCATCCGAAACAAATCAGCAAGGTAAAGAAGCTGGACAGATGAGTTCCACATAAATTAAACAGGAGTCAGAAGAGAAATCATCTCGAAGCTTGCTGTTCTTTGTTTTCACAACATAAAGGCAAACAATTTCTACACTGTATTGTCACATGTGATGAAAAATGGATTCTTTTTCACAATCGCAAGCATTCGGCACAATGGTTGGATAAAGATGAAGTGCTGAAACACAGTCCAAAACCGAGTATTCACCAGAAAAGGCTAATGATATCTTTTTTTTTATTTCAGCATATTACGGGGGTACAAATGTTTAGGTTACATATATTTCCTTTGCCCCATCTGAGTCAGAGCCTCAAGCGCATCCATTCCCCTGACCGTGTGCACCACACCCATTAGGTGTGAATATACCCATCCCCACCACCCCCCTCCCATCTGCCCGACACCCAGTGAATGTTACTACTGTATGTGCACATAAGTGGAAACAAGCCAAGTGCCCATCAATACATGAGTGGATTAATGAAAGCTGATGATATCTCTTTGGTGGTCCAGTGCGAGTATTATCCACTACAGCTTCATGAAACCTTGTCAATCCATGACAGCAGATGTCTACTGAGACAAGTTGGATGAGGATACTTGCTATTAAGCAGCTGAGATTGGTCAATAGAGACAGGCCCATCCTCTTGCAAGACAACACTCTACCCCATGTTGTACAAACAGCTCAGCTTAAACTACAGAAGCTGGACTTGGAAACTCTCTGTCATCCACCCTATGCACCAGACTTTCTACCAACTGACTACTACTTCTTCCAGGCTTTGGACCACTTCTTGCAAGGAAAAATATTCAATTGTTAACAAGCTGTGATATATGCCTTTTAGGATTTCATTGCCACTTGCTCTCCAGGCTTCTTTGCTGCTGGTATAAACAAGCTACTGTTAAGATGGCAAAACTGTGCTGATAGTTTAGGTGTACACTTTGATTAATTGTACTGCTTCTTGTTTAAGATGTAATAAACTACACCTTTGATTTAAAATTGAACATTTCATATTAAATGACCTAACTTCAGAGAAATCACCACAATAGCTCACATATGGACTGCCTTCATGCCTCTTGCCTATAGGCCACTCAGACAGCCTTGAAGACGTTCATACTGCAAAACATTTTTAGAGCCCAACATCTAGAAATCTTCTCAACTGGCTTCCCTCTGGACTCAGAAACTCATTTATGATTTGCTTTATTAATCTTTGGCAGGTTGTTTTGTTTCCATATAAATGCCTCTTATTATATACCTGATTGCTCACACCATATAGGTCTAACATTGATGGGACTCCACCTGTAACACCAGGTCCTGAAATGACACACAAGTCTAACTGAACTGATCTAGTCTCAGAACTAAGTGACCAATTTAATAAGATATGGGACAATGTACTCAAATGTATTTTTTTCTGCTTGTTCCAATCTGTTTTTCTCCCCTTTACCAATCTCTTATTTCTCAGCTGCTAACCCAAGACTCTCTATAGCTACCAACCTTATTTGTATTTTGTGAAATTTTCTAAAAATAGTTTTAAAGGGGAGAATGTGAGAGACCAGAAGAGGCCACTGGAAAACATTAAAGAAATTTGAACTGAAGGCAATTAAGAAGCTGATACAGAAAAGCTCTCTGCCCTCCTTCTACTTGCCTAAAGGCAGGGCATAGATTTACATAGACAAAAGGTATCCTGCCCCCAATCCCTATCCACTAGGAAAAACAAAGGTTAACCCCTAACAACAACTTCAGACATTTATAGGTCTGGAGGTGATAGCAAAGGAATCTGTATTAACAAGCTGTACTAACTATTATCTGTTAGTTATTTGCCTTCCCCCACGTTGCTGCCCCTAGAGATATTCCAAGTCCTTTTCCTTTGTCTTGCAGCTTCTTTAAAATTTTACTATTCTTGAGAGCTTGTTTGGAGGTTCTAGCAGGGCAGCGCAGCTACTTGTACACCCTTGACCGAAGACCAATCCTCCTCTAGCAGGGAAAGTTGCCCTCTTCCACAGAGCGCTCAGCTTCAGGAGGGACGCACATGGAGTGGTGAGGGAGGAAGGGGACACCCGCCTAACCAGCCAGATCAGCAGAGTCAACCCTGGAGATCAATGGGGTGACAGATGTAGCAGCCAGTTTGCCCTCACATCCTAAAATTTTACTATTTTTTGTTGAAGATGCTATATAAGCTGGAGAATTACTCCCTGGTTTCTCCCATGTGTGTAAGAAATATACATGTTAATAAGCTTCTGTTAGTTTTTCTATTGTTGATCTGTCTTTTGCAATGGGGTCTGTTCCAACTAAGAACTTATGGGAGTTATTCTTTCTTCCTCTACAGTTGAAAGCCTGCTTAACTGCTCAGATATTTTTGATAACAGTCTATGTCAAGTTGGCCTTGGTCTTTCCAGATGCATTAATTTCTCAAACAGACCAGGCATTTTCAAACATCTGTGCCTTTGCTTATGCTTTGCCAGCTGCTTGAACCATATTGTTGTCTGAAGATGAAATCTTTCACTTCCTTGCCATAGTTTGTTGAATCCAAAACACATTGTCTTGCTCTGTTTTGTTTTTCCCATATTTTAATATCTCTCAATTTTCTCATAATGAATGCATGGCATAATCAAATTGGTACCATTTTTTCTTAATGGTATATAAAACAACAGTTTATTTTATAATAGATGGAAATTTAGATTTGATGAAATACAGGACACGAGCCTGCATTGTCAATGTGTTATCCAAGTGGAAATGTACAGTAGGCAGTTAGAAGTGATGGTCTGAGTCTTTGGAGAGGTGAAGGTGCAAAATACATTCCTAACGTTTCCCAAAGTCTCAATCCTTTACGGTATCAACTCTAAGGCCCTAAAGCATATTACTGAGAGATCAAGTAAGCTAAGGATTGATGAAGAACCAATGATATAGCAACTGTCATGTTATTGCTGATCTCAGGCAGAACTCAAGAAGAGGAAGCAGGATCTTAGATCTTTCAAGAAAGTGAGGGGGTGGAGGGAAATAGTGCAGTAGCTAGAAGGGTTTGTAAGTTTTGTGATTACTTTTTGAAGTGGTGAAAGACCTTGAACATATTTGCATTTTAAGGGGAAAAAAGTAATTAAGAAGAGTATTGGAGAAAGTTGAATATTGACCCCTGAGGAAGGTGCTGGGGATGAAAGAGGGTGTGTCAGGTGGGTAAGTGGGAAGAGGACCTGAGGGATTTTCTGCAGGCTAGCCTCAATTTTCTCTTTGAAGTAGAAGGCAAGGTAATTTGCAGACAATGGGGAAACTTGGCTAGAAGGGCCTTTGAGATGATTGAAGTTTGGGAAAGGGATGAGGGCCCTACACTGATTCAGCTCTAGCATAGATGGCTCAGCTGATGTTAGAACCATAAAATGATCATGTTTTTGGCCATGTCTTGTGGGACAGTCTCTAGATCAGGGAAGGCAAAGAAGGTCTATGGTTGAAAAGCTCAAGAAAAGGGAGGACTTGATTAATTTAAAGTTGTTTTATTATGTCATATTTATTAAAAACTTTACATGATGCTTAACACATAGGAGGCATCCAATAACTATCTGCTCAGTGGCATTGTTGAGAGAGCAAATTGGAAGGTAGGGCATTTAGGGAATGCTTGTTCTCATGTTTCCATCATTTTATTTCCAGAAAAAATCAGTTTTCATTGATGATTGTTTTGAGTATTAACAAAAAATATATTTCACAAGTAATTTTTTTTTTGCATGGGAAATCATTTTAATCAAGCTTTTCCTCTGTAACAAAAGTGTTTGGTCTCACTTTTATTAACAATTTTATTGAGTTATTATTTATATATTATAAAATTCACCCATTTTAAGTACAATTCAATGATTTTTAGTAAATTCAATGATTTTTAGTAAATTTATAACCACCACCAAAATCCAATTTTGGAGCCTTTCTATCATGCTAGAAAGATCCCTCATGCTCCTTTGCAGTCAGTCCTTTCTCCCATCCTCAGCTCCAGGCAATCATTGATCTGCTTTCTATTTCAATAGATTTTTTATATTCTGGACATTTTATATAAGTGGAATAATTTAATATGTGATCTTTTGCATCTGGTTTATTTCAGTTAGCACAACATTTTTGAGGTTCCTCCATATTGTAACATTTATCAGTATGGTAGTTTATTCCTTTTTATTGCTGAATACTATTCCATTGTCTGGATGGACTACGTTTTGTTTATGCATTCACCAATTCATAGGAATTTGGATCATTTTTACTTTTTGGTTATTATGAATAATGCTGCTATGAACATTAACATATAAGTATTTGTATGGATATATGTTTTCATTTTTCTTGAGTAGATATAGAATAATTTCTTGATCAAACTATAGATTTTTGTCTCAAGAGTCAGGTGTTGTCCCGTAGATACCTTTGTAATTTTCTAAGTGGTGTTGTATTGAAACCTTGAGTTATATAACTAAAAATTGAAATACTAATGACTATGTGTATATGAGAAGTGCAGCTATAAGGCTGTTAAAATTTACTTGGCATCTGGTACAATTTACTGTCATTCAGTAGTAACTACCTTTAGTCTTCCTGTCTGGAATAAAAGTGACATATACATTATATTTACTACTCTGCTAATACCACCAAAAAGCCTAGCAATTGTCATTTCCAGACTGTCTGCTGTGAGGTGATGTAGCAATTTAATTCTTTAAAACCGGGTCCTTCAATAGATCATTTCATCGCTTCCCTTTTTGTCCTTTTATGTTTGAAGGACATTTTGCATTTGAAAACTGAGATTTAGCTTGATTCTTAAAGGAACCAAGAGAAAAATGTAATTTGTTTTAAAACCTTTTCAAATCCAGAACAACATGCAGAATAGTTTACTCATTTACCAGATATTCTAAGAGATTAAAAAATTTGTCCTGCTCCTGAATTGCTCTGTTCCCTGGCTTCCTATACTGCAGAAAAATCTAGAGTGCAGTTCTGCATTTGTACATTTTTAACAGTATAAATAGGAAAAGTGTGATGACGAGGAATATGAAACTCAACAAGATTACTTTTCAGGATATTTCTGCTAAATTGATAGTGATAAAGATTAGGATTTTGAATATGGTCTTCATTCATTCACTAAACTAGCCTCTTATTAATTCTAAAGATATTTATGTGGTACCTTCCATGTGCCAGGCACTGAGCTAGGCCCCGAGCTAGGCCCCTAGGTTACAACTGTGAACAAAAGTTTAAGTTGTACACAGCAAAGAAAGAAACTATTTAGCAGATGGTTTTCCCAGCTGATTAAAAAAAAAAGTTAATTTGCTTTAGAAAAAGTTGCCAACTTTTGGTTACTGGATTTAGAGATCTTTGGGGCTTTCCTTCAGCTCTTTGGTAGAATAGCTTTGTTGGCATTTTTCCTGAATCATCTGTGGATTTGGTATTTAGCAGCTTCTAAGAAAGGAAAAAACATGACCAAGGAGAGGAAGAATCATTCCATAAGGAGAAAGTTTCAAGACCTCCAAGATGTCTTCTGGATCTGACATGTCTTGTTGAAATTTAACATAAAGGGAAAAGATAAATGCTGTTTAAAAATAAAAACATGAAGTTAATTACAAGCACTTCATACAGAATAAAAATGTACTGTGTCCTATTCATCTAAAATTCATGCACATTTCCTTCCACTACTGATCTTGTTTGTATAAGATGCTTAGTTTTGCTTCGGTTGAATGTGGTATGATAGATCCTTAGTTAAAAATGGCTTTTCTCTTGGGTACCAGATTCCCTGATAAAGCATGATTTGATTTTTAAATTCAAACTTTTCTGCATTGAAATGATCAGTCATCAGATGACATTTGTGGAGTAAAACTTCTTAGAAATTGGAAAAAATGCTGTGCTAAGTATTGGGACTAAAACCTAGAAACTAGTGAGAAAAGTAATTTTTAACATAGGTCTATGTCAAGTTACACTTAACATGTATCAAATTCGAACTCTTTAGGGAGTTGTCCAGTAACCCTAAAGAGACAGTATCACCACAGTTCAACATCTGCACATGTTTCAAAGTGTGGACATCCATAATCCTGGTTGAACTGCACCAAGAGCACTCCAGTTTCTTTCTAAACTTTTCTTATTTAATAGTAACAAAACAGTGAGTTCCAGTATCAACCAATATCAAATTAGGAAGTGCGTTTTAGAGGTTCCTTATTTGTCAGTGCAACGGCTTTTAAATAGAGCTTATTTTGTACTAAAATATCAGAATGGAAACAGTTATGTTCATTGTCTGCCAGTTTTAAGATCAGAGATGATCTGAGTTCTGTAAATATGTCCCCACTACTGCAGACCCACTGGAGAAAGTGGAGAATTTGAATACCACAGGAAAAGGCCCAAAGGAACACTCAGCCTCCTGTTTTCTCCTGGTGCTGTGCATATGTTGATGGTGGCCAGGTGGAGGATTTGGCTAGCCCAGCTAATTGCTTCTATCTGGAGGAATAAGCAAATATGCAGTAACAGTCACTACCCCTGGATACAAATTAAAGAGCGCTAAAGTGCACTTAGAAGAAATTAACAAAGCTCCAGAATGGAAAGTGACTTTAAAAAATTCATTCTCTTTTTATTTCAATTTTACGATTAATGGGAAATGAATAAATGAAAAGACCAAGGAGAGAGAGAAAATAGTAAAGGATTAATACCACAACACAAAGCTTTTATAGATATTATATTGAATGGGATGAATAAAAGAGATGGATTTTTAATCATTTTCTAGTTTTAAAGATCACTATTACATCCCAAAAAGTTACTTTGGAAATCCCCAGACTAAGCCAATGTACTTTGGATTTCAAAGTAAGGAAATCACAAAATTTTAATTTATTCTCCCTAATAGAAACAGTGTTATAGATGTCCTTTTGTTATTCATGTGGGTGTGATTTTTCTTTATATTTTAACAAGGCAGATGACATGGTCTTTTTTAGACATAATATGAGCTGCTTACACTTTTTTTTTTTTTTTT
>VBSM01000272.1:8588274-8615996 GCA_008086735.1 Cheirogaleus medius | reverse complement strand
TAGTTGGCCAATTAATTTCTTTCTATTTTTAGTAGAGATGGGGTCTCGCTCAGGATGGTTTCGAATTCCCGACCTAGAGCGATCGGCCCACCTCGGCCTCCCAGAGTGCTAGGATTACAGGCGTGAGCCACCGCGCCCGGCCCTGAGCTGCTTACACTTTAAGTTAAAATCACATTTCCATTGATTTGGTGTGTGAAAAGTACCACAGCATTAGGTCACTAATGGTATGTATTGCACCAAATATAAGAACAACAAAATAGATTTCTAAACAGGAAAAAAAGGCATTCCACATCATACAAAATTCAACCATATTTCTTTCTTACAGTTAAAAATATTATCTGGTCAGTTGGCTGGATCAGCTAACGACGATCACAATATTATTTAGTGAGAACTTACTCTGTTGTCAGGCTCAGTGCTAACAACTTAACATACATTGTCTAACTTGAGCTTCATAATTGCTCTATGAATTATGTGTATATTATATTTGAAGAAATTGAGTTTTAGAGGAAAAATAACTGCTCATGTCATACAATTGATCACACAATTGATCAGGGAAGCTAAGATTTCAATCAGACATTACGTTTATTTGTACTTGAAACAATCAGCAGAGAGAACTATGTAGCTTGGGCATAGATGAGTCACCTGAAAAAGAGTGAGGATTAAGGTTGGCTTTCATACTGATGCTTGTATCTGCTTCCTGATTGGCTCTTCCTCAAGATAAATTATGAATATCAAAATAACATGAAATGCTTCATGTCAGAGTATTGAAGTAATTGGAATAGATCTCATTTTCTTTGGCTAGCCAATATAATTTTAAGTACTTTTCCCCATTGGCATTCTTATAAATTATCATTATTTTTTTCAGATGGTTTTCTACCCAAGTGGCTGAGTTTTTTGTTGCAAAATTAGTTCAGATGGTTGTACGCAAAATTATATTAGATGTTGTTAAACATGCTTTATTGAAATGAAATATCTAACATTTGATGAATTCCCTTTCCTCATTGGTAAGTCTAATCTATCCAGCACAATTTAAAAATAAATTTCATTTATGAGTCTCTTGTTTTCCTATTGTTTCCATATTTATTCAGTATTTTTCTTTAACTACTTACTGGAGAATATAACAGTCTTCTGCATTGCTCAGTGGCAGCCCAGAAGAACAACCAGAGAATTCAGCAGCCTTTACAAGCATATCATACAAGTTGCATCTAGCATATTATTTGAGGATGGTGGTAAGTGGTTGTGAACAGTGTTATATTTTTGAGTGCCAGTGTATAGTTGTGTATTTGAGGTATATGGAAAACAATTTTCAATGCCTGAACTTCCTTACAATATTTTTGACTGTCCATAAATATTTTTAGGGTTTTGTTAATACTAACTTCAATTAATATATGGGATTAACTAATGGAACATTAATTTATAGGAAGAACTTGATATTTAAATGATAAAAATTATGTCTGCAGATATTCTACTTTGGAGATCAGGTTCCTTTGCAGGCTGTATATTGACTAAGATTAGCAGACAATTGTACCCTTTCATTCTGAGCTGTGGAAGCTGCTTTCTTTCTTTTGCTTATGACAGTAAGGCCTGGGCTGGAGCAAGCTGAATCCCTCCCATATTTTGACTGTATTTCTTGGTGCATTTCTCTCTTTGCCAAAACTTCCACTTTTTGCCACGAATAGACCCATTCAAAGGCCTTCCCTGATAGACCTGCTCATGTGTTGAGTGTATGGAGAAGTGAATTGTGAAAAGAGGAGAAAGAAAATGAAGGAAGAGAATGGGAGGAAGAAGGAAGGAAAGAAAGAAGGAAATACAACAGAGAGAATAAATAGAGAGAAAACTGTAAGAAAAGGTAAGATTATTATGCATGATTCAGGAAAAGTCTGGGAACAGGGAAAAACAAAATGTAATAGAGAAAACTTTTTCCTGTAGCTTATTTCTTCTAAAGTGGGTTTTGTAACCTGGGATCCATGGAGAAAATTCAGGGGGTCTGTAAATTGGGATTTGAAACCTTTATAATACATACTGATTTTCTCTTAAAATTGATCTAGCACCTCTTGTATTACCTGGATAGAGCTGGAGCCCATTCTACTAAGTGAAGTATCCCAAGAATGGAAAAACAAGCACCACACGTACTCACCATCAAATTGGTATTAATTGATCAACACTTAAGTGCACATAGAGCAGTAACATTCATCGGGTGTCAGGCAGGTGGGAGGGGGGAGAAGAGGATGGGTATATACACATCTAATGGGTATGATGCTCACCGTCTGGGGGATGGACATGCTTGAAGCTCTGACTTGGGTGGGGCAAGGGCAATATATGTAACCTAAACATTTGTACCCCTGTAATATGCTGAAGTAAAAAAAATTTGGTGTCTCCCTCAGCTATGAATATAAGCTACAAACCTCTGTAGTATTAGCAACACCCACGACTTTAATAGAAATAACAAATATCTTTATATCATAATATCATGGTTGCAAATAACTTGAAATATTACTTGTACTCATAAATACTTTTAAGTTGACACTGATCTCATTTAATGCTTTAATAAAGAAGCATATATATTATATAGTACTCAGTTTCCTTTCCAATCCAATTAATTGTATTTTATGCATTTAAAATTATTCTGAGAAGGGGTTCATAGGCTTAACTAGATAAGCATGGCACAAAAAAGATCAGCAACCTCTGGTGGACAGCAACCCTTCCCACATGAATAGCTTATAGTGTTTCTGAGGTAGGTATGTATGCTCTCAGACCTCAGGGGACAGGAGTGAGGCCCTGACCTCAAACAGCCTTGTCTGTGCAAACATGAGCTTCATGTGTTCTGTGACATGGGAAAGGTGACAGATACTGCTAAGTCATCAGTGATTTGACTCTTTTAACTCTTTTCGTCTTCCAAAAACACCACATTTTTTCAAATTATACGTGGTGTTATTACCTTTATTTTAGGGAGAGAGAAGCTTTAATACAGAGAGGAATAAGAACTTAGAGGAACAAGAAATTATAGAAGGCTTGAGAGTTCCTTAGGGAAAGCCTCTTTGACAAGAACAAGATCACTCATTGGCCAGGGAAAACGGAATCCCATGAAAGGGACTCTTTTTGGCTTCTTTTCTGGGGCAGGGGAAGATGGTGTATAGATTCTTCCTGAGAAATGTACTACTCCTGAGTCCCAGCGACACTTTTCTATTTGTTTGTGCATAAGGTCTAAATGACTTTGATTATGCCAACACTCATCTGACGCACACAGTTTTTAATTCATTGTTTTATCTCATAGAGCAGAACACTAACAGTGTTTTTAAACATAGGTAGCTATAAAGGACTAATTTATTTTTAATGCCCAAAACATCTTGTGAAAGGTTTGGCTAAAAACTTTCTCTTAATGTGTCATTTCCCCCCCTTTTGTGTCATTTCTCCCCCTTTTATATAATAACTAAGGTCAAATTTTAATAAATCCAGAGTCACATTCTATTTAGTAATCTCTAGTCTAGGATATGTTTATACGCCAATTACTCTTCAGTTTTTGAACATCAAATTAATTTAATTCATAATTTTTATAGACTTCTGAAGGCTTCTCTCACTGTATTACGTGGTGTCTGAGTCCCAAACTTTGCAGCAGAAGGCTTTAAAGAAAATGGAATAATTTTCTCTTTAAACTGTAGTCTAACAACTACACAGAAAGTGTCACAGTCAGATAAGCAGCACTGAAGTGTAGAACAAGATCACTAACTGGCCATCAATGATATATCCTGTTTCTTGGTATCCAGGAGATTAAAATAATTTGGTTTTCTTTATCTAGGCCACAGCTGTCTTGGGCCTCATTTCAATAATTTTGATCTGGTGAGGATTCTTCTTGGCAACTGAATGCAGTTGAGGAGGGGTTGTAATGACATGGCAGTGACAGCTGAAATGCGTTTCCTCATTTTGAGCTAGGTGAATGTTCTCAGTAGTATTGCTTGATGACCATATGCTTATCTCTCCCACACTTCTAGGAGATATTTAAAAGAGATTAAAAAGTATTTTTTTCCCTCCATTAATCTCTGGACAAAGAGCAATTGTGAGCCAATGTTGGTTAATTCATCATATTATAACATATGAAAATCAATAAACAGAAAAATACAAAGTACCCCTTTGTGCCTACCCCCCATCTCCATGGAATTTATTTATCAGGAGAGGCAGCATCATAGCAGATTTGTTAGCCTAATTATGATGTATTTCTTTTAAAACAATTTGTACACGATAATTGATCAAAAGTCTTCATAACAGGCTTCCCAGAGCAATTCATTAGTTCAATAAAACAATGAGAGCAATAGTTGGAGCACATCTACTTTGTAATCATTTTCTTAGGGAAAAAAAAGCACAGCAGCTGCAGTTCAGTATAGATAGCCATCAGAAACAGTTGATTTATCAAAATGGATTGATCTTGGCAGTTTCTATTCTGGGGCCTAGATACAGAAACACAATTAGGATTCAGTGCTGTGCACACAGCCAGAACAAAGTAATGTTGGCTCATTTTCCAGTAACATTATGGGTTACACCATAGATAGATAGAAAATCCAGAATTTATCCAGCCATACAGATTAAGTCACACATATAAGTCATCAATAAATGGAATAAAAGCATTCCCTGCTCTCCTTCCATAGGAAAATGATGGGTTAATACTTTCTTTTAAATCTGGACCTGCAACCTTATTCCAAAACACAGAGCAACAGTGACAACATAACATATTCAACACACCAGGAAAACAATGTTAAAACTGACCTTGCAAAATAACCCCCTATCCCTCCAGTGAAATGGATTATCACTCTGACCCTCCATAGGGTTGCACTTTGGGAAAACCCTCAATCAATCAGTGCATATCATAGTAATTTTTAAGCATCATTCATAGCCCTGCGCAGCTGCATGAATTCAAAACTTCTCTCCTTTTCCAATCCACACTCTTTCCCTTCTTAAAAACTGTGGCTTGATTCATTCGGTTCAGCAGCTGCCTCCTTGTAGCACATGCCTCCCAGATACACAGATTACATCGATAACTGGCCATCTGTGCTCGACAGTCACCCGCACCAGCTCCAAATCTTCTTGGCTTCTCTTTACAGCTCTCAGTGGGATACTTGACCCTCAGGTGTTGGGAGGCAGTCAAAGATGCAAAGCGCTCTGGATCCCACACAAGGGATGCAGCACCGAACGACTCCATGAAAGTGGCCTGTGTGGGAGTGTGACCATTAAAAAAAAATCAGAGAGATTCTGCAAATACCTCAAACTTATTTTCACATTACCTGCCTTGTTTTGCCTAGGAGGCAGTGGATTTTCCAGGCTAATGCTTGTTTGTTGTTGCCACTAAGCTTTTAAGGTCCAAATCAGGCTCTCGCTCCCACTGCCAGGAGGAATGCTCAGCTGAATATATTATTTGCTTCCAACATTTCCTCATTCTGGAGACTTTGTGGTCTGCCTGTGTTGCCGCCGGTGCCAAGTCTATTCTGCGGGGACCAATTGGAGAGCTCAGCAGAAAGACAATGAACTCTATCACATGCTATGAAAGTCATGATCACAGGGCTAAGGGAAAACAAACCAAACCCCAAGCCACACAGTGAACAGTCTTTGGTTTGCTGCTCAAGATGGGAGTTAAAGGGCTGTGTCTGGCCTCCGCTTAGAGAATGGTGGGACTGAAAGGCATTTCTTGTAGGTACAAATCTGCTCAGAAGCCCTAGTTTCTGCCTTGGCATCCTTTCTTCTCCAGTTTAGACAACATTAACTCCCCAGAGTGGCCAGATTTTTATGATCATCAATGTGTTCATGAACCACAGTATAATAGAAATAAGTTAGTATCTGGAACAGAGAGAAGACAAAAGATTTGATCTGTACACTATTTCTTTGCTTTCTAACAGAGAAATAGTCATTATAACACCCTTCCATGTGCAGAAGGCAATCTGATTAAACAAATGATTATGAGGACTAAGAACTTAGAGTTGGAGGCACAGTGGGCCTCCAGAACTAATCTGGGTTTCCAACTTTCCCTTTGTCCATATTTTTAGGATAAGAAATAACCTGGGATTGGTGACTACTGAGCAACAATGAGTTCTTGTCCTTGAAGGTCTTCAGATCATAGGATTTCAGAGTAGTTTTGCATTTAACCCAAATCCCCTGCAGTTGATTAGTAGTTCTTGCTGCAGACAGATTCCCTCTACTCATGCCTTTCCCCAAATTGACATTTCCTTATGGTTGTTGCTTTTCACATGTTTACGGGTATTAGGAGTGCCCATGAGAGGACTGGCAGAGGAAGACATATGGCTTGGGGCAGAGCAGTACTGAGCTTGGGGCAAGGTGCACTGGGTAGCAATGTGATGTTCAATGAGTCACTTAACCTTTCTGAACATAGCATACTCAGGTTGAACATCCCTCATCCAAAAATCTGAAATTTGAAATGACATGATGCCACAAATGGAAAATTCCGCACCTGACCTCATGTGTCAGGTCTCAGTCAAAATGCAGTCACAACCTTGTTTCATGCACAAAACTATCAAGAAGATTGTATAAAATTACCTTCAAGCTATGTGTTCAAGGTGTATATGAAACTTAAATGAATTTCATGTTTAGACTTGAGTCTCATCTCCAAGATATCTCATTATGTTTATGCAAATATTCTAAAAATTTTTTTAAAAATCCTAAATCTGAAACACTTCTGGTCTCAAGAATTTTGGATAAGGGATATTCAACCTGTCCTCTGAAAAGTAAGTCTTCCATTGACAATAAAATCCTGTTGGTGACCCTCAGACAGAAACATTAAACAATGCCTAAGGCTTTCAGCACACATGATAGGACTCCATTAATGTTTGTAAATATAAGCAACATGTGTTAGCATCAACATAATATAAATAGAAAAGAAACAGTAAAGCTCGATAGGTATAAAAAAAGTCAGTGTATTTTCTTTCATCCCTCTCCCATTCTATGTCAGTTTTATAGCCTTGCTGTTCCCCAGGAATTCTGAGGATAATGTTATTTAATATTAGCAAGGATTGAACATAATTGGATATTTTGTGGTGTAGTTGTCTTTAGCAGCATATTAGAAAGGCTATCCCCAGTGATGTGCTATAATGTTGTGTTCTCATTGTAGCCTAGGGCTTTTCCTCACCTCCTCTATTTCTTTCTCCCTGGAGCCCTGTGTCATTGTCAGCGGCAATGAATGCTTAAGTAGGCTCTGTCAGAAAAACTCTCCGTGACCCTGGAAACGGTATTTAACCTTTCTGAGGATCAGCATCCAAATTGCAAAGCAATAATGACAGGAGCTGCCTTCTTCACAAGTCTATGAGCTATGACTAGGAAAAGTGATTGTAAAACACTGCACATCTTAAATGCTACAGACATGTCTAGAACTGTTCCTAACACACCAGCTCATGCCCAGCAGCCATCACCAGACCTTGAAAGGCAGTTGCTTTGTCCAAGTCACTTCCTGCTAGAGATGGCAAAAACTTTCACCAGTATTAGATGATTTTTTTGCAGGAAAACTATGGATTTTTTGAAGTGGTGTGAAACGTATCAATGCTATAAGGAAGTGTTTTTCCTGTGATGAAGCCGGGGTCACAAACATTCTTGATGTGGCTCCTTTCACCAGCACTAACTTCACAAAAATTTTTAGAAAGAATTAAAAAAAAAATTTTTTTTAAGAAGGAGCAGAAAACAGATTTGACATAAGTTATACGACAGCCACAATGAGGCTTTCTTATGTATGAAAGACATTGACAATCTGCCCCATGGGGTTTATGTAATTTGAGAATATAGCTTTAAAAATCATATTGCAGGCAGGAGTACTTAAGATTAATACAGACACCATTTACCTTTTTGTTACGTGTTTTATTAGCACTTAGCAGCTTGATTTATGAAAGAAAAAAATCAAATATAGTGTGTCAAGAGAGTGACTGTGCTATAAAAATTAGCATAAGAAGGTGACACTGAACTCCTCAGTTTTGGGAGAGAAAGTTGTTGAAAGTTTTCAGCAAAGAGTATGGCTGTGGGTTCCCTGGGAGATGATCTCTCAGGAATATCACAGATGACTTCTCTGGGGAGGTGGCGATTATGTGAAGACCAAAAGGAGTGTTTATGAATGGAGGATGGTGAAAAATGGGAGACCAATCCAGACAGAGAGAACAGCATTTGCAAAGGCCCTAAGGCAAGAAAGAGGTTGACTTGTGAGAGCAGGCAGACAGAGAGTGTGGTGGAGAGTGAAGTTTAAGAGATATGTACTCAAATTTTTTTTAATGAAAAAAATATAGTTGAATAAAACCTTTGTTTACTTGTTAGTGAATTGAGAAGTTATTGTGTCTGTGATAAAACTGTGCACATAAATTTTAAGACAGCAATTCCATCTCTATAAATTCTAAGGACAGGATTTTATATACATATGTATATATATGTATGTGTATATATATATGTATGATTATATATATCTATAAAGAGGTTTATAGCCAAGGATATTTATTATAGCATTACCAACTGTTAATTTTTTAATCACGCTTATTCTGTTTCCATGGCTTTATTTTCCCATCCAGCATTCTACAAGATGGATCATGTTTTTGCTATTATTCACTTTTTCCTCTATGTGGTTGGAAGTTTTTCACTCATTTTCTTCTTTATGTTACCTTTAAATGTTTATGTGACTTCTTAAATTCTGAAGTTAAATAGTATATCTATCTTCCTCTGACCCAATGTGAGATTTCCCTTGGAAATCCTTAACTCTGAAGTTTCCCACTCATTTTGTTTGTTTTTGTCCAATATTTTAGTTCCATTTATATTAAGATAATTTCTGTTCTAGGTTCCAAATAATTAGTTCACTAGTAACTGTGCCTACTCTACTGTTTGACACTTAAGTTTTATTTTTTAATATGAAAAAATTTCAAACCTAGAGAAAAATTTTTCGAATAGGATAAAGAACTTTTTTTCTCAACACATTTAAGGGTAAGTAGCTGATGTGATGCCCTATCACTTTGAACTATTTCAGTGTATAATTCTTACAAACAAGAAAGTTCTCCTGCATCAAAATCATAAAATTAACATTGATACATTACCACCATCTAATCAGACTCTAGTTAAGTTTGGCTAATTATCTCAATAATGTCCTTTATAGAAAAGGATCCAGCTTGGAATCCTGCATTGCATGGAGTTGTCATGTCTCTTTAGTCCCTTTGGAACAATCTCTCAGTCTTCTGAGACTTTCACATTGCAATTTAAAAAAATGATAGACCAGTTATTTTGTTGAATGTTCTTCACTTTTCATACCTCTGATATTTCCTCATGTTTAGACTTAGGTTATACATTTTGATAGCACTATCACAGAAGTGATAGGATGTTCTCGTTGAATCCTGTCAGCTGCCACATGGTATTGATTTGTCTCATTACTGGTAATCATAACCATAATTAAAGTGATATCTGTTAAATTTTTCCACTTTAAAGATATTCTTTGTTCCTATGTAATTAATAATGATTTTGTGGGGAAGTAGTTTGAAACTATATAAGTACCCCATTCCTCATTAAACTTTTCAAGTAGCTTTAGCATCTATTGATATTTCATGACTAAAGTAACTATTACTCTGATGGTTGTCAAATTGTGATTTTATAACTGCTTTATTCCATCTACATGTATCCATTGGCAGTCTCCTGTAAGGAAAAACTTTCTTTTCTCCACATTTAGATATGCATGTATTTATTTATTGATATCAGTATGGGCTCATTAATTCAATGGATTAAATCTGTTGCTATAATGATTTATTTTGATGCTAAAATTGTTCACAATTTGGTAGGAGTTTCTTTACACTGGAGTCTTTGATATATTCTCATTAGTTTTTGAGTATTTTCTTACTTTCTGTCCCAAAGATGGTCCAGGATCACCTTATGCTTTCTCTACCCCAGCCCTGGAAGCAGCCATTTCACCAAGGAGCCCTGGTTCCTTTTAGTGGAGGGTTGGCATTTAGAAATTAAGATCTGGATGTTAGGTTTAATCATTGCTATTGTTCCAAGTCATCTGTCCATCTATCTATCATCTATCATCCATTTACCTAGACATATATATATATATAAATTTATGTATTTCTACATTTCCAGATTTGTCTATATTAACAGCATGAGTTTCTCTGATACCTTCAATTCCAATCCATTTTATTTTTTCTGTTTTCATATTTGCCACTCCTTTCTCCAACAATGGGGAACCTGGATCCCACTACCCTCAATATATTTATATATTGCATCATTCCTACCTATATGTGGCCCATTTCTCATTGCAGCTCTGCCCCATACTCCTTGATCTTGAGCAGACACCTACTTTGGTCAGCTCTACCTAATGACTTTTAAACTTAAACATCAAGGATTTAAAAAAAATTCCATGGATCATGTTTATGTCTAGATTTTCTCTCTTTTAACAAAAACACATTTTTACCTAATTTTCTGTTATTGACACAGAGTTTCTACTTTTTTAATCTATTTCTTTGATCATTTGAAACTTACTTTTATATTTATTTGCAAGTTTCTTTTACACTGCTCTACTATCTTCAATTGTTGGGGTTCGAATGATCCCATTAGTTGCATCTACTCACTCTTCTTCAGTGTGTCTTATTCTATGTAGGGCTTAAAATTTTTTTTTTTTTGAGTAATTTTGAGTAATTTTTTGAGTAATTTTTCAATAAGGGTTGTTTACCAGAGAAGTCCCAGTGTCTTGAGTTGTGAAATTGTCCCTGTAGAATTATTCCTATAGAATGATTTTGAATTTACCTCTGCCAAGTATTTATGAATTTTACTGGTTTGGACAAGCTATTCTATTAATTTCTCATGTTGAGATTTTTGTACCCAGGGAATATTACCCTCGTATCCATGAGTTGCACAGGCTTGGTGTCTGCCTTTGTACAGGTGATTCCTTTTCAACCTTTTCTCTATGTACATAGATAGCTTCCTTGTGGCTTTCCCAGGCTGGCAAGCTGAGCTTGTAGAGTAGAATGCGCAGCCTCTTGTGTCTCCTTGTTTTGTACAAAGTTTAGTTCTGACTCATGAGTGTGACTTCTTTCTTATCTTCTAACTTCTGTTAAATCCCAGACACCAACCTTATGGCCTATATTTGATTTTAATGCCCCTGGGGAAAGGTTTCGTCTTCTACTTGTCTTTAAAACTTTTAGTTTTCTCTTTGTTTCTGGCACCTAGGAATTTCCCTAATTTGTTTTGTACTTGACTATGTATTAAAATAGTTTTTTATTTTGATTCTTTGGTTATACTTCAGAGTACACTTTAATGTTTTAACCAGGGAAGTCTGCATTGTTTCTAGTAATGAAATATTGTAAGTAACTTAAATGTTTAACAATAGCTAACTGCTGATATTAATTATAATACAGTCATAGAATAAAAATAATATGTAACTATCATAAACAATATAGTTGAAATATAATAAAGTAGATAGTAAATGCTTGTAATATAATATTAGGTTAGGAATCATGATACAAAATTATAGGGTGTTAGTTACATAAAAAATAAATATAACATGTATATAGAAAAGTGTCTATAAGAATATACTAGAATGTTAAGAGTAATTTTCTTTGGTTTGTGGGATTATTATTACATTAATTTTATTATCTATAGAGATAATAGAAAAATAAATTTGACAAACATTCCTAAATCATAGAATTCCTCAAATAATAATAATAACAATCCCAGTGGTGGTTTAGAGTTCCAATATTAGCTAATTATCTGGATATTGGTTGAAATAAAATACTTTAAGGTTGGGGATTAGGGAAAATTAAGCAATTAAAGTTGTGATTTGAGAACTAACTGATCTTATTCTTTTAGTTTTGATATTGTTTTTAAAACAGTGAAAGAAATGCAAAGAGTGGTCAAGGGCTGTGAAGACTTTACCTCTTGACTGACTGGGCTTATTTTCACTTAAAAGTGAAAATAGTTTCTAGGAGGTTGAATTGTATAGTTTTTCGCTTTAATAGGGATTGAATAAAATGTTTTTGAAATGAAGAAGATACTTTGGTTTCAAACTACTGTAAGCATTCTCAAAGGGATTTTATCACTTGAATTTGAATATTAATAAGAAACTACTTTCATATCATTATCTAAATTAAGTTTAAATAAAATTCTCTTTAATTTACCCAATCTTTTGCTTTCCTTAGTATCCTACAGGACTATATTTTGAATTTTATACTCCATGAAAGAAGAAATACTACTAATTATGAGTACCTGGAATAACACATATATTTATATTAAAGCAAAGTTTTATAGTTACCGATAAGAAATAATACATTTTCAAATCTGACTATCATTGAAAGCTGAAAAAATGCATCCAGTTGGTGATATAATTTTAGAGTACACTGAAGGAAATGCAATTTCAGTTGTACAGCTTGAAGAAAATCAAACAAAATGAAAGAATTTATTTATTTTCCTGAGAACCAGGGGAACTGATGGTGTAACTCTCAGTTGGAGGCTAAAGGTCTGAGAAGTTCTGATGTCCAAGCCAAGAGAAGATGAATCAGCTCCAGAAGAGAAAGATGGAGAGAGAGAGAGAGAATCTGCCTTTCTTCTGCTTTTTTATTCTAACCAGGCCCTTAGCCAATTGGATAATGCCTGCCCATGTTGAGTGAGGGAAGATCTTTGCTCAGCCCACTGATTCAAATGCTGATCTCTTCCAGAAACACCCTTATAGACATACTCAGAAATAATGCTTTACCAGCTATCTGAGTATCCCTTAATCTAGTCAAATTGCCCCTAAAATGAGCCATCATAAATCTACCCCTTGTCAACATGGCACCCATACACATCTCCTTAAACCATAAAATTTCTGTCTTAGTCTGTTCATGCTGCTATAAACAAAATGCCCAAGACTGGGTAATTTATAAGAACAAAAATTTATTTCTCATAAGTCTAGTGTCTGGGAGTACAAGATCAAGATGCTGGCAAGTTTGGTGTCTGGTGAGGGCCCAGTCTCTGCTTCCCAGGTGGTGCTTTGTTTCTGTGTCCTCACATGGTGGAAGTTAGAAGGGCAAAAGGGGCGAGGCTACTTGCCTCAAGTCTTTCATAAGGGTCTTAATCCTTAAGGCGACTTGCCCTCATGAGTCACCTCCTAAAAGGCTCCACCTCTTAATACTGTTGCATTGGGAATTAAGTTTCAGCATGAATTTTGGAAGGGATACAAACATTCAAACCATAGCAATTGCCTTATTGGCTTATTATTAGTTGAGACATCTTCCATAGAAATATTAGAGTAGAATGATCATTTATTCATTTTATATTTTATGATCTACAGATTCTTGAATGCAGACTTGTGATATTATTTCTAAGTGAGATTACAGATATAGTCACATGTATTAAGACAGGCTTTTTGAAGAATACATTTATTATACAGGTTTACCTTGTATACCATTACTGGACCCTTTGAAGTACACTGTAAATCTATATGTTTGTAAATTGTGTCCTTATCTTGTGAGAAATTTAATTACTGCATTTTTTTATCTTATAAGGATACTAAATGTAAAATTAGTAAATATACCACAATCCCCAAAACCCTGTTTCGGCATTTCTTAATTTTATAGTTATATTGTTAGCAAAAACGAAAGTAGACTGGATCCCTCTTCATCTTTATAGGTTCTGGTTCCTCACTGTTCTCTGTTGTACATGAATATTATTATATTTCTCTAAATAAGCCACAAACTTCTAAAAAGCCAGGGCTATATTTTAAAAATTGTTTCTGCTCTTTAGTATTTTCTTCTTTATGCTTGCTTTGGGTTTATTTTACTCTTCTTTTTCTAGGTTTTTAGATTATTAGAACTCACATTATTGGTTTCAGATTTTTCCTTTGCCTTTTTACTGATGGGTGCATTTAGTGCTATACATTTCCCTCTTAGTACTGTTCTAGCTGAGTTCCATAGATATTGATATATATTGTATTTGCATTATCATTCAGTTCAATATATATATATGTATATATATGCTTTTTTAAAATTTCAGAATATTACGGGAGTACAAATGTTTCGGTTACATTTATTACTTTAGCACTGCGTGAGTCCAGGTTATAAGTGTGCCCATCACCCAGATAGTGTACATTGTACCTGTTAGGTATGATTTAATCCATCCCCTACTCCCCCCTCCCACTTGCACTATTTCCATTGAGTTTTACATCCATCTGTGCACATAAATGCTAATCAGTGAGTTCCAATTTAATAGTGAGTACATGTGGTGTTTGTTTTTCCATTCTTGCAATTCTTCACTTAGGATAATGGTCTCCAGTTCCATAAAGATTGTTGCAAAAGGTATGAATTCAAATTTTATTGCTGAGTAGTACTCCATGGTATACATATATCACATTTTATTAATCCACTCATGAATTGATGGGCACTTGGGTTGATTCCAGTTCTTTGCGATTGTGAATTGTGCTGCAATGAACATCCTAGTGCAAGAGATCTCTACCACAGCAGAGATGGGTGAGGGAGTGAGGCTGGGCACTCCTGGGTTGGGTGATCTTGCCCTCAGCTCCACAAAAGCTGGCAAGGTGTCCGTTTCATTAAGGCACATATGTCTGTTCCCAGCTTCTGGGCAACACCACCAGGGATAGGCTATAGTGGTCCCACCCAACTGGCAAGTCTGCTTGTGGAGGTAGAGCCATCTGAGATTCACAATCTGGTGGTCTGGAGCAGGCCTGGCTCCTCTCTGCCCTCCCCTGCTTCATGGTTCCCCCTAGCGTCTGCCCGCAGGCAGGAGCTTAGGGCAGCCAAGTTCCCTGACAACTGTGATGTGGGCTGGGAGGCTCCCTGCCCAGGATCCCAGCTTGAGCTGAGAGCACAACCCTCCTGTTGGGGGAGGGATGCCCAGTGAGCATGCTTCAACTAGGACCACGTGGGTTCCCTTGCCTCCTGAGGCTAATTCACAAATCTTCTCTCCATGCCCCCGAGCAATGCAATTGAGAACTGAAGGTATGGGATCTCGTCTGCAGGCCTGTCCCTGGGTCCCTTAAGATCAATGCTTGACCATGCTATGGTGAACTATGTTGGTCTCGAGTTGCCCACAGGGTTCCCAAGCAGGTTCAATGTCCCTCCACCTTGGGGTGTGCCCTGCTCTGTTGGAGTTGCTGGGAAACCAGCATCAATGAGGGCTACGGGTGGAGAGCTCATGGTCCATGTACTCCTCAGTCCACTGCAGGATCCCAGGAGGAAATGTCTGAGCTCCACTCTCTGTGGAAGATTCAGTGCGGTGGCTCAATTTTCTGTCTTGGCAGTTGCAGGTAGGGTAGGGGAAGGGGAGAAAAAGAGTCGGAATGGTGGAAAGCTAGCACTCTGGTCGTGTTCATCCCTCACTCTGGGAGGCCACCCACCCAGAATGTTTAGGCACTGGAGTCATGCAGATCACCTGTGACTCACTGGACCCCTGTGGCTCCTGTAGTCTGGGCCTGAATTGGGAAATGTCTGTGTGGGAATGAACAAGGTGAAACCTATGGAGTTGAAGCCTCCTAGGGAGGACAAAGGTGTACATTGTGTAGAGACACAATATGGCATCTGCTGTCCTAGCTTGTGTCTGTGGAGAAGGGAGGCACTCCAGGAGGCACTGGAAGACTGGTGCCCTGTCCACAAGAAGCTCCCAGCTCACTGGTGGCAGCAGCCTTTGGGCTTGTGTGGGCAGAAAGTCTCTCCAGCAGCTTGGGAACCCACCAACTGTCAGAGATGTGACGGAGGGAGAAACAAACTGCTCCACCTGCCCTTCTCACTGGATGCCAAGCCTCTATTTGTCTGTTTGTTCATTTTTTCCTCTTTCATCTAAAATTTCTCCTTCTTACTGAGATGCTCTCATTGCTGGCATCTCTAGTCAGCCATCTTGCCTATTTTTTGCTTTTCTTTGAGATTTCCTCTTTGACCCATGGATTATTTGAAAGTATAGTCATCCATTGATATCAGTGGTGGATTGGTCCCAGGGCCCCCTGCAGATACCTAAATCCACTGGTGCTCAAGTCCTTTATATAAAATGGGGTAGTATTTGCATATAACCTATGCACATCCTTCCATATACTTTATATCTTCTTTAGATTATAATACTTCATACAATGTTAATGCTATGTAAATAGTTGTTATACTGTATTGTTTGGGGAATAATAACAAGAAAAAGAAGAAGTCTGTACATGTTCAGTACACATGCAACCATCCATTTTTCTCCCCCAAATATTTTGGATCCACAGTTTGTTGAATGTATGGATTTTGAACCCACAGATATGGAAGGCTGACTGTATGTTGCTTATTTTCCAAATGTTCAGAGATTTTTCTGTTTCTTTCTCTTATTGATTTCTGGTGAAATTCCATTGTGGTCAAGGAATGCACTGTATTAATTTACTGGTACTGCCCTAACAAAATACCATAGATTGGGTGACTTCAGGCACAGAAATTAATTTTCTCGCAGTAGTAGAAGCCACAAGTCCAAGATTAAAGTGCTGGCAGGTTTGGTTTCTTTTGAGGCTTCTCTCTTTGGTTCACAGATGATTGTCTTCTCACTGTGTCCTCACATGATCTTTCCTCTGTGTACGTACATCCCTGGTGTCTCTTCCTCTTCTTATTAGGTTACTAGTTATATTGGATTAGGGCTCCATCCTGTTCACCTCATTTAACCTTAATTACCATGTTATAGGCCTTATCTCCAGTTACATTGGGGGTTAGGGCTTCAACATATGAATTTTGGGGGACACAATTCAGTCCATAACACACACTATGTATGATTTAAATTCTTTGAAATTTGTTGAGATTTATTTTACGGTCCAAGATATGGTCTATCTTAATATACTATGTTTCACAAGCACTTGAAAAAAAAGTATGCATTCTGCTGTGTTGGGTGGAGTATTTCATAAATATCATAAAAAGCAAAAATTCTTTTGCTTGATGATGTTGTTGAGTTCTTCTATATGCTTGCTGATTTTCTGCCTATTTGTTCTATTAGTTGTTGAGAGAGTTGCTGGAGTCTGTAATTATAATTGTGGATTTGCCTATTTCTCCTTTCAGTTCTATCAGTTTTATTGATATTTGTTTGGTGTTTCACATACTTTGTGGCTCTGTTGTTTTGTGCATATACATTTAGGATTGCTACATTTTTGGTGGATTGACCCTTTTCTTGTGATATAATGTCACTCACTGTCTCTGGTAATTTTACATGCTGCAAAGTCTATTTTATCTGATATAAACAGAACCACTTGCTTTCTTTTTGACTAATGTTTTCAAGGTATACTATTTTTCTCTGTTTTTACTTTAAATTTGCCTATATAATTATATTTGAAGTGAGTTTCTTGTAAACAGTGTACAGCTGAATCATGTTTTTTAAAACCACCTTGCATTCTTTGTCTTTTAATTGGTGTATGTACACCATTTTCATTTGTGGTAGACAGAATAATAGCCTCTCAAAGATATCTGCATCCTAATCCCCAGAACATGTGAATATGATATTGATACCTTATATGGCAAAGGGAAATTAAGGTAATAGATAGAATTAAGGTTGTTAACTAGCTGATGGGGGTATCTGGATTATCTGAGTGTGCACAATATAATCACAAGGGTCTTTAAAATGGAAAAGGAAGGCAGAAGAGGAGGTCAGAGTGATGTGATGTGAGAAGGCCTCAACTTGCCTTTGCTTTTCTGTTTAGAGAACTTCCTATAGCAACACTTTTAGGATAGATCTTCAGGTTACAAATTCTCTTAGTTTTCCTTCATCTGAAAATGTCTTGATTTTTCCTTCATTTCTGAAGAATATTTTCACTGGGCATAAGATTCTAAGTGGACAGTTTTGTTCTTTCAGCACTTGTATCACTTCCCTCTGGCCCCCATGATTTCTGATGAGAAATCTACTGTCATTCAAACTGTTTTGTCCTATAGGTAAGATGTTGTGTTTCCCTGGCTACTTTCAAGATTTCTTCTTTGTCTTTAGTTTTCCGAAGTTTAATAATGTGTCTTGGAATAGATTTCTATACATTTATTTTGTTTTGGATTTGCTCAGCTTCTTGAATCTGTAAGTTTTTGTCTCTTGCCAAATATGGAAAATCTTAAGCCATTATTTCTTTGAGTACTTTTTCAGCCCTCTCCTCTTTCTTTGATCCTGCTGAGGCTCTGGTGACATGAATGTTAAGTCTTTTGTTATACTCCTCCAGGTACCTAAGGCTCTCTTTATTTTTTTCCAGCATATTTTCTCACTGTTTTTCTTATTGGGTAAGCTCTATTTTTCTATCTTCCATTTTCTTGGTTCTTTCCTCTGTTTCCTCCATTCTGCTATTGAGACTGCTTACTGAAATTTTTATTTTGGTTAATGTATTTTTTAGTTCTAAAATTTCCATTTGGTTCTTCTTTATAGCTTCTATTTTTTGATAAAATTTTCTATTTCTTTGCTGAGGCTTTCTATTTTTTAATTTGTTTTCAGTGTTGTCTTAGCCCAGCTGTTTTCTTCCTAGTTCTTTGGCTAGAGAGAACAGGCTTTTATTTGGCTTATTTTTGTTTATGCCCATTGGTGCTTCTGAGTTATCATATTATTTAACTCCAAATCTGTTATAAATGAGGAAGAAGGAAAACCCAGGAACTCACAACTGTATTTTTCCTAGGGTCCTGAGATCCCTAGCTAGTCTGCCTTTTTATTTTTACCTTCAGAGTCTTCTTATTTTTATTTTACATACAATGTCCAGGGTTTTGGTTGTACTTAGTGGGAGGAATAGGAGAAAGTGCTCAAGGTCATGACCTCAGTGAGATCTTTCCTGATACTACTCTATTTTCAACTGAATTCCTGTCTCCTCCCCTAAGCCTGGAAATCACTATGCCTTTCCCTGCTTTATTTTTCTCCCTAGAACTTATCACCTATATTCTATATATTTGATATATTTACTCATATTATACTTATTTATTTATTATCTTTTTCCTCCTTCTAGAAAATAATTTCTATGCTGGCAGAGATTATTTTGTTTTAAGTGTTTCTTAAGTCCTGTATATCCAACAATTTGAATAGTGCCAGATGCTCAAAAATATTTGTTGAATGAATGATTAAATGCATGTCTAGTTATGCTATCAAACTTTACTTTGTCATTGACAATGGCAAAGACAGAGTAAGGGTTGAAGTCTTCAAACTCTTTTCATAGCTTTCAGGCTTGTTTGCATACATCAGTCACCCAGCACATTAAACCAGACTCCTGAAGGTACGTTTTATTTAACTGCAATATTAAATTAACATGAAGAATCAAATTCCAGTAGCACTTGTAACTCATGAGAACAATATTTAGGCCAACAAAATACCTAATGTAATAACTTTCTATTGAACTTACCAAGATTTTGTATATTGGAGTATGATCTCATGCAAAATAAAAGCACTGACTCATTTAGCACATAGTATTATCAAGACTGGCTCATTTATGTGTATATTTTAGTCCTTGACTACTTCACTGAAAGCAGGTGCTGAGCTATGTCTGGAGATGTGGAGTGGGAAGTGCAGAGTCCTTCTCAGCAGGTGCACATGTGCATTTTTATGGACCCAGACACCTTAGCTGATGTCCCATTTGCTCATCAGCATCTCCCTTTGGAAATGAATGGCTGCTCCATGAACTAAAATGGACTAAAAGGGAGAGCTGGAGTTAGTATCTTCTTAATTTGATTTGAGGTGAAATTTATCCTATTTTTAAATAATTCTAAAATGCCATATGAAAAGGAGGATTTTGTTTAAAAAGCTAAAGAAATAAACATTCAGATTTTCAGTTTGGCAACCAACTTTTGGGTCTAGTGAACATCTAGCTTAAGGGTATAGGAAAAAAGACTGCTTTTAAAAATCATAAATCTTGATTTCTTTTATGCTGATTTTTCTGATGAGCTCAACATTCTTAGTTAGCAGTACTTAGCCAAATCCTGGGTTTTATTATGAGACACATGTAGAAAAAATAAAGGAACTGAAGCCTGAAGGAGAATCTTCAATTTATTTGGCATGTGTACTTTGGTCTCCTCCCAGTTGCTTGTGTTTTTGTGGGTTTCTGCTGAGTTTTTAGCAACAAGTGGGGCCTGACATTTCCTTAGCGTATCCATGAGGTCAGTTTTATTTCTTGTGCAGACTGTTTATTTAGTTCACTGCATTAACAAACCATTGGGATGAAAACAAACTGCCATGAACAGAGGCAACTTTCCTAATTCATATTAGCATATACAACTGCATTACAACATCTCCACTTTCTATTTTAAAAAAACAAAACAAAAAGCAAAACAAAAATGCCTAAAATAAATCATTCTGCCAACCAAACCAAAAGTCCTCTCCCATGGATTTGGCAAAATCTCCAAGTTTTCTTACACTCTCCTTCACTCAGAATGTGATTTATTCTGCTTAGATTTTGCTCATATTGCATTGTAGACAATAAAGCTGTTAGTAGGATTTACCTTCTTGTTCTTTTATTTTGTTGAGAACGAACTTCTGCAGAAAATGCCATACAGCACTTAAAAGAAGACAGATTGGAAATGGAAGCCTTTGCTAAGCCCTGAAACATGAAATCCTGAGCCTGAACGTTGGCTTAAAAATTCATCCCGTCCTAGATAACCTGGCTTGATAAAGCTAGGCTGGTAAGAATCTCACGTACAATACAGTGTGGTTTATCATGTTACAGGTCATTTCCTTTACTTTCCTAAACATGTTTTTCAAAATGATTTCAAGTTGATCCAGTTGCCTCTAGCAGAGTATATTGAAAGTATAACTGCCGTAAATATGACAGATAACTAGCAACTGTTGTTGAAAAACTGACACTGCATTGGAATTACTTCAACAATGAAGTCGTGCTTTGCAAAAGCCACACACTCTGAAATATTTGTCTTTGTGATAAGCTTTTGCATGAAATCTGTCCTGATGTTAACATTGAGAAGACACATTGTGCCATGTTTAATTTTTGAGTTGCAAATCTTTCCAAGAAGGCAAAACAAACTAAGGGATGTTATATACAATTATTGATTCAGGTTCAATATTTCCACACTGATTTCACAGATATTTTAGTTTTCTCCCATATATCACAAAATAGACTCTATCCCCATTAGCCATTAACTACGTACCCTTGGATTTACTCTATGACGTTTGGCCTGATGAGTGTATTATTTCTGTATAGATAGATAATATGGCAATATATAATGTTAAATGGGTCTTTGGGAAGAAAATGGAATTTATAAAAATAATCTAATCCATGTGGATATTTTCCAGCTCATCTCAGTGCTCTTTTAATCCATGCTTTTTCTTAAATACTGTATTTGCAATTTAAGCACTGCCACATGCTGCCACTGCTGTTACAAAGATACATTAGATTGATAGAATGATGCTACATTCTTTATGACTGGAGAAAATAATGACTTCCTCTGTTCTCTCTAATCATGTTTTTATGGTTTGTTTTCCAAAATACTGCATACTTGACCTTAAAAGGGGAAAAAGACTGCACATTTCATTTAACGAGTAATAAAAAGTTGGGTACTCATTTTGCATTTAAACCTGTGGGGAATACATTTTACTATAAGATATTTTCATTATGATCCTTAGGTCTCAGACAATTCTAGCTGGCTCTGGCTGCCTCAGTACTGCATGTCTCAATAATTGAAAATAGATGCAGTGGACTTTGACCTATTTTACTTTCTATGTTTCCAAGTTGAAAACCACTTTCCAGTCTTTGAGATTTTTAGAAAGCCACTATTTCTAGGAGAAGAAAAAAATCAAAAAAACTCATGCTTGATTTTCTTCCATCTTCACTAAGTTACCTTTTATTAGTTCTCCCATTACAAATCCTAGAATAACAGGTGATGATGATACTGTCTGTTGCACCTTGTTTAAAAGATAGAACACTTCTAATTCACTCCTCTTAGAAAAGTACATTATATGAACAATTTGCTGATTAAAGTATACATTTAAGAAAGCTAGTCCTCTTCAAACCTTCAAATCTCTTACATCTGGCAATTTGTGTGTCCAACATTATTAACATAAATGGGAAAAGCCTCAATCAGGCTAAGGATACTTAAAACTGTTTTAATACATAATAAAAGGCATAATTACTCTATTCATTTGGAAATGAAATAACATTGTAGATAAGACAAAAAATTAATTTGTAACTTGCCCTTTAGTTGGTTAAGAATAGAACCCCTTCTAATTGTGGCTACATAGACCTTCTCTATAGATTATAAGGTTGAGGAATAGAATAATTTTTTTTTTAAGATAGATTTACAACATTTTCTAACCTTTTAATTTTGGCCAGATACTTTTAATAAAAGTGTATTACATTTGTGTAATGATGTGTCTAAAGCTTTTTAGTTAGCTGGTTAGCTTAGTAGACTGCATAATTTACATGTGACCCTGATAATCATATAGTTTAGAATATCTTTTTTTTTTTTTTTTGAGACAGAATCTCACTCTGTTCCCTGGGCTAGAGTGCCGTGGCGTCAGCCTAGCTCACAGCAACCTCAAACTCCTGGGCTCGAGTGATCCTTCTGCCTCAGCCTCCCGAGTAGCTGGGACTACAGGCATATGCCACCATGCCCGGCTAATTTTTTTCTATATATTTTTAGTTGGCCGATTAATGTCTTTCTATTTTTAGTAGAGATGGGGTCTCGCTCTGGTTTCAAACTCCTGACCTTGAGCGATCCGCCCACCTCGGCCTCCCAGAGTGCTAGGATTACAGGAGTGAGCCACCGCGCCCGGCCATAGTTTAGAATTTCTACTTTAGTTATTGAAGATTATATGACATTCATCTCTAAGAAGTCTGGAAATTTCAAGTAATATGTTTTAGAAAGTATATTTCAGATGATCGTATTTTTAAAAATTCTCACTAGCAACAAATGAGCAGCAGTTTGATAAGTCTATCTGTTTTGGGGGGGCTACTTGTAGAAAGATGCTCAGAATTTCTATTACTATCATTAAACTTCTCTTATCTTCAGTAGAGTATTGAGTCCATGTTCTGTAGCCTCTTTGCAGAATGAATTAGTTTTAATGAAACATAAAATATTCATAATCCACCTAATTCATTTAATGATTATTCAAGAATTTGATGTTTCTATTGCTTTCTAACAGTGTAGAAAAACATGTTTCACTTATCATTAGGATTTATTTGACAAATGTCAACTAATTTTCAAAATATCTAAGTTGATCAGCCTTAAAATTTAATCAGAAATTAGTGACTAAGTTGTTATTCTAAGTCTATACATAATCAAGGCAATGTACTGCCACTTTTTAAATACAGTTTTCAGCCTTGTTATTTTCAGTTTTTATAACTGATACTCATAATCACAAAGGCTCACTCCATAAGAGAGGCAAACAGCAAAACATGTGTGGAGGTTTGTATGTATATAAAACTGGGACTCAGGGAAGTTAAGCAACTTTCTCTTGGCCTCACTGTCACTAAATTGTGGACTCATCATACTTTTGGACCATTTACATGCACTCCAAGTTTTATTTGTGTGGTGTGTGGATGGTCTTTCCTAGACCTGGGATTTTTGGATTAGGTGAATTTCCTTATATGTTTTTATTTTATTTTTAGATATCCACTTCTGTTTTCCTCTGGTAGCATCTGGATTGTTCTAAGTATCTTGCTGTAGCTATGTTAGGGCTGGGGGATTCTGAGAAATAAAATGAGAAGTTTGACATCATGAGTCTAGAATGAAAGTAAATTAGGATTTATTGAAATGTACACCAGGAAGCTCAGGCACAAAATTGTTTGAAAGATTAAGCCTGAATATACAAGTCTTCCTATGTATTTCACAATGTATTCTTTTGTGCCTACATTACCTATTAAATTTTTATAAGCATTTTTTATTCAAGCCAGAGCTAGAAAAATGAAAGGATCAAAACATTTATTCCTCAATTTCCTTGAGCTATGGTATAAATCCCTTCACATTGGTGAATGTATTCATAGAAACATATGTTTGTCAGAGAAAATTATCCAGTTTCCCCTTAGTGAAACACTCATTCAATTTATCTGTGTGTGTGTGTGTGTGTGTATCAGGGTGTGATAAATTATTATTTCCACAAACTCATATTTTCTTTGGGTTGGCTATAAGATATTACTAAACAAGCTATCTTGAATTAATGTGAATATAATTTCCTCTTGTACTCTTTAACAACTATGTTTTGTAATTTTTCCTTTAATAACTATAGATATTGAAGATATCTTAAGGTATTTCCTTAAGATATTTGTTATAGCAAATGAAAATAACCTTCCCGGCTTTCAGCTTTCATCTTCATGAAGTTCTTTTTTGGATAATAGTTGCAGGCACATTTGTGTTTCCACCTTTATGCTACATAATAGGAGAGCTGTCCTCTAAAGTGTGTATTGGTACACTTAGAGCTGGTTTTGGTTGACACAAATTAATTAGAATTGTAAATTATTACATAACTCTTCTATTCTTCATTGGGAGCTGTAGTTAAAATGCTGGCACTGGCTAATTAACAGGCTCAATTCCGCCTTTTCAGTGAGGCCAGTCCATAAAGGATTTGATGCTTTCTTTCCTGAAACAAACAAAAACAGCTTTGGAACTGTCAGAAATAACAGCAGCTCTTGAAGGCTAATCATTACCAGCTTTTGTCATGTGGTTGTAATTGTTGCATGAATTCTGCTTCAATCAGGGAAAAATATGCTTAAGTGCCAGTAAAAGTTTTTATGCTGCTATGAAATTTTGCAATTTATGGCTTTGTACAGATCAGTCTGTGTTACTAGGCAACACTGTATGTGTCGTTCATTCAGATTGTTCTTTAATCCCCAGTGTTGCTACAAATTCTAGATTAAAACAAATCATAATAAACTATTATAACATAGGGTTAATTTCTGATGACAACAGTGAAATGGAAGTTGTGATGCTGAAAAAAGGAAGCAGTATTAAAAAAAAAAAACCACTTGATGGGAAACAATAAGAATATTTAGAGCTGAACTGTATTCACCTAAGGAAAAAAAAAAAGTGGTTCCAAATGGATTTAATGATCATGTAGTTCTCTGATTGGCCATTAAACGGGCTAGGTTTTTGGCACTTAAGCAATCATATTTGTGATGCTGGTTTTAATTAAGAAGTACACTGCAGGGTATTCAATGACCAGGGAAGTGTGGCATTGCTGCCTGCTTGCTCTGCATCCATATGCATGTGACAGAAGATAAAACCCTGAAAGAGATATAATGGCTGTCTCCCTCCATCTTGAAATAGTCTGCCTGAGATTATGGGTTGCTGCGCAGACCAAGTCTTAGAATCTGCATGAAGTCTGAGCATTCTCATTTAATATGCAAGAAATTGCAACATCTTCCTCAAAACAATACCAAATTAATTGGCAAAAACAGAGTCACAGACATTTCAGAGATGTTTGATGACTCAGAATGGTATTAGAGAAACCCTAGAACCAGCGTTGGAATAACCGTAGTAACCTTGGTTTGTGGTTTGGAAGTGCTTACTTGTTTGAATGCTTTTGGTGTTTTGAATTTCTGTTACTGTTCTTAAGCAGACTACTGATATTTCAAAAATAGTCCCTGTGCCAAAAAAGTCACGTTTTAAGCAGAAGTTCCCTACATTTTATTTTAGTACAACTCTCACATGTAGGAAATGTGCCTTAGGTGAGTGCATGGGGCTTACCTGCCTAGGAAATGGGAGACTTGAGTTCAAACTCCAACTGAACTCTGTCCTCATGTACTAGGTCCTAACTACTCAAAGTGTGACCCACAGAGCAGTGTCAAGAGAATTCTCTGGGAGCTTGTAGGAAATACAGACTCTCAGGCCCCATCCTAGACCCACTACATCAGAATTCTCAGGTGAAGCATATTGAATGCTTTTAAAATTTGGGAAGCACTGCTCTAGAAGCACAGATCTAAAGCAAGACTGGTTTCCTCCCTGCCACAGGTCCTTTGCTTTAGTCAGTGTCTCTCCAGCTGGATGTGTGACTCCCAGAGACATGTAGAAGTTTTCATTGTGAAGAACTAAAGAGGACAAGCTGCAGAGATGGGGATGGCTCATTAGAGAAGCTTCTGCTTGAAAGGCTAGGCTTCTCTTCCCTAATTACCTGCAAACCTAGCTTCCCCTTCGCCCCTTTCCCAGATTCCCTGGGGGGTGATTTGTCATTTCCTTTATTGCCTTTTCCTATTCTCAGGGCTGACCTATGGTGTGATTTTAAGAGCCCTAGAAACATCTTCTGCTCCAAAGTTCTCTCCCCTCTGTCTGATATTTAAGAGTTGGAGTTCCACTTCTGATGTTCCATTGCATGTAAGGCATTGTTCTGTGTTAAAGTAGAAAATCTTATGCGATGGCTGGGTTCGCCTTTTGAGGCCTTGATGTCTGTTGAATAAGGGGGTTGGAGAAGACCTTATCCAGTGAATTTTCCTTTCCTAAAATTAATAACATGTGAAACTTTATTAGAGACTTCTGACATAACTAAAATCTGACTTGATAAGAGGTAGGGGGAGAAAGATTTATGAAAGTAAGTTATACAGTAAGTAATAGATTAGCCAAGAGTTGCCTTTTGGGCTGGTGAAAAGAGTTGGTGATGTGGGGACATGGGCCGTAGGAAGGAAAGCCAGGAGCCTAGTATGTAGTGACAGACAGTGGGCAGACACCGACAGCAACTGGAGTGACTTTCCAGTTGTGTCCAGAATGGGCTCTGTTCATTATCCTGTTTTTATTGTCCTTTGCTTCTTAGTAACAAATGTTTTTTGGAGAGCTCATTTGTTATATTGTGGCTGCCCAGCAACTGAACAGTGGAATTGATGCTGCACACAAGCCAGCAGGTTTGGGGGAAAATTCTTTCTGGGGCTGTCACCGGCCTCCTGACCCCCCAGTCTGTAGGTTCACCAGTGGGAGTGGGGGGAGAACTCAGTGTCCAGTGCCAGTAGTGTGGGTGGGATAAAGCCACATCTTACTGCCTGTTTCTGAAGGCTGGCTTCAGATAATTTGTGTGTGAGTTGATTTTTGCACCTCCAGATCAAGATGTCCACCCAGTAGGCAGTTAGGAATATGAGCCTACTGGGCTTGGGAGGAGGAAACAGTTTTAAGAAAGCCAGTTGCGTCAATACAGAAGACAGATAGAAGGAGCTTCCTTTTGTTCAGGTCTGTGTATAGAAAGTCAAAGTGAGTAATCTGTATATGTTTAGGTCAGGATAGCTTCATAATTGGTCATTAAACAATATTGGTTGTGTGTTTATGTTTTTATGATGACAATTTTGCAGAAAAGGAAAAAAAATTTGCTTGAGGATTCAAAATATTTGGATTATGATAATGTGAATTCTCCCATCTCATCATTTTCTTTTTTTTTTTATTTCAGCATATTATGGGGGTACAAATATTACAGTTACCTATATTGCCCATGCCCCCCTCCCCCCTCGAGGCAGAGCCTCAAGCAAGACCATCCCCCAAACGTTGCACATCTCACTCATTATGTTTGTATTTACCCATCCCCTCCTCCCCCCTCCTACCCGCCCGACACCCGACAAATGTTATTCCTATATGTCCACTTAGGTATTAATCCGTTAATACCAATTTGCTGGTGAGTACATGTGGTGCTTGTTTTTCCATTCTTGAGATACTTCACTTACTAGTATGGGTACCAGCTGTATCCAGGAATATACAAGAGGTGCTATATCGACATTGTTTCTTAAAGCTGAATAGTACTCCATGGTATATATATACCACATTTTGTTAATCCACTCATGTATTGATGGGCACCTGAGTTATTTACACAACTTTGCAATTGTGAACTGTGCTGCTATAAACATTCGACTGCAGGTGTCT
>VBSM01000272.1:8573359-8588174 GCA_008086735.1 Cheirogaleus medius | reverse complement strand
CTGAGTATCCCTCAGTCAGCTGTAGGGCCCCAAAAGGGAAGGTCCCATTCCCTGTAGATGCCTCCGGCTGGTGGCTATATTGTCTCTCTCGGCAGCCGCAGTAGGGCCGGGTGAGGGGAGAGTGCAGCAATATGGCGCCTGCTGCACAGTTGGGTCTGTGCACACGGAGGTGCCCCAAGGGAGTTGGGAGCCTGGTGCAGCATCTGCAACAGGCTTACCACTCGCTGGCGGCGGCCGTCTCTGAACTGGTGTCCACAGGTCTCTCCAACTGCTGGCGAGCCCACCAGCAGTCTGAGATGCAAGGGAGGGGGAAGTTAACTGTTCCACCTACCCTTGCTGCTGGTCTCCAAACTGCTGCTTCAGGAGATCTCTTCTCCCAATTCTCCTCCACAACTTCCCCCCATGGAGTCTCCTGCAGTCTCCGGCACCTCTCCTTCCGACTCCCGTCTGATGTATGGTCGTCTGCTTGCTTCTTTCTTCTAATATCTTCTAGAAGCTGTCTTTTCTGCAGAGACACTATGTCTGGCGGTGTTTCTCATCCGTCCTCTTGCTCCCTCATCGTTTTCTTGACTCCATAGGAAACTAGAAAATTACTCCATTGCTTTTAATTTCAACTGCTTTCTACGCAAGGTGGATGCTTTTACAGGCAAGAGGGGAAGGGGAAGAGTATGAAGGCAGGAATTTGAGAGAGCGCCCCACACTCCAGGATGTGGCGTTCATTCCTCCCCTCTTGAATAGATTGAAGGAAACACAAAAAGTGCTTGGTGTGAGTGGATGTCTTGTGGATAGTGAAGAAAAGGCTGTGTTTTGCTCTGGGGCAATGTGGTGTAGAATGGAAACAGTTTGTGTTAATGGAGGAGCCCATGGAGAAGGAGGAAGAGGAGAAAGGGGAAGGGGAGAAGGAGGGGTGGGAGGAGCTAAGCACCCCGTCAGCCTGTTGGGTGAACACCATAAGGCTCTGCCTTGATCCTTTCTTCATGTCCAAGGTACTCTTCCCCCAGGGGCTGTGAGGGTTGCTGGCCCACAGCTGAGAGCTGAGTTTCCTCCTCTGGACAATGGCCCTCTGCTGGAGAGAGCCATCTAGGTGTCACTCTTGAAGGGCAGACTACCTCCAAAGACTGGTCAATGTGGGAGGTTAAAGTTCAGACCTATAAAGGCATAGAGATAATATAAAGGGTGCAACCCAATTGGGTGTAACTGTGGTCATTCCAGCTCCAGAACTCCCTGTGGGATTGTCTGATACTTGCATTGAGATTGTATCCTTGCAGCCTCACTTCATCCTCTTCCCAGTCTTGCTTCCCTTATTTCCTCACAGATGTTGATCCTGGGAGCTCTCCTCAAATCTTGCACAAACCTTTATCTCACAGTCTTCTTTAAGGGTAACCTGATCTGTGAAACCTGCAGGTTCCCTCAGGGACCTGGGATTTGCAAAGACCCAGCATTTCATAGATTTTAGAGTTGACCAGACGTCATCACAGCAATTTTACCTGGATCTAATGAAAGTGACGGGAGACCCCAGGTGGTGTTAGTTATTTACATAACTCTGTTAACGTCATGCTCTAGATAATGTTTGGAATTAGCTCCACATGTATGTAGGCAGTGTATCCTATACTTATTCCTGAATTTGCTTGTAGCAATGTTCTGGAATCCTTTTCAATACAGCCACCAAATAATAGTGTTGGGGTCAGGTAAAACAAAAAGAATTTCCAGATCTGTTTTCTTGAAGTAGAACATCTTGGCTTATATCTTATATAACAAAATAAAAAGGACTTTCTAGAAAAAGTATTCAGAGAATGGCCTCAACTTTAATTTGGAGTCATAACTTCTTTTTAGGCATTGAATGTGGAGAGGGAAAATAAGAAGGAGCAATGCTCAGCTCTCTTATTTAAAAATTGGTTCTGGGCTCTTAGAATGACAGAATGCAATTTGACATCAGAAAAACATATAGTTCTTTATGAAAGCTTTTGTGTTTTTCTCTTTTGTATTGGTATTCTTGAGTCAAAAAACTAATTAAAGCATAGGCTGGAAGCTGCATCCCTGATATTATTGCTCCTAACAATGTCTGGATATGGCCCTTACTATCAGAAGATTGTGAAAGGCACATATAGTTCAAGGGAACAAAAGTTAATCTTTAACTTCTGTAAAATTAGTCCCTTGCCATCAGTATTTTTTAAAATGTGAGGTTATATTAAAATAACATTCATAATTTTTGTGCTTGCATGTGGTAAATGGAGAAAATGCTTACTTAGAATGTATACTTCCATGTATTAGCTACATATTGATTTAAATTTTAAAATAAAGATGATATTGTTTTACATTTTGTAATAACTATGGAATATGAGAACTTGATAAAAACTGAGCCCAACACTGTGTTAAATGAATATAAAGAGAAAACTGTTGAGATGGTTTAACATAAACACCCATTGGATGGACCCTGGGAGTGTTCCCTGAGGAGAGGGTGCTCATACCCGCTCTGAGCAGAGCACAGGGGCCCTGCCTTATGCAAGGCATTGGATAGTCCTTGGCAAATAGAAACAGCAGGAAGTGACACATCAGGTTGGTAGAAAAACATGAGATTGATGGAGCATGAATTCTGAGTAAATCAAATTATGAAGATACTCCACTTGATGAGGAATTTTTCTGTTTCCCACCATTAGGACTGGGTACCACTTTTTGAGAACCACTGGACTGTCCATGATGAGATGAACAGTTCCTTATTTTAGTATTGTGGGCTGGAATTTCTCTTAAGGAATTTTTCTGAGGACATATCCTGACAGTCCACTTGGGGGAGAAAACGAATCTCTAGGAGGGAGGGCATGGCATGGCTGACATTCAATTCAGTAGGGGGTGGCTAATGAAATGAATATCTAGGCTGCTTTGTGTGAGGAAATAGAAATTGGGTTGCTTCCCCAGGGGAGGTGATGATAAAAAAAGGAAAGGTGCAGAGAAGGAAGGAGATGATGTGTGAGAGGGGCATAATTTGGGACTGCGTGGAGTCTAGGGGAGAAATGTTCCAGGGTACAGAGGACTTTTTGAATCCATGACATCCCTAATGACATAGCATGTCAGTGTGCTTTCCGTGCGTGTGTGTGTGTATATAAAACTGGAGCTGTTTCATGCCTGTATCACGTGGAATAGGGGCATCTTACAGCCTGTGTGGAACAATGAGATGATCTGAATTGGGGAAAGCAGATGGCTAGAATAAAAATAGAACATAGAAATGTAAGCTCCTCAAGTTTCTGCAGAAATTTCTGGAGATCTTGGACTTCTTTAGGAAGTCTGAACAAATCTCCTCTAGGGTTTCACTGGACCCAGAAGTCCCCACTGACATCACAATGACATCACTGCTCCTGTCAAGTGCGCCACTGAATGACTTTCATACCATAGTACTGAATACCCTTACATCAACAAGCTGCGTGGAATTGATGTTGCATTCTTGGATTTTAACAATAACACTACAAGAACAACCACCTAAGGATTAGGCCTAAGTGAAAAATGTTTCTTAAAAATGATCATTAATGTTGATCCACTCATGTATTGTTGGGCACCTGGGTTGTTTCCACAACTTTGCAATTGTGAACTGTGCTGCTATAAACATTCGACTGCAGGTGTCTTTTTCATAGAGTGACTTTTGTTCTTTTGGGTATATGCCCAGTAATGGGATTGCTGGATCAAATGGTAGATCCACTTGTATCGCTTTAAGGTATCTCCATATTGCTTTCCACAGAGGCTGAACTAGTTTGCAGTCCCACCAGCAATGTAGGAGTGTTCCTATCTCTCCGCATCCACGCCAACATTATTGTTTGGGGGATGGGTATATACAATCATAATGAGTAAGATGTGCAACGTATGGGGTATGGTCATGCTTGAGGCTCTGCCTCGAGGGGGGAGGGGGGCGTGGGCAATATACATAACCATAATATTTGTACTCCCATAATATGCTGAAATAAAAAAAAAAGATCATTAATGTGACTCTATGTCTCCATCCACAATCCCACTTGGGAAATTGCCTTAGGAATTCAGCATCAAGAAGGCTGCTACACTTGGGGACCTAGTCTGCTCTGGCTTTGAGAAAATGAGCTGAAGATTTAGTGATGCCTTTCAACCTGAAAGAAGCTGCAAGAAGCTCAGAACCTAGTATTTTTCTAAGTCACAACTACTTTTTTGCCCACATACTCAGTGGTTTTGCTTTTTCCTTTCGGTGGTTCTTCTGTCTGATTTCTTTTGTATTACCCTGTTTTAATGTGCTTTTCATTGGAAGCTGCTCAAATCCTCTATAGAAATATTTATAGTAAAAATAAAATACACATTTGATTTTGTACAATACAAATTTTCATCAAACTCACATCAAATGCTAGGATACTGTTGAGTGTCCTGATGGAGCTGCCAGAAGCACCCCATGCTCATATTTTATTTCTTCACTTAATGTCTTCTATGAGGATTAGCAGCAAAGTGGGACCCACACCTTTATTTTGTCTCCCATGGAAGCAGGAGTGTAACCCTTTAGCTTTACGTCATGCTACCAGCTGCTTCTGTTCCTAACATTCATAAATAAATTTAAAATGTAGCAATTTTGTAGAAGATTAATAGACTAATAGCCCCAGAAATGACACTGCTTTTTTTAACAAAATTTTTCCATGATAAGTTATTTGGGTGAAGTTTACATACAATGCAATTTGAGAAAGTAAGTGAGAGCACAGAAAAAAAGAGAAGGGAAAAATGCATTTTATAGGTTATAAAAATTGGGAGACCAACACTTCATTGTTTACCACAATGTACTGTAGCCAATTCACACAGCTTCTCAACCTCGGCACTACTGACATTTTGGACCAGATAGTTTTTTAGGCCTGTTCAGTGCACTGTAGTACGTTTAGCAGTATCCCTGGCCTCTACCCACTAGATGCCAGTAGCACTCTCTTCCCCCAAGTTGTAACAACCAAAAATGTTTCCAGATATTGCCAAATATCCCCTGGGGGGCACAATCACTCTGGGAATCACCGATCTACCTTTATGCTCAACTTTCCTATCATGATAGGTTGCATAGCTACTTGGCTGCTGGAACTTTTGTGTCATGGCTGTTTCCTCAGCCCATGATGGGAACCACCTTGTTTTTAAATATTTCAGGTCTAATTGTTCCTTTCTATCTGTTTTACAGGTAGAAGCAAAAGGTGAAGCAATATGTATGCTTTGCTTGTTCTATTGCAACTCTCTTCCTACCTTTCACTGTCTTGAATAGCATCCATTTTGAGTTAGTTTTCAATGTTGTTGCTAGAACTGTCCTTAGGACTCATGCATAATAATATCACCTTTATCCTCTGGGTCTCTGTGCACAGTTGAAATAAATCACATTTTTGTTTTAATTATTCCAGGTCTATTCCTCATCTAACTCTATTGCCAAATCTGAACTGTGTACCTTAAAAGAAAATCTTTCTCAGAATATAATGTGGTTTCTCCACAATATTTTCTTCAAAAAAACATCATTACATTAGGCTGTAAGAAAGTAAAACTTTGACATGAAAATTAACTTAGGAATTTCCTTTCCCCTTTCGTTTAGTAAATGCTATCTAAATTCTTGGCTTCAGAATGGACCAGAGCATTTAACTAATTACTGTGACAGTTAACAGTTGTAGCCTGTTTATTTGCTAGACCCAATATAAACTCATCCCAAATCAAATTACAATAAATGTAAAATCCAGCACTATGCTGTGTAAGGTCAATTAGTGCTTTCCATTAGTAAGCCCAATTTTCAAGGACAAAGACTATTGAAATTTTATCTTGAAATCCAGTAAGATGGGTTTAAGACAAAGTAAAATATTATCATCTTGATTTTGAATAATTAGGCATGGGCAATATTTTGGAAAGTACCTACACAATTCATAATTTGTAACACCACTTAGGGGACTGGGGGTAAGAGCAGGGAAGAGCAACATAGTCAGCAAATAAAAGCATAGATTCTGGAGTTAGAATGCCCAGGTTCAAATTTCAACTCCGGCATTTACTAGTCATACTATATTGGACTGATTAGGCAAGAACCTCTAAGCTTCTTTTTTGTCTCATTGGATAATAATAGAAGTAACATGATTGGTTTTTATGAGGAGAGAATTCTGTGCCTGTTCTATAATAAGAATTTGATGAATGATAACTACAATGATTTTGCAGAAGATTAGATTTTAGTGGATAACTTTGACAGAAAATCCATCCTCAACTGGCTTACGAAAAAAGGGAAGGCAAGTTTAAGAAAAAGAGAAGTCTGGTGAGTGGTACTAGTTCTTAACACAGAGAGTTACTTCTCAAACTATGTTGTAAGGACTTGGTTCCGCTCCATATCTTTGCCCAGTCTTTCACTATGTTGGCTATATACTTATGCTCCCTGTGAAAACTCCTGGAAACTCCCATGTCTCCCTTTGGAGTGACAAATATTAATATCTACAATATGTCCTCACATCCACTTAGGTCCCTTACAATAGGAAAGAAAAAGCATTTTGTCTGGTAGTTCCTGGAAAAACCAGGAAATTTACCATAATTGGGTTCATTTAGGTTATGTGCCCATCTCAGTGCAGCCAGAGGAATATGGTGGATTGATTTGCTTAAATCTTCTCACATCCTCTATAGATTTGGTGGCAATAATGGGGGTGAAGGCTTATCTAGATTCTGCACTAAGAGTGGGCACCCATATGGGAATAGGGAACTATTTCTGGAAGAAAGTAGAACAGATAAAGGAACTCAAGGAACAGCTATAAAGGTGATATCATCAATGGAAAGGGTATTCCCCATTCCCCCACTATCCTGTTACCACGTGAATAAATGAGAATAGCAGTTGCTTATTTAGAGAATTGCCTGCCTATCCTCTGGCTAATACACTTTCCATTGTGCACATTCAGTATTGCTTGGATGTTAACAACAATGGCCAGGAGAAGGCCACCAGTCAGAACGAATCTGCATCTGGGGCTTCTTGTGTCACACAGCGCCGGCTGGTTCTTAGCAGATCTGCTCCGGCATCTGCAGACACGACGCTCTCCTCTCTGTGGTGAACTCTAGGAGGGCTTCTCCCTGTTGGCTAACACCAGCTGCTTTCCATTTGCCATTTTGGAGAATTGAAGCTTATTTTTGGAAAATTATCATTTAGCAACTGTATGCGCCCATATGGCATAGCAGAACTTCATCAGGCTTGGAAGAGAAGTTCATGAGATATATCCCAACTCACTGGGAGGTTCAGCCAGGATCCCTATTTCTTATCTTGTTCAGTTTTTTAAAAGAAGCTTTATAGGACATGAAATGAATCAAGAACTGGGCCCAGGGGCGTTTTTGGCTCATCATCATTTGGATACTTGAAGCAAAGTAATCATAACAGCAAACTGGCTTTTAATAGTTTCAAAATTAACATCATTTATTCATCAAATTTACATCTCTCATGAATATAGATAAATATTTTCCTATTACACTGCTTGAAGGGTAAATCTCAGGGTCTCTAAACTCTTTGAGGGCTATTATACACAGCTTCCTTATATATAAATGATTTAGAGTTATATGTTATTAAAGCTAAATTCTCTCATTTTAAGCTTTTGAGGAAAAAAGTCTAGTAATATTTCTAATTCTGGCTTTTCCTGATTGTGGAAATTCATCTTTTTGGACTCAGCTACATCATTTCTCGAGTAAGGTGAGTTGGTTTGGTGAATGCGGGCCTTTCGCGTTGGATTTGGGCAGCGTTGGATGCTGTGCTCGTTGGCTCTATGAAACCAAGAGAACTCCCTGGTCACTGTCTACTAAGGAGGGCCCAGGTATTACACAGGCCACGTCTTTGGGTCCTCAGGTGGTGCAGGGCACTCATTTCCTCTCTTTGCTTACAATTTCATGGTCCAAATCATATTTATTATAATTGCTCATGCAACAGAATAGTATTTTACCACTGTGCCACCCCAGGGGGAAATCTCAGTTTACAATAACTTACAATAGTAGGTATTATACTAACCTTAGTCCCCTCTCACTATTGCTCCTTCCATATCACAACACTGCTTCCCTCTTACCACCCACATTGTTGAATGTCCTGGCCCTCAGTCTCTCATGAAACATATGAAAGAGGGGGAGTTCACATGACCCTTTATTAAGATAGGGACCAAGAAGTTTTGGGACTTAGATTACTCACCACTGCTGGATGGCCAACAGATGATGTGCTGGTCACTACAAAAGGGAAATTCTTATTGGTCATAAGCAGGAAGAAACACTTGCAGATCTTAGCTATAGATCATTGTATTCTGGTCCCTTGATGAGAAACATGTGGGGTGGGCAGGGATGCAGCCGGGCATTAGACACAGGTACAATCAAGGACTCAAGCATCTCCAAGGCTCTCTTTCCTTTTCTGTTAACTGCACTGTCCATGCAGACCAGCTTCCTTCACACAATGGGAGACATGGTGGGCCCCAAACTTACATCTCACAAATTCCAACACTGGGGAGAGGCCAACCCTTCATCAGTGCCTGTTTGAAAAATTCTTAGGAAAAACTGTGATTGGTCCACTTCAAGCCTGGAGCAATTAACTGTGGCCCGGGGGATGGGGTTAAGTAGGAAAATGGTTCATACTGAGGTGGTCCTGTCCTTGGGTGAGGCAGAACATTTCCACAATAAGGGGAGAAGGGACACTGTTCAGACAGTTCCATGGGTGTCCACTGTACAAACAGACAAGAGTGGAGGATGTAGTTACAGATGTCATGTTTTAACTGACTTGATCAAAATTTAAAATTTGGAAAATATCACTCTGATCATTAGCTCCAAAATTTTAACTCTTCCATTTCCTTATTCCCATTACATTTATTATTCATTCTCCTCAAGGCCTCCTCTATGGCTTTACAGGGGCTCTGTCCCTCCTAGCATGCAGCCTGAAATGCATGCAGCCTAAAATATGTAAAATTTATAGAGTTGAGTCTTGCCCGATCCATTCTGTCTACTGTTGATAGCTTTTCTCTCCCTAATATTTGAGTTCCCTCTTCCTGTGGTTGATTTGGGTCCAGTGGATCCAACATGGCCCTGGGGCCCTAAACATCTGTGTGCAGCTCTCCTGTGAGGTCTGCTCCCTGGCCTTTGAGGCAGTACGCGGCTGCCTCCAGCACTCAGTCCACGCCTCAGCATCTCTGTATCTTACTTGCTCCTGATTTACTTTCTTTGCGCTCAGAGATCTCATCCTTCATGCCAAGTATCTGAAATTCCCTGGGGTTTGTTTTCTTCACTCATCACTTTTATGACCTGCCTGAATCTATTTTCTCTTCTCTGGCTCCTCAGCTTGGCATGTATTGTTGAAAAAAATGCAGAGAGTTACAAAACTGAAAATCTATGGTATCAAAATTCTGTGAGTGTTTCCACGGCACTTGGCAATCAAGTTGCTTCTCTTCCACACTGCCACAGCAGCTGAAAAATGTTTATCATACATTCTCAACTATATGTTATACAACTCCAGTTCCTTGGCACAGAGTAGGCAAGCGATACAAAATTTACTGAATCCATTAATGAATTATTATTGGTTGAAAAGATGAATTTTTTCATGGGGGAATAAGAATTGAAATGTAAATTGGAATGTTGTCTATGTCTATATCTATATCTATATCTATCTCTTGAGTTCTGTTAGGCACCCAGATCTTTATGGTAAATATTCTTTTCTGTATACATTTTTAAAATATTCCAAAAATAGGGAATCTACCTAACCTCTAAATAAATTAAATAAATTCATTAAGGATAAATCATGGCATCCCATCCTAACATTTTGGTAAGTAGAATCTTAACTTCAATATTAAGTTGGTCTCACTGAAAAAGCAAGAATCATCACCAAAGTTATCGATATCTTTTCCACAAATTATACGGTGCAAAATCACAATATAATCTGATGAAATTAAAATAAAAATGAGGCATGTAACATGTTACTCACCCCAGTTAATAAATACATGATATGGGACATCTAAATATAATTATCTACCAGAAATCTTATCAGCTATCACCTATCAAATGATTCAGCAAGTTTGAAGTGCTTACTGTCCCTCAGATTAAAATGACTATTAAAAAAAAAAGAATGGTTATAAAGCTGATTAGGAGAGATTTCAAATAGAATAAGTTTATACTTTAATTGGGATAAGCTAGAATTTATTTTTTTAGAGGTGTTCCTTTGTGAAAATAGCAAAGGGCCTTTGGGGTGAGTGGCTGGCATTATATTAATGAAATTAAAATAATATAAAAGGAAAATGATATGCAGCATATGTAACCATACTTATTTATAAAATAACTCTATCCTTGGGAATGTGAATATAATAGTCTGCTTTGTGGAGATTGTGCACCAAGAGGACCTCCTTACCCACAGCTTCCTTCAGTTATTCTATACATCACCCCAATTCTTTGGCCACAGTTCTCTGGGCCAGAATGAACGCCTCAGCCTGCCGTGTGTGGACTTCAGGAGCAGCAAAGGCCTCTGGGTTGAAGAATGAGGCAACTGCCCAACAGGAATAGAAATGTTAAAGCATATTCTTCAGGCACGGTAGCATCCTTGCCCTTGGGTGTGGCACCTGGGTCCCTGTAGTAAATCTCTCCTTTCTGTTTAAATTTAGTAGACACTCCATGCTGCTGAGGCTGTGGTGAGATAAATTCGTACCCAGTTTATGGTATTGTAAATTGTTACATGTCTTCTGGAAAATATTTGGCAACATGTATTTAGAATATTAAAAATGTTCATCTCTGTATACTCAGTTGTGGCACTTCTATAAGTGTGAGGACTTTATCAGATTCATGTACCTGAATGTTCATTTCAGTGTAATTTATTATACCAAAAAATGAGAAAAGCGCTCAAAGTTCCAATTTGGTGACTAGCTTACTATACCACAGTGTGTTTGTATTTTGCAATATTATGCAAATATTAAAAGGTTTTAGAAAAATATTTAATGGGGTAGGAAACTACTATGCTATGACATTAAGTGAAAAATATATACACAAATTACTATACACATTATGGCTTCAGTGTTATGATTTATTCATGTATGTGTATATAATGAATAAAAAAGGTAGAAAAAAATGCACCCAAATGTTAAAATGATGACTTTTGAGTGGGAGAGCTAAACATGACTTTTATTTTTATGTTTTTCTATATCTTCTAACTTTCCTACCATGATAATGTATATAATCATAAAAATTTTATCATTAAAAATTGAGTAAAATAATGTATTATTTTAGTGTTATAAGGAATAAGTTTTTTTTTCATTATGTGAAAAAGTTTGGAAAATTCAAAATGGTGTGTTTATTCCATGTTGTGAGATAGAGCAAAATATTTTTTCTTTATCTTTTCAATGGCAAGATATAAAATCAACCCAAGTGCCTGTCAATTCATGAGTGGATTATTAAAATTTGGTATATGTATACAATGGAATATCAATGATAAGAAATGACAGTGATCTAGCACATCTTATATTTTGCTGGATAGAGCTTGAGCCCATCCTCCGAAGTGAGGTGACACAAGAATGGAAGAATAGGCTCCGGCTCCACATGTATTCACCACCAAATTGGCACTAACTGATCAATACTATGGTGCTCACATGGTAGTAATATTCTCCAGGGATTAGGAGGTTGGGGGGAGGGTGAACTCACACCTAATGGACACAGTGAGCGTTGTAGAGGGGAAGGGCATGCCTCTAATCCTCACTTAGGTGAGATAAAGTCATAAAATGTAACCAAAATGTTTGTACCCTCATAATATCCTGAAATAAAAATAAAAAAAAAAGAATTGGTGGTAATGCTATTTTAATACTGTTACCCATTTTCCCAAAGTAATGAAATAATATTAAAGAAAAAATGTAACTAACAAAGTATATAGTTCATACTATTTGCCTATAGTTAAATTAAAGATGTTTTGGTGTTTGAAATAAAAAAAACAAAACAAAACAAAACCACAAAACCAATAGTATTAAGCTATCAGTTATATAAAAATTTAAATGAAAATATGTTAATACTTATTCACAGTTGTCTTATTTTAAAAATAAATCAGCATCCATTTTAACTAATGCAGATAGAATACATTAAAATAAAATTATTTTAAGGTAAATATAACTTTGACGGATTTTAATTAAGTAACAACAGTTTAGAGATATATACATATATATGTGTAGAATATATACTTTTTTTAAAACAGTAAGGCATACTTTATGATATATAATCTTTTTACCACAAACTATATACACTCCTCAGATATGAAATCAAACTAATATGACTAGGAAGACACTACTACTTGGGACCAGAATGACACCTTTACAAGTAGTTTAACTTTTATATGTGACTTTAGTAACATCGTTATACAAATAAGCCTTCTTACTGGCATTGTTTTGGCAGTGTAAATCTCTAAGACACTGGTTGAATTTCACAAAGTGTTCTGAAACTTGACAACTACTGCTTGGCAAATCTTTGTATATAAAATGTGTAGTAGCTGGTACAATTGGGCCACAGTTGTTTACAGCGAAACAGGCACAAAAGCTTTGCTGTCCTTTGACTATTGGGCAGAACAATCTTGAACTCTGACCTCCTGTTGCTTGTCTAAAGACTTAACATATTCTAAATACCTTTATGCGGAAATCAAAAATAACAGGCCAAGAGCAGACTAGGGGATTGCATTTTTGTCAGTAAAATTTCCCAAACCAATAATACATTCATCCAGTTTCTGACATTATTCTTCGAACAGCCATCAGCTATCTAATGCAAAATGTGGCTTTGCTTTATTTTGTTGCAAAGGGAAAGAAAAGCTTTTGTTCAGAGCTTTAGAAAAGTTGGTTCAGTCCGTGTAATCCATTTTCTTCTTAATTCTGAAAAGTAGCTAATGCTCATTGGGTAGCGAAGTGCTGTGGAGGAATGTTTCTCTTGCTCCTTCTTTCACAAGATGACTTCACAGACAGGTTTCAAACATGTCATTCAACCTCAAAACATGGTGCAGGTTTCCTGGTGGATGAGTTTACATTGTCCGAGGGGCGGTAGGAAAGCGTGCTCATTTTTGTTGAAAGGCCTGAGTGGGATTTGGCTTTTGGGGGGATATATTTTAAAAGCTGGAGAAAATATTTTTTAAATTTTTTCCCCAGAAAGCCATAAAAAAGAGGATTCAGGCAATTGTTAAAATATGCTATGCAAATGGTTATGGGCATGGCAGTGTCCACAATATCTGCAATTTTACAGTCATGTATGATGCCCAGCTGAATCAACACATCCAGAAAAGTGAATATTTGGTGGGGAACCCAGGAAAAGAAAAAGAAAAGCACAATTGCCATAATTATCTTAAAAATATCATCATTTCTTGGCTTGTTCTTCTGAATTTCATAAGCTTTCTTTAGGGCCTTCCAAATAAGAGTATAACTTGTAAGAATGATCAGAAAAGGAAACAGGAAACCCAGAATATTTTTGGTTAGGCCCAGCCCTATGGGGAGGGTTGAATTTTGGGACTCGTAATGGAAAGCACAAACCGTAATATTGGTGTTCTCGATGAAAAATACATTTCGGTGGATTATAGCTGGCAAACTAGCCAAGCCAGCCAGCAGCCAAATAATGATGCAGGTGACTTTGGCTACAAGCATTGTGCGTCGAAGGCGGGACTTCATTGGATGGACAATAGCCAGGTAGCGATCGATGCTGAGACACGTGAGTAGAAACACACTGGCATAGAGGTTGAAACTGACACTGGCTGAAGCAATCTTACATAGGTAATTACCAAAGGGCCAGCGATATCCCATAGCAGTGTAAACAGCCCAGAGTGGCAAAGTCAGTAAAAAGCATATGTCAGCCAGTGCTAAATTCAAAAGAAAAACACTGGCCACTGTCTTCAGTTTCATGTAAAAGTAAATGACTATCACCACCAAGCTGTTTCCAAATATTCCCACCACAAAGATGATACTGTATAAAGTAGGAATCATGACAAATATATAATTGTGCCTTCCAGCTTTGGGACAGTCATCTTGGATTCTTTTAATACCATCTTCGGTAGAAGAGTTGAGAATCATTTTGATCTCCTGGGTTGAATTTATCTCAGACACTATACCAAATGCACCTGGAAAAAATAAAAGTAAAAAGGGGAAAAAAAGTTTTAAACTTCCAGTTGTAAACAATAAGCTTCATTTCTCAATTATAAATTCAGTAACACAACTTTTTCTTAGGAAAAAATATTGGATCATATTTTCTAGAGAAACACTGTGAACTGCTAAAGTCTAAGATTGTACATTTAATTTTTAGAACATATTGCTTTTATAGAAAGTGATAAGTATCTTCCAGAGAAATGGAAGTGGGGTTGGATTTGACTAAACCTAGGTTCTAACCTAGGTTCTAACCTATCTAGGTTCTTTTCATTTTTTTAAATAAGTAAATCCTAGCTTCCAAATTGATTAAAAACATAACCTAAATCTTAGAAAACACTACTGAATTAGTCATTCAGAAAGACGTGAAAGTTTTTCCTGAAGTGAGCAAAGCTAATTAATTTATCTTTAAACTCAGAAGTGTGACACATCTGTACCTTATTCTTTAAGCAGTTTCTTTCAGCTCACAATCTTTACTTAGGTATAAAAATTATTAACATCCTCCTTTAAGTGGTCAGAAGAGCTGCCTTTAGGTCACTGAGGAATTGGTCATTGTGGGAAATGATTTAAGAGAGCTAGGAGGGAAGGCTCAAGGCTTTGGGAAATAGCATCCTTTCCCTGGTTTTCTCGGCCTCTACAGGCAGTAACTTCATATTTTTTAACTTCCAACTCTGTGTAGAAAAAGGGCCTGATTCCATACGAAGTGAAGAATTATTTTTTCTAGATCTGTAAAGAATGCTGGTGGT
>VBSM01000272.1:8557741-8573259 GCA_008086735.1 Cheirogaleus medius | reverse complement strand
ATTCTGTTTTACTAAGAAAGAAGGGGATAACAGATAATAGGTAGCAACCATCAATCTATGCCCCAAACAAATTGCAGTAAACAAGATAGCAAAACAACAAAGAATGACAGCTACATGATTTATTACCTATGCTGGACTAACTCAAGCCAGAAGATAAAAGAAAAGTTCTGTAGCACCAGCTCTCTCTTGAGCAAAAAGGTACAATTTAACTTTTTTATATAAAAGGCACAGTCTTTCCTTCATGACTTCACCCTTTGCCTTAACACTAACTCTTCTCAAAATACCTCTTAATAATGGAATATTACTCAATTCTAAGAAACGACAGTGAGCTAGCACCGTTTATGCTATCCTGGATAAAGCTTAAGCCTGTTATCCAAAGTGAGGCGACACAAGATCTGGAAAATGGGCTACACATCTACTCGCCATCAAATTGGTACTGACTGATTTAAACTATGATGCTCAAATAGTGGTAGTGTTCACCAGGGATTTGGAGTGGGGGGAGACCCACATCTTAGGGATGTGACGTACAGTGTGTGTGTGTGTGGGGGAAGGGATTACCTCTAACCCTTCTTAGGGAGAGGCAAAGATATACAATGTAACCAAAATGTCAAAAGAAATAACTTTTATCGGGTGGTGGACAGGTGAGAGGCGGGAGGAGGGGAAAGGTGTATATTTACATAATGGGTGAGGTGTGCACCACCTGAGGGTTGGGCACGCTTGAAGCTCTGGCACGGCGGAGTGGGGCAGAGGTGGCAGGGGCAATATATGTATCCCTAACAATACTTGTACCCCCATAATAAAAGGAAATAATAAAAAAAGGCCTGAATCCCCTACCTGACTTTCATACCTACCAGCCATTTCAGAATTTAACTCTGAGTTTAACTATCTATATAACAAAGATGTCAAATGAGTAGATTAAGCCAGGATTGCCAACAACGCATGTCTTTAGTGAGGGCTTGAGATAACAGCAGTTCTTCAGGATTTCAGCAAGAATCAGATGCTCAGGAATGAGCTCCACAAGTATTTCTGCAAATATTTGCTCCAGTATGCTACATAATCAACAATCAAGCTATTCATTTATGGGATTTAGAAAATCAACACATTCTGCCCTAGATGAGAATCCATTACGAAGTCCTGAGAAGGAGGCTGAAGATGCTGTGAGAGTAACATCACAGAGTGTGGTACAGGTACACTCTAAGGTCAAGGTCAGCCTTGGACACAGGTGAGGACAGCCAGGTGGGGCGTAGGGCTGGGCACACAGATCCTATTGCTGCACCAGGAGCAGGGCCCCCATTGAGAATAGCATCCCCTGTAGCAATATGCCATAGGGAAGCAGAGCAGCAGGAATGAGACACTACTGTTCCGCCCAACATGGTTGTGCTTGGCATCCAGGAGAGCTAAGCACACGTTCTTAGGGTAGTGTCCACCTTGGTGTAAAAGGGTGCTGGGCACCAGGTGAGATCCCAGTAGCTGGCTTTTAAGAGGGAACACGGGAATAAAAGGATTCTTTTGTGGCCTCTTTTGCCTTCCCTGAGTGAAGTTATTGTCCCCATCCAAATTTTTGGTTCCATGTCTTCATTGTCTTTCCTTTTTGTATTCAGCCTTGTTTAACCTAAATTCCTTTTTTCTCCTTTCTCTCAAGAGGACATTAGCATTCACGAACAGTATTACCTACCACAAATGTCACATCTTCTGTAAAGCCTTCCCAATTTTTCTGAGCTGCTTTGGCACTTAGGATACAGGTTTTGACACTTAATTATAATTGTCTGTTGACATATGTGTGTCCCCCACTGGTCTGCTTGAGGGGAGGACATGTTTTAAATCATCTTCTTTACTATGTAGGCCCTGGTACATTCCAGGAGGCAGATGATAAATGTGTCATGAATGAGAGAGTGAGTGGACAAAAGAATGAGTGAATAGCATATACCTCAAATGCTATGAGCATTGAGACTAATTTCTATGGGACTTGTGAAATAAATTTATATCCTGATTCTTGCAGTCTCAGAGAAAATATGCAGTGTCAACCTGGGCCTCACTTTGGGCAAGAAAACGAAACCAAAAACAAAATAAAATAAACAAGCAGAAAACCCCTTCATGCTTGTAGAAATCTGTGGTTTAGAAAACAGAATAAGATGTAAAGAAGGAATAATTTAATAGAAACTAGGGCTAGTTTAGAGAGGTATGGTTAATTGTTCCTCACCCAGAGAATTTCCCTATAACTTGTTGATTTTTCAGTTCATTTTATTATAGCTATTGAACTTAAGCCAATTTAGAAGTATAAATTCATTTACATAAACACAATTTTTATTAAAAATTCATTACTTATTAAAGGTTTATGGGCTAGCAGTCACTCATGCCTTAATATGGATTAATTTACCTATTTACTATCCTTTTAACATGTAGTTGAGATCAGATAGATTTTGCTTAGGAAAAAAATTAGAAATGTCAAGGTTAAAGAACCTCAAAGGTTGAAAAAGTCCTGGGTGAACTCCATAACTGAAAATTAGGGCAGAGGTAAATATTTGTTTCATCTCAGGCATTAGGGCAGTGAAAATAGCATGAACACACTTTACACATTAGAATCCCTTGGGTACCCTGAGCTGTGAGAGCAGGGAGGAAATTCCCCTCTTTCCTCTTTCCCTTCTTGGTGCTACTTTGGGGGCACACAACTCACGTTGGTTCCATTAATCCTATGTTTGGAGTGAGTTGAATTGTATTGACTAGTCTGAAACTATAACTGGCATCCATTAAAAACATTTTTTTAAATATACATATACATATTTTACTTCAAAATATTATGGGGGTACAAATGTTTAGGTTACATATATTGCCTTCGCTCCACCTGAGTCAGAGCTACAAGCATATCCATCCCCCGGATGGTGTGCACTTCACCCATTAGGTGTGAATATACCTATACCCTTCTCCCCCTCCTACCTGCCTGACACCTGATGAATGTTACTGCTTTATGTGCATTTAAGTGTTGATCAATTAATACCAATTGGGTGGTGAGTATGTGTGGTGCTTGTTTTTCCATTCTTGTGATACTTCATTTAGTAGAATGGGCTCCAGCTCCACCCAGGATAATACAAGAGGTGCTAGATCACCACTGTTTTTTTGTGGCTGAGTAATACTCCATGGCATACATATACCATATTTTATTAATCCACTCATATATTGATGGGCACTTGGGTTGTTTCCACATCTTTGCAATTGTGAATTTTGCTGCTATAAACACTCGAGTGCAGATGCCTTTTTTATAGAATGTCTTTTTCTCTTTGGGTAGATGCCCAGTAATGGGATTGCTGGATCAGATGTTAGTTCTACTTTTAGCTCTTTCGGGCATTCATAATAGAATTTCTATGGGAAAACGTTTGCATTTGTACGGACAAATTTGCAAACTTAGTTTTGGACTCCAACTTTTTCACAAGCTGAGGTCAGCCTTTTCTTCAGTTACAACTGATCCATACTGACTAACATTTGATATTTAAAAGGTTGCTCTGAACAGCTAGAGGAGAATCCCTGGAAAGTTCATGAGGTATTTATTATCTTAATGAGTATATCACTTGAAAGACTTTAGACATAGCATTGAACATACTAATTAGAAAAACATTTTACATAAATGTTTGTATAATGACAAAGACTCCCTACCTAGGAAAGAAATAAATTTTCTCATACTTGAGGGTAGAGGAAAAAGAGAGAGGAATTTTAGGTGATGGAAACAGCAGAAGCAAGCACAGGGAAGCAGAAATACAAATAGTATATTCAGTGAGTGTTTATCCATTCATCACATACTCATTGAACACCTATTATGTGTGGGTGTCAAGAATGCAAAGTGAATGGTCACAGTATTTCTCCTCTTTTGCACTGTTTGAGTCTAGCTGGGGGGACAGGTTATTTCTAGTGTGTTGAATGCCATACTTGAGGCATGTGGAATGTTCTATGTTTATCACTGACTCAATTTGGTGGGAAGTACAGGGTGGCAGAAAGGCAGAGGGATCAGAAGATGGCACTTGGAGGATGTATGGGAAACAGAATGGTTAGAATTTAAAGGTGACCAGCTGGCCAGTCAAGGGAGAGATTGTGCCACCACTTGAACTTTTCCCTCCTTGCCAATGCCTGCAGCATCATCTATGGGAAATAGCTTTTGTAAATTTACAGATATTGCACAACCCTCTTGGGGTTGTGGGATCTAAATGTGCACTAGGTATTTCGGGATGCGAGGGTGACATAGGCCATTCCCCAGTCTGCACTGCTGCTACTGATATGTCTTCCCAGAGACTTCATTTTCAGGAAAGAGGGAAAGTTGGAACTCTTGTGAAGGGCAGCTATCTTGTACCGAGGATAAAAGAGTGGGAAACAGCAGGGCTCTTCTCTCTTTGAAGCTGAAAGGATGCAGTTTTGGTGACAAGCTGAAGGAGAGAGAGATGCAATCTATTAGGAAAACCAAACTTGTGAGTCCCAGAAAGCAGCTATGTTCCAGCTCCATTCTACTTTTTTTCCCAGCAGGGTTAGAGGTGGGTAGAACGCTAATAAAAACATAAGAGGATCTACCTCTTCCTATTTCTGGGTCTTGCTATAGCATTTACCCAGGCCTGTGGCTTACATGAATTACATTGCACCATTTCCCCTTAGGGAAAAGAATATGAGTTTATAGTTAAGAGATGTGAAATGGAATCCTTTGCCATGTATAAATATATGTGGCTCTGGATGTCACTCCATATCTCTGAACACAAGCCTCAGTTTTTTGATCTGTAAGAAATATGAAGAGTGATTTTAATTGTACATGATTGTTGTAGGAATAAAATGAGATAACGTGAAAGCACTGGGCATATATTTCAAATAGTGTTTAATCTACTATTCAAATCTATTATTTGAATCTTTACTATTATTTTTTGAATCTAAGGCAAGCACTGACTCAGAACAGTGCCTGGGTCAAGAAAGCATGAGAGATTTAGGGAAAAAAAAGTTTATCATTGGTAAGTTCCTTCTGTTGTTAAAAGTCTAAAAATTCCAAACTGTTGTTCTTTTGAAGTATGAGTAAAAAATAATCTTAAGCAGCTGAATAAATTTGCCATGGTCAGGTGGGAACCTTCAATCTGCTGGGAACACAGGGGTTGGGTCATTGTGGCCAAACAACATTTGTTTAATGATTGCTTTTGTGAGAGTTACCTTGTATTCATTGACAGCTTCCCTGGTTCTTAAAAAACAAGAATAAGAAAGGAGATTTTCTTTTTGTTATTCCAAGAATATTTCCCCAAGACTTTTGATTAGAATATTAATACCATCTTATGCTTTTAGGCAAGCCAAAACCAATCTAATTAAATTGTTCATTACAATCTCCTCTTTAAATGAGTTTGCAATCTAAGGAAAAAAAATACCTCATAGTTTCCTATGATAATAGAGGACTAAAAGACCAAGTAATTATATTTTGGAGTAGTCTTCTATCAAAGTATCTTTCTCAAATACCAAAAAGAGTAGGCCAGCGTTTGTAAGTCATTTGCTCCTAGTGCTGGACAGCTCAATAAACCATCCTGTTCAACAAACCATTCTCTTTATTGTTCCTATTTTATAATTCAGACTTTGAAAAGGAACTATTTCTGCTCCTGTGTCCACCAACTCTGCATCTGCCCCCAGTAATGTTACAGGTAATAACTATTAGCATTCACTTGTGAATTTATTGACTCATAGAAGTTAGCATGAAAATTTTAGGATTTGTACTTCTTTTCCAAATCCTCTTATTTCTTTTTTTTTTTTTTTTTTTTTTTTGAGACGGGGTCTCGCTCTTGGTCAGGCTGGTTTCGAACTCCTGACCTTGAGCTATCCACCCGCCTCGGCCTCCCAGAGTGCTAGGATTACAGGCGTGAGCCACCGCGCCCGGCCACCAAATCCTCTTATTTCTTAGCCTTCTATTCCTAGTTTATGAAGTCTACATTTTCCTTTATCTCTTTCAACATTTTGAACATTTGCATGTGAAGAGCCCCAATCCAGTTGCTTTGCCATGTGTAGTTCCTCAGATACAAATTCTATTTGTTGTATCTATGGATGCTCTATTATTGGTATTTCCTTCCTCTTAGGTTTTGTAATCTTTGACTGTGAGTTCCTCTTTTGTGGGAATTAACTTCCTAGGAGGCTTATGTGTCTGGATGGTGCAGCCTGTGAACTTTTGTTGGGGCATACAACACTCATTTGACCTGGAAGTTTCTAATGCCAATTTCCAAGCTTAGTTTTCAACCTTATAAATTTGTTTTTGCAGATACTATAGATTAGGCCCTCCACCCATACTCAAACATTGGCTGGTCTACAGAAGTATTCTAGTCTTTGGTCCCAAATATGCAGTAATTTTCCAGGCCCTAGCTTTAATCAGGAAATAGAGTTTCAATTGCCTTTAGTACATGTGTCTACTGGCCCTGACTTCCATATTGGCAAAGTCATTAGAACCTTATGTCAGCTATATATCTGGTGTTATTCCTTCTGTGGATCGTGTGTCTTAACTTTTAACCAGAGCTGTGATCTGGTGTTTTGTGTTTAGGGCAGGAAAGTGACTCTCCATGCCTACTTAGTCCATTGTCTTCATCTTGACTGAAGTTGCCTTCCATAGTCATGGCTTTTGATGAAGCATCCAAGCCTTCCCAGGCTGCATTTGCCCCCATACTGTTAATTCTGGCAGCCGCGAAGAGGAGAGCCTGGTAGAGCACCTGGCACCAGAAGGCAAGTGACTAGAATTGCCTTCAAGTCAGATGCAGAGGAGAATTCCACACTTTTGGTTGGTAATCTTGACCTAAGTTCTCTATGTTAAATGCTTTTTAGATGACTTTGTTCACCCCTATAATTCCTAGTTGAATATTTCTCTCAATGCAAAACATTTTATTAAAATTATTAATGTCACACCAATTAAACACTTAAGATACAATCGCTTGAAACTTAATAAATAGCTCTGTGATATGTGTAAGTGGTAAACAGTGGTTTCTGGCCCTCATCCCAAGTCAATATCATCCCCTGTGGTCTGACCTCATGAGAAATGAAAACAGGGCTAGTTGCTTTCTTACTTCTGCACGTAGCCTATTGGAACCAACTGTGGTGATGGTGGGTGAATGTTCCATCACTCCCAACTAGCCCTCCGCTTTGCTTTATTCAAAATAACCCAAGAACCCAAAAAACCCAGCTTTGTGAAAGGAAATTCGGAAATTCCTTTCAAGTTAGGATATAAATTTCAATGAAAGTAAAATGTTAATCCCACATTTTAGCATCATGGGAATTATTGAAGACTATTATCTACTAATAGAAACTTAAGTGACAGTTTAACCTCACTCCAAAAATTCCTGCTTATTATATAGTTTAAACAACTCAGTTGTGATGAATGTCCCAAGGTCTCCCCCAAAACACTATCCCAAACTCTTCGCTGTTTCTGTTGTTTTTATTTCAAAAAGAAAAGAGAAACAGGTAGGGATGAAACATATGTGATCAAGTCTAGTTTACATGCTTTAAAAATCTTCCTTTGACATGTGAGTGTTAGTAGAAAATATTGTTATGTTCAGTATGAAGGACCATGAAAGGCATTTTTAGGGAGTCTAACAAGAGGAGATTCCAGAGACTAGGAGAAAAGGAAAAGAGAACCTCACTTGGAAGAAAGTCTGTAAATAAATTATTTCCTGTCCTCTTATACTCCCAAATTCTTCATACATACGGATTCATAGAATTTCCCGACTAGAATGATCACATTTTAACAAAACAGCATCTCAGCGATCATGGGGGAGAAAACATCATTTTAAACAATACAGATTTTGGAGACTGCTCACAGGCTTTTCAACAAATAAAAAAGGCAGCATCAATGTGGTCTTCCCCCTCAATAACAGCTGCTTCATCCAACTTGCGAACAAAACCCTAGGTTTCCTATGTGAAGCCGCTTCACTTTTATTTTTTGAAACCTTAATTCAGCAGCAGAAATTGTTGGTCTCATTTCAAATTCCACTTTAAGGGGTTTGAGGAAAGTTATTGGGCAGGAAAAGCAGCACTAATTAATTTGCACCCTTAAGAAATTATGATAATATTATAAAATTTATATGTATTATGAGTTTTATGTGAGAGATTATTGGCCACATGGCAATTCATTTCAGATTAAAGCTTTTAGCATTATACAAATCACATAACCATGAATTTTAAATGAAGCTAGAAGGAGTAAATATTCAATATACTGTACATATTCCTCCAAATTGCTCAATGTTCTGATTGCAGTAGGAATATTCTTTGAATGATAGTCTGCAAATTGGTCCTAGAAAATGTGAAAGGAGAATGAGGTTTTAATTTTGGCTTTCCTACTCCCTAGCTCGGTGACCTTGAACCAGTCACTTAGCATCCCTAGATGTCTACTCTGTATCCTCAGGGAGTTGGTTGCACACTTTAAAAAAATCTTCTGAAGCACTGAAATTTCATAATCTTTCTTTTGAATATGTATGCCTCTTTTGAAGACAAGGCCAATATGGCTTGACAAGTAGAAATGAAATATATATTGTTAAATCAGCTATTTATATTTATCTATATATTTTTAATCCCACATTAATTTAATATTCTATATTAAACATAAGAACTCTTGCATTAAAATCAACAAAGGGAAAAATAATTTTACCTTTTACTCAAGATGAATAAAGAAACTCCACATAAAATTATATAGTCACAGTTTTTTCTTTCTTTTAAAAAATTATCACTCAAATGTTTTCCTAAGCACATTTGAATAGTTGACGTGGCCCCGTACTGATGAGGTCAATGCTATGGGTTTGGGCCCTATTTGGACAAGCATGTTTCATTCCATTTATGGCAAAAGGCTGTGAGCCTCTCAGACATCCCTCTGTTATTCACTGGTATTGCCAGGTGAAAGAGATTAGTCTATACTTGAAAATTAAAATCAAAAGCATGTCCTAAAGTTAAGGAGTGGAGATTACATCGTTCTATGAAAAGAGGGGCACAATGTGATATTGTTAAAATAACTCATACAAAATGAACCTACTATTGGATTCCTTATAGGAAAATACAACTTTTTAAACTTTAGAAATTAGTTACTATGGTTCAGTTGCCCAGATAAAAACACAGAAGTGAGGGCAGAGTATTATAAAAGAACCCCCTGGTAAGGTATCATTTAGTATTTTAAGTATTAGTCAACACTTTGAAGAGTTAAAGGGACTCTGTTCTAAGAAAATGAATGCTATAAGGGTAATGTTTATTTTATTTTATCATACAGTTGGATTTTTTTCCAAACAGTTTTGTGTACATTTTACTTCTTACTGTTTTTTTTAAACATTAAAATACAGGAAAGCTTGAGGGGCAGCAAAACAGTCTGGCAGAGAAAGCACTGGACTTGGAGTCCTGGCAAAGAGTCTGCCCTGCCAGTAACCAGTGACACAGTCTTATACAGGCAATTTAATCTCTTACTTTGTTATTCCTTAACTATTACAAAACATTTAGAATGGGAATACCAACACCTGTCCTCACCTCTATTTCATAGACTGGCAAAGGTAAAATGTCAGGTCTTTGGCAGACTCAAAAGCATTTTGGAAATATAATCTTTCTATGATGCAAGGATAAGTGAAATGAATTTAATAAAAGCAAGCTCAGACCTTAAAAAGATGAATAGGATGTTTTTAATTCAGAAATTTGTAGAAATATTTTTAATTATTAGAATCTAATGCTTTTATTTCAAGAATTATAACAAGTACTTGATAATTCTTAAAGAAAAGTAAAATGATAGATATTAGATAGCTGCTACATTTAATACTTGTGGTAGCAAATGTTTGGGTACAAATTGGGCCTTTAGGCCAAATCTGACCAATAGATATATTTTCTTTGGCCCGCAGAATGTTTATAGCTTTTGAGATTTGAATCCTCTGTAGTTTGCTAATCTCCACCTTTCTCTACTTTCTGATTTTTTAAGTCAGTGCTGTCCAAAAGAAATATAAGGTGAGCCATATATGTAATTAAAAATTTTCCATTAAAAACATTAAAATAAGAAACAAGTGAAATTAAATTTGCTAATATTTTTAACCAATCCAATATATCCAAATAATTGTCATTTCAACATGTAATCAGTATAAAATTATTGCAATATTTTACTTTTTTGGTACCAGGTGTTCAAAATCCAGAGTATAACTCATGCTTCCAGCACGTCTCAGCTGAAAACAGCCACATTTCGAGTGCTCACCACCACCTGGGCCTGGCCGCCATATTGGATAGCACAGCACAGGTGCTTAACTCACTGCAGTTCCCTATCCGGGCCCCCCTGCAATGGTTCTGAAAGTGTGGTCCTGGAACAGCAGCATCTGCATCACCTGGGAATTTGTTGCATCACTGGCAAGTCTCAGGCCCTGCCCTAGACGCACTGAATCAGGAACTCTGTGGGTGGGGTCCAGGAAGCTGTATTGGATGAGCCCTCCAGGTAATTCTGATGTACACTAATATTTGAAAAACATTGCCCTAGAGGCAACTTAATTTAGAACTCTGGCTTAAATGATGATAATGATGATTAAACAGGCAAAACCAAATCCAACAAACAATGAAAATATCCTCAGCTAAAATGTTTTCAATAGGCCTTTATGAGGCATCAAAAAACGGAAGTATGAGAAACTCTTACTCATTAAACTGTGTATTTCTTTTACACATTCAGGATTGGTATAGTTAAGGTGTACCCGGCAGGATGTCATCCAGTAAAATACTCACAAATATCTGAAATTTTGTGGAACACTCACCTCCATACCATCATTAGAACTAAGATCTATTCGGGTAGGGACGGCAGTGACTCAGGAGAGAGCTATAGTTAAGGCAGTGAGAAGAGGATAGTGAGGGGAACCAAAGATCTGAATCAAGCACATGATATACCTCTTTTAAGCTATGGAGTCTTTGGCTTTTCACTTAACCCACAACTCATTTTCTTCCTCTGGAAAACAGTGATAATGATCATGTTCCTAATGATGATGATGTAGTAAATATCTGTCCAGTCTGGCTCACATGATTGCTGGGAACATCAAAGGAGATTGTGTATGTGGAGATGCTATGAGATCCCAGAGCTTTGGGAATTTTGTTGGTGTTATTAAATTCACACTATGATGTAAATGACTGATTTTTTTTTCCCTCCTACAAGCAAATCTGTATAAGAGAGATTGGGAAACTGCACATGGTGCTAGAAGTAGAAGAAATGAAGGTACCAGCAAGGGGTGGAAAGACTCATGGGAGGCTGAAAGGCTGCTTGGACTATTTTGCCAGCTCTGATAATTCTTCTTAAATACTATTTAATTTTTAAATATAAATTAAATGATATTACACCACTGATTACAATAAAAAATTTAGGTCATTCTATCTACTGTTATTTAACACTACACTCCTTTTCTATGTTGGGCTACTTGTGCTTTCTAATTAAACAGCCTGTGCTAAGAGGCACGGATGCTGGGCCAATAAAAGGTAAACAACACTTTGCCAACTGAAAAATAAGATGAGATACCGGTGACTGCTGCTTCCTGTGAAAACTTCATTAGCAATAAATGAGTTACCAGATGTCACACATCAGATTTGAAATTAAAATATATTCCCAGTATTTGTGTGCAGTCTGAGCAGGAGCTAAAAAAAATGAACTCTAAGAGATCTGCATATGATAACATATCATTTTTGCCTTCTGATTGTTTATTCCTCCTCTAAATGTAAAATAAAATGCATCCGTTGGGTCGTGAAGTGGAAACATGGCGTTTCTGCGTGGAAGGGCTATGCAGAGAAGCGCACATTACTCACGCAGCAGCAACTCCTTAAGGACAGGAAAATTTTTTCAAACATTTCGTGCCACACCAAGATCACCATGTTTTTAACTTTACCATGGCAATTTCTCCTTTTCTCACCTTCACTTTTAGCAAGCGATCTCTATTTTTTTTTTTTTTTTTTACCAGCAGCGAAAAACTGTTCAAGGCAGTAACTGTCGATGTCGACTCCACTCTTCCTGAACTCTGTTATAACAACAACGCTGTTAGTGCTTTTCTTTCTTCATGAGACATTAAAACTCTTCTCCTGTTCTTCCAGCTAGCGAAGCCGACTGTTCTTGTCCTCAGTTATAAGCCTCCAATTCTAAAGCAATTGTGGTTAAGGAGGGAACCCCGCAGTAGGAAATAGAAGAGCACAATTTCACTTGAGCCAGCAGAAATTTCAAATGATAAACCAGTGTGATAGAAATATCTAATATGCTCTAGTTTTTATAAACAAATATTTTTGGCTGAACTTCTTTAGCCCACTTCCTTTGCAATTTCACAATTTTTGCCATTATTAGGTTCCAGCGGAAGATCGTGGCTGTTTGAAATCATTCATTTATTTTTTTCTCCCCAATTAATTTTGGTTCTTATATCTTGTGAGATAAGTGAAGCTTATAAATCAAATTAAGAGAGTGAAAGTAAATTATCACTCGCAAGCCTCCTCTTGGAGAAATATTTACATAGAACTACTCTATACATAGAAATCCTCCAAAGCACTTAAAAGTTTATTTCCAGATCATTAACTGCTTCATCAGAATCTGGGGATGTGGAAGCTACTGGCCTTTGACCTTCACGCAAAAGAAGACAGTTTATCCTTGAGATGATTAGCTATGTCAATGGGGGAAATGTCAATTTAATCTTTTCAGCTACATAACTTTAGCACAAAGTGACATACAAGTGTATAATTATGCTTATTTAATGTACAATTATTTTATAATTGGTGTTTCTGCAGATTCATAGAAAGGACATAATAGTGGTTTAATAGTAACAATAGTATCGTTTGTTATTGATGATTAATTGAATGCTTACTATGTGCCAATTATTGTGTTGATTGCTTTCATTCCTATAAAGCCCTTTGAGGGAAAGTACTATTATTCCCATTTTTCAGATAAGGAAACAGACTTAGAGAGCAAGTTCTCACATTTTTGACACTCTATTAACAACGTTTCAAGGCTCTATTAATTTTATGTTTTGGTAAGGTTATGTCTTCATACTCAAGTCCAGTGCTTCTCAGTCAGGGGTGATTTTGCCATCTAGGGACATTTGGCATTGTATGGAGACATGTTTTATTTTCTCAACAGGGGTTGGAGGGGTGCTACTAGCTCTTAGCAGGTAGAGACCAGTGATGCTGCTAATCATTTTACAAGGCACAGGACAGGCCCCCAAAACAAAGAATTATCTAGCCTAAAATTTCAAGTGTTGCTATTGAAAAACCCTACTCTGGTCCACCCTCCCCCCTTTTAAAAAATCTTTGATAATTTGTAACTCTTACCTTTTATGGAAACTGTGTACTGCATGTTATTGATGGCTTTTGTTTCATGTATTATATCTTCCCAGAAAAACTTTAGATCCCTCAAAAGATAAAACCCTGTTGGGTAATCCCTTAAAGTCTAAGGTTGTGTTGGGTACTTAGTAGTAGCTCTGAAACTGGGAGTTGAATAAATATCTTCTATGTTAGGTCATTCTAGAAATTATCCTTTCTAAGCATTTTTCATAACTTTAGGATTTTACACAAATACACTGAGAGAGTGAATTTGAGCTTAGATTCATTATGAGGTTCCAAGGGATTAATGGCTATTGTTGTGGCCCCGAGGTTTTTCCCACTGAAGTGAGGAAGCCACCTACTCCGGAAGTCAAACCCTGCCCTCTTGTGGCGTCACTGCCATAAACACTGTAGGGAATCTGAGGGTCCGAAGGCATTGGTCTACATTCTTAGGGTTTGAACTAACTTTGCAATTTTTGAGTTTAAATTCAGCCTTGCATTCACATTAGGATTTTTCATCTTTGTGGAACTGCACATTAAATACAAGATGTCATTAAGGCTTTCATTAGAATTAAACCAAGTAGAGAAAAGTGAGAAAGAGAGAGGATAAAGGTACCTAGTGACAAATGATACTTTATAGAATTTGGCAACCACAGAGTTTCAATTACTTATCTGGATTCTTTGTTACTCACCTCCTCTATAAAACTGCTTTTCTGACCCATAAGGGCATAGAATAGTTGTTTTTTAGCCAAGGAAGAACATTTCTGGGAAAAGCTTTCTAAGGAGCACTATTAATAGACTTCTCTACTAAAATTCTATGGCCATGGTTTTAATCATTTATTGGTTCCTGTGGTATTATCCCTACAAATTTCTTATAGACTAGTTCAAGGAGAAAAGCACCATGAAGTTTGAAAGACCAGCTAAACTGGAGGAAGTTATACTCTCCCCTTTTCCATTAAGAACTCTATTCTCTTATTATGAAAACACCACTGTTGTTCTCTCTTATCACAGAGTGCAGCCTTTTCTGTATAGTGATGCCAAATGGGTAACATTTTAGTGAGGCATTTGAAGTCATGATATGCAACTCGGTAGGAGAAAAACAAGGTCACTTAAAAGGTCTCTTCATTGAGAACATCAGAGCTTTCAAAAGATGCAGGCAGCCTTCCCTGGATAATCGGGGTAAAACAGAAATAAATAAAAAGCTCATCAAGTACAAAAATTTAAAAAGCAATCAGATGGAAACACTCAGAATTAGGAGTGAAAAGATATGGTGAATGCTGATGCTGAATTTTAATATATAAAACTAAAAGTAATGAGTTTAAAGAGCAACATAATTTAAGAAGTTGAAGAGAAGAAATCAGTTGACTACAGGCTTCAGCAGGGAAAAAAAGACAGAACAAACACTAGCCTAGAATTCGAGTTGAAGGTCTTGGGGGCATTTTCTTTGCCTCTGTAGAATTTGAGACCTCAAGGCAAATCATTAAACTTTCATTGATCTTTGATTTGACATATGGGAATACTATGAAGCCTCTACCTTGTCCTTAAATGTTTTAAGATTATATGTATAAAATAATTTCTTCAAAAGATAGTATATTATCTAGATACGATAAAAACAACTTTAACAAATGGCTGAAGTGTAAAACTAATATGTATACTAAGAGGTTTATATTCAGCACTTAGAATCTTAAAAGGAAACATAATTTAATTAATGTTTGCACAATCTATTGGCCGGCTGGCATAGAAACAAACCAACCCTAAGCTTTGCAGTCACAAAAGTCAGGGTTAAGAAGCTGTCTCCATTTCTGACTAATTGTGTAACTGGTCAATTTACTAACCCTCTTTAAGTCTTAAGTCTCCCTATATTTAAAATGAGATAAAAACCTACTCTATACTGTCAACATGAGGGTTAAATAAAACATGTGGCAAAAAGATTGCCATATATTACACACTCAAGTTTATCTATTGTAACTAGCATTATATATACTGTCAATATGTATTCATATGTCTCCACACATATACTAAGTAAATTATTACCCCACAAAATTTTACTTTATATGTGTAATTTGCCACATTACATATAGCCAAGAAATTGAGATTGTGTTAGAAATCCTAGTAATACAATAATATATGGTGATATAGTTTGTTATTAATCCCATAATGCCACTTAAAGGATTTATTTGAAGTGAAAGAATAAACATCTAAAGTGCAGATGAGGGGCGGAGCAAGATGGCGGACGAGAAACACCGCCAGTTAGAGCGTCT
>VBSM01000272.1:8483360-8557641 GCA_008086735.1 Cheirogaleus medius | reverse complement strand
AAAAAAAAAAAATAAAGTGCAGATGACTTTAAGATTAAGTTGGAGGAGAAAAAAATATCACACTATAGACCTTTGGTTGGTGAATCATACCTCAACTAATTAAATGACAAAATTCCCTTCAAAATGCAGAATGCAGAGAAAAAAAAAAATTCTTTGCCTACAGCTCCCCTAGTATTCATATAAGTCTCTTCCTTGAATTATTTGACTTAACATGTGGTAATTGTTATTCTTTAATATGATTTCATGAGTTCACTTTCTAATAATTATAAACTGTATTGTTTCTGGTAATAGCATTTTTGGTATTACTTTATTACTATATAAAATAATGGAAAAACAAATTAGGCTAAATATTTTTGTACCCAGAACAGAGCAGGCAGATTTGTGAAGTTCATTAGAACTTAGTGAAAATAACATAACATGCTAATATTTTGGATATCTTGATATGAGAGAGATTCCAATTAGGAGGAAATATGTTTTAGAAATCAGTCTATGCCAGTAGGCATAGTTGTATACATAAGTCAATGATCACCTTAAAGCCATTCCCTAGATAAATTACATGGTTTATGTTATACCCAAAATTAACATGTTCTCTTTACATAAAAAATCATTCTTCAACTTACAGACTTTCTATTTAGATTTGGAGAGTAGCTTTATCTCAATGTGGATCAGGGAGTCAACAAAAATTTCTGCTAGAGAAGAAAATCTATGGGTCAAATTTATCTACGTTCTTCTTCAGAGAAATACAAGAATACATATGTATGTCTTTTGTTCTGGTAAATACACACAATTGCTATATTACCAATTGTCAGATTATCCAAGTAAAGTCTGTTTTAACCTATAATGTAATTGAATTACTATTCTCTATAGTCTTTTGCTTTCCTTAAAACAACTTAAGTCAGAGATTCATAGCATTTTATTGTTGGGATGGTCCCTAGAAATTATGTGCTTCAGGGTTCAAATATTCAAATACTTACATAGGCTGGGAGTAGCAGAGATGAGTGAAGTGGGCATGGAGGGCCCTCTCCCTTTCTCAAAGGGGAATGGGAGAGTCCCTTTTCAGCTTCAGCCAATTATGCCAATTGTAATGGAGGTGGGATATGGCTGATTTTTGAAGATAAGCTGGAAATTTCAAATTTTATGTGAACTATCCTAATTGAAAATGTTTTCAACAATGCAAATTAAAAAAAAACCAAAAAACAACACTACGAAACTTAACAAAACTCTTCCACAGATCAGATTTGGTCCAAGTGCTGCCAATTTGTAACTTAGGATCTAGGCCAACCACCTAATTTTACATCTGAAAAAAGACTCCAAGCCCCAGCAAGATGCTGCAGACTCTCATTCTAATATTTTTACATTACATTAAATATTTGAAGTATATCTCTGATTGTTAGGCATCCTCCCTTCCATTTCCACATTCAAACCAATTCATGGCAGAGTAGTTTGAGGAAATGGGAAACACCGAGATGTGATGGGATGGGGTTATTGCCCACCACTGCTTTCATTAAGCCAGGCTGTCCAGTCTGCCTGTGTGTGAGACTTGCTTGGTGTCTGAGAAAGATCTCAGAATGGCAGCCTGGACTTCACCATTTCTCCCTTCATTGTTTCTGCCAGCAACTTATTTTCCCCTTTTAATTTTTCTATACTATAAAAGATACTATTATGACTCTTAGAGATTTTGCTGCTCCAAAGTGATGTCTCCATGTGGGTAAATAGCATAGAATCCATGATGTTTGGATATTCTTGTATATTACTTTGACATTTATTCAACAAATAACATCTAGTACCCAAAAGGTTATCAGTAGTGAAAGGGACTGAAACAATTTCATAGAGCCACACTGACTCAATGGCCCTGGTTATATAGCTGATGAGGAGCTTAAATTTTAAAATATTTTAATAAGTGCTGCAATGTTTATTTTTTGTTTCATTGTCAAAGAGTTTCTGAAGTGAACTTTGCTCCAAGTATGAAATTATCTGCATATTTATAATAGTACATTTGTATTTTTGATACTAACATATTTTCTAAATTCATTCATTGCAGGTTTGGGAACATGCACCAAAAAAGTGCACGAAGAGAACATATCTGCTAATAATTAGGCAGATACACTGAAGGAGATACAAATGATTAATACTGGATGAATATGGAGTGTTTCTGATTAATAGTAACACTTGGATAGCATATTCATTGTTTGGGATTCTAGCCCTAATAAAATTTCATGGACAAGTTGATTTTTCAGCTTTATTGAAAACAAATAGTTTAACTCTCAGTAGCATATTTCAAATTCTGTAAAAGGACAACTTGTATATTTCAGTTAATTGCTTTGTTGGCTAGAAGAACATAGTTCATGATTTCATACACAGTATATTGGATGGGAAGCTGAAAAAATGCTAACTTCCATATTAATTGAAAAGATAACATTTTATGCTTTTTAAAACTAAAGTTTAAACAGAAAACAGATGAAAACAGTAGTCTGATGATGTAAACTTCCCTGTAACTAACTCAGAAGGTGCCATACTGAGGACTGTTGATGGCTGCTTCCCAGAGGGGCTCATCTAGAGTGGAGTATCCATCTAGGAAGGTGCTGGAATCTGCTCCATGAGCCAGAGACAGGACAGCAGGAGTCAGAGTGAGATGGAAAAGGGGCTACATAGTGGCAAACCCCCCTCTGAAGAGGAAGCATGTTTCTGAGAGATTTAGCATTCGGTAAGTATTAATTATTAGACTACTGGGTTAAAACAGAATCCAGGGGAGAAATTGAGGGGCCAGTGGAATAAACAGTCTCAGCATCTGAAGTCCCAGCTTGAATTTTCATCTTAGATGTAGTTTTAATCTCAAGAAATTCAGTTTTATTCTTTTTTATATCTTCCATGCCTCTATTTAATGCATTAAAACTTGTTTCTTGAACATATAAAACACAATTATGATAACCACCATTTAACGTCCTTGTGTAATAATTTTATCATCTGTGCCATTATTGGGTCTGTTTCTATTGATTTGTGTTTCTTTTTATGGATTACATTTTCCTGCTTCTTTGCATTTACAGTAATTTAAAATGAATGCTAAACATTGTGAATTTTAATTTTTGGGTATTGGATGTTTTTCTATTTCTAGAAAAATTCTCCAGCTTTGTTCTACAAAGCAGTTGAGTTACTCGTAAATAGTCTGATTCTTTTGAGTCTGGTTTTTAAGCTTCATTAGGTGGGACCAGAGCAACATCTAGTCTAGGGATGATTTTTTTTTTCCCATTCCTGAGCCCAAATACTTCTGAGTATGCTACCTGATGCCCCATGAATTCTGTTTTCTGGCTCTAGATGATCTCTGGGGTTTGTTCCCTCTATTCCTTTTGGGTGATTATTCACTCGCATGCACTGAAACACGAGGGGGACCCCTTGCAGATCTCTGGGATCTTTCTCTCAACTCTCTGGTACTCTGCCTTCTGAACTGTAGCCTCCTTGGCCTCTCTGTCCTCCCAGATCCATCTCCTCAACTCAGGGAGACCACTGAGCTCTGCCGAGTTTGCCTTCCCTGTGCCATGGCTGGAAACTCCCTCAGGTAGTGAGCTGGGGCAGTCACAGGGCTCCCTTCATTTGTTGCCTATCCTTCAGGGATCACCGCCCTTTGTTATCTGATGTCCACTGTCTAGAAAACCATTGTTTCGTATGTATGTCCAGTTTTTAAAGTTGTTTTAGGTGGGGAGGTCAAGCAGAAGTTTCTAGGTTTGAGTTTTCACCCTTACATCTTATATGCTATTTAATTTTGGAAGAAATACTCAGCTTCTTCCTTCTCTTTGCCCATTTGTAAAGTGGAGATAATATTACAATGATTAATTAATGGAGTCACATAGGAGAAAAATGTTATAGTCTATACGATTAGGCAGAGGAACATCCACATATTAAGAGTGGGCTTTTTAAAAAAAGACTGGAGGTGAATGAACCTTCTCTCTCCTTGGTAGGAATCACCTGAGCTCTTTTCTCTTGCCCAAATAGGGATATTTGCCTTATTTGTTGACTTTTTGCCAATTAATGACATTGTCCTTTACCTTCTTGGCCTGCTTGTAAAGGGGCTACAGGACAAAAAGACGACTTACCTCTTCCCAGAACCCACGAAGCAAATAACAAGTTTAACTAAAATATATTTGCCAAAGCTACACCAACACAGGATTATAGTGCCATCAGCAGAGTCTATGTGATTTGTAGCAATAAAAATCTCATTTTTTCTTATTTATATCTTAATTTAAAATAATCATTTTCACTAAACTATGAAGTAGGAAGAATGCATAAAATTATTAATTGAGAACATCTGCCCACAATTATAAATATATGGAACTCAGCTTATAATCAGTACATTTACGTTTGAAAAGAAAATGATTTTTTTAAAAAGCAAAGATGTCTTTCTCCTGACATATTAAAATTCCAACTTACTAAAGTAGTAACGTGAGTGAAAAAATAATAAAATCCTATGGCTTTTTTATTGCATGTTTATTTAGGCCAAACCAGTATGAGGCAGCTAGATTAATTACTTTTATACTGTTAAGTACTGTACATAGTTAATTATTTCATCTAAGTTGTGTCTGAGCCAAACCTGTGAATTACTATTCATGCAGGGCAATGATGATAATTTATGTACTCCCTCCATGCTACAGCTTGTTAATATATTGTTTTTGATTTGAAACTGGATGTTAAAAGTTTGTAAGAGGCTTTTAAAGACTACCCCATGACATAAGTTCTAAAATTATGGATTTCAAAATTAAGGTTGACAACATGCTATGATAGGAAGTTATTTAGATGATGGAATTATAATAGATTTGGTCTGAAAAGTACATTCCCCCATTTTTCACTCTGATCTGTTGACTCTCATGGTTTCACCTTGTGCTTTTTAAATTCTGCTTGATTTCATCATGTGGATGTTCTCTGGGCCTTTAGTCATTTTTCTACACATCTATGACATGCAAAAAACCTGATCTCACCCACTCTCCCAAGGTGGCTAATCAGATGTTTACTTGTGGCTGCAAGTGCCCAATAACTTTAAGCACTTAGTGAGGTGCTCACAACTAAGCTAAAGAGAGGACACAGAATCTATTTTCAAAATTTAAGATCAACTTTTCAAAACTGCAATAACGGGATCCCAGAGATATGGGTACATAGTCAAGTGAAAAAGAACTTTAAATGTTTTATAAATTTAAAAATTAAAATTTAAAGTAAAAAAAAACAAAGAAGGACTCAGTAAAAACTAAAAGTGTAATTTAAGGAACAGAAGTTGTCATAGAGCCTGCTGGCTGCTCCAGGTATGGCCCTGTAGAGGCAGTATTAGCATCACCTGGGAGGTTACTAGCAACCTGAGACTCCACCCCACACCCGCTGAGTCAAAATTTGCATTTTAAGGAGATTCCCCTGATGATTTGGGTGTCCATGAAGGTTTGAGAAACACTAGTCCAGAGCACATTTAATAATCACTTGGACTTACATATGGAGCAAATATTTCCCTCTCATGTAGAAGAGTGGAAAGCCACCCTGATCACTGAACCCTCCCCACTGAAGTTTGGCTGCCCATGGACAGAACCTGAGAACAGGACAGGCAAACTTGGGCTGCGGAGATTCTGTTTTCATGGAGATCCCCTGGAGTATAGAGGAAGAAAAGCCCCAATGAGGCAAAACTATGTACAAAGGAAAATAAAATGTATCGCACATAACACAAATATCTGTCAGCTCCATTCATATAATCTTTCAAAGGAAAAATAACATAGACTTTTGCTGAGACTTTGATGAGAGGGTCCTTGCTTATTTTAGAGGACTTGAGCATCTAAAAGGATGGAGAGCACTCCACCTTTCCTCAAAGCACATTCTTACTTTTTTGTTTCTAGGAAATATCTGAATTTTGCCATGTAAATAATTTCAACTAACTTTTCCCTTAACATGCAGGCATTTTCTGTACAATTTCCTTTTCTTGCAGAAGCTTTCAAACTGTTCAACCACTAGAGGTCTGTATTACCTATTTTTAAAAAATGTAACTAACTGGCTGAGACTTTCAGCTTTCAATTTCAATAGCTATTTCTATGTTTTAAGATTTAAAGTCTCTTTAAGACATAACACCAGGGAATAAAAATCACAACACTTAAGAAATGAAGGAGAAAATCTAAAAGGAACCCTTCCATTTGGAACAAGACTGAGTCTGCCCTGCTATTTCTAGTAGAGGGCTGAGCACACCTTCACACTGTTAAACACACAAATCAATGGTCAGTCACTAATCATGGGACAAAATTTATTTTCTGCAAAATGCCTATACAAAATAATTTTCCCCCAATATATTTAAAGGTCTCTAGTTTAAATTTTAAAGCATTTATTTTCCTATTGCAACAAAAGAAAAAGTAATTGAATTCTCATTTAGTTCATTTTAAACAGCAATTTTACTACATTTATAAGGGTTTTTAAATAAAATGTTCTTTTATTGGTCATAATTGATTTAATTAGCTTAAAAATTAATGTCCTTTCAGTCGTACTTTATAAGGCCCTGGTATGATTTTATAAACTAATTCATGAGCTTGAGCTTGACTAGTTAAAGTTATAACAGGAATGACGCTTGCTGGTGGTACCTACAGCAAGTTGGTTCTCCAGGTTTTCACTGTGCTCCATGTTTGCTTAGAGATTTTCACCAGAGTAGCCCATTTGGGTTTGCTTTCTGGCAGCAGTAGCCCAGGCTCTGAGCCTTCCAGAGCCTTCCTGAACATGAGGTGTCCCATTTAATGCCCATCCTGATTAGAATTGGTGAAACCTTTCCATAGCATAGGAGCAGGCCTCCTAAAGCATCACACACTCACATAGTCACATATTTAAATAGGGTGGTTGAAAATATTAGAGATTTAAAAGCTATAATTTACTGAGTATTGCACCAGAGGTTTGGGATTCTGATGCTAGATGTTCATAGATTCTAATTATGCTTGCATTTGGAGTAAGTGGCTACATTTGTTGCCAGGCAAGGTAAACTGCTAAGAGGCTCCCTTCTTTTAAAAGGCATCATTGCATAATGTTCCTGGCCTGTAACGCCTCTAGAAGCACAAGCAGGTCTAGTGTGGCTTCCCTCTCAGTCTGTCACTTTATTAAAACACAACAATTTGCAAGTGTTATTTGGCAGATCAGCTGGGTTCATTTCAAAGGCTAATATTTAACAGAGGGAAAAATAACCCATTCCAATCCTTTTAAAAAGTGTTTTCTATATATTTGTGGGTAAATTGCCTAGTGTTTTATATAGATCTCAAAGCCAGGATTTCAGAATAATTTTAGTAATATCTTGCATTGCTTGTCTACGTAATCAAAATGATCAATTCTACAACAAGGAAACTAATTCATGGTGCAATAATTTGTACTACAGACCAACTTGTTTAAAGTAATGGAGTTTTTCTTCATTTCCTGTTGCATTTCTGCAACCTATGGTTGGTGGCATATGAATTAACAATTTTCTTCACTGAAATGTGACAGAAAAATATCTGCTTTACTTTATATTGAACTTTATATTGAACTTCATTCAGAGTTCCTGACTCTTCTATTATTCAAAAAGACGTGAGCTTATACTTGCACACAATATCAGTATAAACCTATAATTAAACAGTAGCACAGTCTTTACTTACATGAAAAAGAATGTTCCTATTGTAGTAGATAATTAACCAGTAATAGTAAGACCTTAGGCTCTGGTAAATTTGGTCGGTTATTGCCAGGGAAAAAATAGTTGGAACCAAGGAGGCAGAGTCAGTCCCAAATTCAAGTCCTGGCCCTGGCACTGGTTAGCAATGTGAGCACTTGAGGCTCAGTTTCTGTGAAGAAATGGAGCCAATAACAGAACTTAGCCTATATATTTTTTTTTTGTTGGATTAAATAAGAAAGTGCAGATGGAGTGACTGACACAGTGCCAGACACCAGTAAGTGTCCAATTAATATATGTTCCTATTATATTCTCTGATCCTTCCTACCTTCCTGTATAGAATAGCAGCATAATGCAATGGTAATAATCATAGTTACCTCTAAGTGTTGCTGTGAATAACAGATATGATTGTGTGTGTGAAACAGGGCCTGGTTAGCAGTTGCTTCCCCAGCTCTTCTCCCAAAGCTTTTACCCTAAAAACTAGATCACAAATTGTTGGGAGGGTTTCAAAGATGATTCATTCCTGGATTTGAGATTTTTATTTTTATTTTTTTGAATAAGAAGAGTGTCCCATTTAGATTACTTTAAGTCTCATTTTTTTTCTGATCTGGATGATATCTTAAATCTCTGACTCTACCAGACAAAATATTATATTAAAACAAGCAATGAGACAAAGAAATCATTTTCAAGGCAGTTAAAAAACTGCAGAAACTGTTTAAATTCAGGAAATTAAAAGAAAAAAAGTAATCTTGCTTAAAATGCTATTTCTAACTCTTTCATTACTCCATCCCTAATAATTTAGAGATGTTTGTTTTCTCCAAAATGCTGTATAGTATCTCCTTTCAGGAGAGAAATCTGTGGGAGAGGAATTTGAAGGAAGTTGTGATGAACTAGCTTTTTATTAGGGATAGATTGCTGATTAAAATTATAGACATTCTTTTAAACTCAATTTGCCTCCCCAATACTATTGGGATTTAGAATTACAAATGTCACATTTTGCAATGAGTACCAAAGAGAAATGACCAGATATAATATACAACTAAAAAGGCTTTGCTCAGAGGAGAAAAACTAGACTTTGGCAGTTTGGTCTTTACGCAGCAATTTCCAAGGACACACAGCAGTTACAAAAGAGGAACCCGGACAGAAGTTCAGGGCGGTTTGAGCCAGTTTTCATGTTTCTGTGTTAGAAAGGAAAACTCCTTGTTTAAAGTTATGTGTTGTATATCAGCGGTCCCCAACCTTTTTGGCACCAGGGACGGGTTTCGTGGAAGACAATTTTTCCACAGACCGGAAGAGGGGAATGGTTTTAGGATGACTCAAGCTCATTACATTAATTGTGCAGTCAAACCTCTCTGCTCATGATGGTCTGTATTTGCAGCCACTCCCCAGTGCTAGCATCACAGATTCAGCTCCACCTCAGATCATCAGGCATTAGATTGCCATAAGGAGTGCCTAGCATGCACAGTTTATAGCAGGGTTTGTGCTTGTATGAGCATCTAATATTGCTGCTGATCTGACAGAAGGCAGAGAGCTTAGGCGGTGATGCGAGTGATGGGCAGTGGCTATCAATACAGATGATGCTTCATCCGCTTGCCAGACACTGACCTCCTGCTGTGTGCTTGGTTTCTAAAAGGCTACCAGTACTGGCCTGGAGATTGGGGACTGCAGTTGTATATTCTCAGAACGTTTCTTGCAGGGCTGATTTTATGGGATGTCAGTAATATAAAAGGGACTGGGAAATATTATAAATTCCTGTATAGTTACATATAACTGTATTTGCACTATCAATCAGCCCTAGGCCCTAGAGTTCTACTGGAAGGTCTTTTGGGGTTATATTTCAGTTTAGAGGGCCAGCCACACACAGGCAATTCATAACTGAACTTCACATTTCTGTCAGCTCAACACAATTGCATTTCCAGGAATCTCCTTTTCAGTTCTATGAGACCAGGGCTTTTATGAAATAAGTATGATTCCATCGTGGGATTAGCAGAGAATAAGAAAGTGGGTACAGCTGAATAGCTCTGGAGAGGAGGACATGGTGCTAAAAGTAGAGAGCTCTGAAAAGGACATGGCCGTGCTGAGGGCCACCCTACCCCTTTGCTAGCTTTGCTTAGACCAGCAGTTTTCTAGACATGATTCAGTTCAATTTGCTAAAAAAGCATTTTGACATTATACAGTTTGGGATTAAATCCACTGTTGCATATTGATTAGGTATACAGCTGTGATCTGAGTTTAAAAAGTTCTGGATTTCTATCAGGATACTAGTTGTTTGAAAGTTATCCAATTCACAAACTCTCTAAGGCCAGAGAAGTATAAAGATTAAATTAAATAAGTTATCATATATAAAAGGCCATCAAAGTCACAGGTTCTCATCCAATGATAACTATTTTTAGAGCAAAGGACATGTAGATGAATAATACAAGGGTCAACTTAGTTTTTTATGGTCTAATTTTTCTGGTATTAAAATGCTTTCTAATAATAGCATTTAATTACTAAAACACTCAAACTTAGAACAATCTGAAATGCAATTGTTAAAGTCTTATTTGATAAAAAACAGTGATGATAAGAATAATGGCATTTTTAAAAATCAGAAATCATATTTTCAAAACCTTTTAGGCCACAGAACTTCCCAGCTATTGAGCTATTACTTTTTTGAATAAAGGAGGTTGCACTTTTTTCTCATTTTATTCATGATCACTTCTTATGTCTTATTCTTGGGGAAGTCTCTAATGGAGGCATGTGAAGCAGCTGGCCAATTTGGGGGAGGCATGACATCACAGATGCTTGTCTTTTCCTTCGTCCCATCTGCTGGAAATAGTAACTAAGTCCTTTGCATAAGCTGGTAGGAGAAGGGCTGTAGAAAATCAAATTAGCAGGGGAGAAACTATTAGTCTTCATTTTCTTGTTTCCAACCTGCAAACACAGATTGTTAAATATGCCTGTTCTCTAATCCTCATTAGGAAATCTTAAAGAATAGCAGGACAGGAAAAAAGCATGGGGATTATGAGAAAACACTACCACTGAAAAATAACACAAAGCCAGGATTGTTTCCTCTTATTCCGACTACCTGTATATTTTTTAGAGTTAGCTGATTTGAAATTTTCCATTGGCTAATTTTATTTCTACTTATATGTGGATGGATGAGACATACACAATCCCAAACGTATCTTTTTATTTAGAATTTTCTTGTTAGACTTGGGATAAAAAATTTAAATGGAATAACCAGTATATGATATTATTTTACATTGAGTAGTATCCCTAGGACTTGTTTAAATACATTGCTGTATTTATCTAAGCAGGCAAAGCATTCATTAAAAAATAATCTAATGGCAATGCTGTACAGCGCTAGCTTTCTATTACTTGAAGAGTTTTATTTTCAGGTCCAGAGACACAGGATTACAGGTCAGTGATAGGAAAAGTGTGTTTGGAATATACCAAAAGGCACAAAATATGGTAATTGGATGTCCAGAAAGAATTGACATAAAATGCAGGTTTCTAATGATTAGAGTTAGTATCTGCCATAGAACTAGCCATTGAAGACTAAATCATGGACCTGACTTTTTTTAAAATCTGCAATTTAGGGACCATTTCACTGCACTTCAAAGCATTTTAAGCCTTTGAACCATTTGGCTTTTTAAATTCTATTTCCCTTCTTCTAGCATCTATTCTAAATATGTCTCTAGTTCCTACCTGTCAGTTCATGCCCTTTAATATGTGGTATTACTATTTTTGTCCACTCTTCTTTTGTGGTTTCTAAAGATACTGGTCTACTTGCTGTGCTTGAATAGCCAATATAGTGCTGCCACAGGGCCCTTGCATTTGCTGTGTCCTCTGCCTAGAGGAATCTTCTTCCAGATAGCCACATAGTTCCCTCCTTCTTACTAAGGAGGCTTTCCCTAAATACCCTTTTAAAACTATAGCCCCCTTCATTCTATTTCCATTTTTCATGTCATCCCACCTATATAATATGTTACTTGATTGTTTTTATACATATTATAAATATATTATAATATTATAAATATTTAATATTTTACTTGATTGTTTTTCTGCTTTACGCACTAGAATGTAAGTCTTATGAGGCCAAAAATTTTTGTCTGCTTTGCTCACCACTTTGTGCTCAGTGGCATGCACTGTTCAAAAAATACTTATTAAGGGAATCATAGGAGAATCTGTTGCAAATTGCAGCCCTAAATAGGAATACTTTGTGCTTAATATCATCCTCTTTCAGAAGGATCCTTACTACCATGACATTTCTTTGATATTTCTATTTTAGAATCAGAGGAAAGAAACTTTAAGGTTACCTCACACGTGTTCAATAGCTAACTTCTAGGTCACGATAGTTGCACACTGAAATGCCATTGGGCATTAAATTTGGGCAGTTAAATAAATGTGTGAAGTACCCGATATAAGGCACTAAAGAGTAGTGGGGGTCTGTGACAAATAGTAGACAAATAACTTATATATTAGCTGATTTAAAAGCACTCAAATTTGAAAAATAAATTTTAAACATATCCCTGTCTGAACAAAACCTATCTGTGGTTTCAAAGCCCATTTGTCTGCCAGTTGCGGCCAATGGGACCAGGAAGACATTTCTAAGTCACACTGTTTTTTCTACTTCTTTTTCATATGTACACTCAAGCTTGGTATCTGCCTGACTATGTCAGGACGGAATACTCAATTGATCAAATCTAATTACATTTGATTCCCAACTAAATTGTATATCACCTTCCCCTCTTGTGAGGGGAATGGCTCCTCTTGGGTCCTCAGCATCTGATGATTGCAAACCTAATTGATTTGCGACATTTCATTAATAAAGTTAACTAAAACTAATTATACATATTGAGTAAAAGTTTCCTGTGAAATGAATTTTTCTATTTAGCTTAAGGGTTCTTAATTGTTAGACTGAATTGCTGAGGAAGATTGCAAAATTACTTTCTCTTGGGAGACATATATATCTATATATTTTTTCCAACCAATATGGATTGATAGATGGCGACACCATAGAAACTACAAAAGAAAAAAATTTGATTAAATATGAAAGTTAAAGATATTAAAGCATCCTCCTAAGAAAATAAAATCACAAAATAGGTCACACAGATCTCTTTATTTTAAGATGTTAAATTAGGTCTGGTAAATTGACCACATTATCTTAAGGAATCTAAAATAAATTCAAAGTTTGAAATTTATTCACATTTATTATCTGATTTTCCTTTACTTATTTGGTGCTTATTGTATTTCTCACTCTTAATTCAGGTAGTATGTTTTGTCTAATCCATCCATCTAATTAAATTTAAATTCTAGAAGTCCAGGGTAGCTTCCTAGTACTTCAATTGTCCCAAACTCAGCTGATAGCCAATATTCACAGGACCACTTTCAACATTCCCTATTAGTTCAGCTGTGTATAGATAAACATGCTATATGTGAAATGAAGACTAGCATCTATTATTGGTTTAGAGTTGAATAAAATATGGTGGGCCTATTACTATCATATAATAATCTTACATATCACATGAGAAGCTGCAATCATTAATGACTTAAATAGGTACTGCTTTCACTTTGCTAAAGCAGGTTGGATTTCTTGCTTTGCATTGTTAAGGAAGGCAGTTATTTGTCTCCCTGCTCCATACACTGACCCCACTGGAAGGACTAGGAAACCACAAAATGCCCATCTTATTTTTACCTTTGACCTGGGAGCATCACTAGGTGCCAAGGTGGAGGCTATAGATCAAAAGACAGCTTTTACCCCCTGCTTGGTTTTTATCTACAGTGGCTGTTTGTTTTTTATGGTGCCTGGCCTGTGTCCAGATTTATTTTGGCCTTGCCTGGATAAGAGGAGGAAGAATGCAGCTCCGGGTTGGACTATGGACTTGCAGTATCACATCATTCTTGTTGTCCGATGCCTCTCTGGGTGAGTCTCAGTTGTTCAAATTCTATTACACAAAGGCATCAAAGACTCAGTTCCAGATAAATGGTTATCTTCCACCTGGTCTGCACTGTATTATTACACTTCTGAGATATCCTAGACCTTTCTGGAATTTTAAAAAATGACTCATACATCTAAATCTTTTTAAGAGTCTTAAAAGGAAAAACAGGTTGAAGGGAGAGAATGATGACACTTTTGATGCTAAGTTTTTCCTGCCAGCAAAACAGAGGCTCTAAATTTAGAGGCTAATTCTTTGAGCTCTTTTAATTGTAAAAAAATATTAATAGTAATCTAATTTAAATTATAATTTATCATACAGTCAGTTATATGTTAAGCATATCTAGCAATATTATTTAAGCAAAGAAATAAAGTTATTGTAAATAAACTATGTGAATAGGTTATTTGGAGCAAACCTGTTTACCTTATAAAACAAGCTCTATTTTTGTTTATTTAAAAAGGAAACACAAATGGCTAGCATTTGCCATGCCTTTTTTTTTTTCCATTGGTAAGATTCTGGGATTAATATTTAAAAATTCAAAAATTCCAAACTAGGTCCAAACTTTTATTATTTATGCTTTCATTGAAAATGACATTAATACTATGTGTGAAATGTGTGAGGGGAATATTGGCTGAATATTTATACCCCTTTCTCACAGCTAGTTATATGGCTATTTCAAATCCCTGATGCTTTCTCAGAGACAAATTTGTTTTTATTTTTTTACCTTGTGTAACACACAGCATTAACTAGGAACCAAATGTAGATGAACTACTAAGTATAAGTGACTGGAAAAGTGATTGAGACTTAGGTTTTAGTAATGAGATCATATTAGTGGAAAATAGTGACTAAGAACTTTAAGTATGTACTAAAACAGGGAGTGATTATATTAATTAAAAATGAAAACAAACTACTCTTATTTGTGATATATGTATAATTTAAATAACTAGAGAGATTTCTCATATCATGTACATTTTCATAAAAAACAAAAGTATTCTAGTACTTATTTTGTTTGGCTCTCCAATTGCTTAAAAAATGCAAATCAGCTTTAGTTAATATAATTGAGACATATTTATCATTGTAGAAAAACTACAGAAAATCTTACAGAGGTAAAGAATAAAGAAGAAAGTACTGGCTCTTAAAAATGATCTTACATCTTTTCTAATTTTGCTTACCTGGAGATGTCAGTGATGCAGGTAACCAAGCCAATAGCCATTATTTTAGTCCTTAGTTCAATATAACCATGCATACCTCTTTTTACAACTTTTAAGACAGCAAGAACCTCAAACTTTGGAAGAGTACATAAAATACTTAATCCCATATATTTTAATATGCAAATAAATAGGAAAAAGCAAAAGGGATCTGTGAAAGCAATACACCAGATAAGCTAACACTAAGAAAATTGGAATTTAAAAAATATTTAAAATTTTTCAAACAAATGTAAAAGAGCATAACTTTCTTACCGAGTGGCAATGAAAGTCCACTGCATTAATAAATTCGTTTATATCAATACTGTCCAACAGTACTTTCTATGATGATAGAGATGTTCTATATCTGTGCTGTCCACTAACCACATGCGTCTACTGAGCACTTGAGATGTGGCTAGTACAACTAAGGAACTGAATTTTCAGTCTTTTTTAATTGCAATTAATTTAGATGTAAATTTCAACAGCCATATGTGGTAATGGCTACCATATTGGATGGTGCAGGTCTACAGATTTTAAGCCTTCGAATATGGTTCTTTACATATTCTTTTAAATGTACAAATCAGGTTTTCTTCATTTATCCTAAGTAGATTGCAGCATGGATCCTAAATGCTTTGGTCCTATAAAAAAAAGCTCTGCAATATTGTTTACACATCACTGGTTTAAATCAATAAGAGATCAGAGTTCTCTAGCTGTAAGTTGGTAGAAGTTTTAAAGGGATATTACAGAGTTCAGAAGGTCCTTCTGCAAACACTTTGTTTTGTTTTGTATTTCAGTATAGTGCTCACAGGTCAGGACGGGGCCTGAGAGATTATTTTACAGGAAACTGCGGGCAGAGTTGCTAGTTAGTGGTAGAATTGGTATAGCATCAGTGCTTTAACAAACAAAAAGGAACTTCTTCTTAGAATTATGTTTTGCTTATTCATCTGAAACGTAAAGGTTTGAAAAAGTTTAAAATTTCACAGACTGTTTTCTTCTATATTTTGTTATCCCTAAGCAAAATATCATAGCTATCTTGAAAGTTTTGCTCCAAATGTGTGACTGTTATTAATAGAAACTGAAGGCTTCTGAAATCCAGGAGAAAGGAGGCTGATCCAAGAAGAATCACTTTCGGCAGGAACTCCCTAGATGATCCGTCCTACTATTTCTGCTGTAGGTCTAACGGTATAATGGAGAAGGCTCTTACTGCTCAGCACTCTCAAGATGTAAAATAAAGTGTCCTGTCTTTGTATTGTCCTAACTAAAATACGTATTTTAATGTACTGTTTCTAGACTGGATTTTTGCTGAAAACATGTATATTCCAGAGTCCCATGTTTAACTCCACTTCAAAAAACAGGAAAAAACAAACAAAACCCTGAAGATATCCAGTGACAGAACTCTGTAGAATGTTATGATTTTCATCTTCAAGATTAAAGCAGTCCTAATTCGTTTCCTAATACCACCACTGTACAGTGCCTTCCAGAAAATGGTTCCTACTTGTCAATCTAGCAAAGAAGGATAAAGTCACCTCTAGTATTTACCTATCTACCCAGCACCTACCTATCCTACGTCCCCCCTCCTTTGATAAAACGGAAGCACAACATATTCAGAAGAGGACAAGCTATTCTTTTCATTTTCCCTGGAGGAGACTAAGGAAGCTGGTTTGTTCTTTGAGCTAAGTTGTTGTTAGGAGAGAAAAAACCCCACTAGTTAGGTAAATCCAGGACTCTTTTTATGAAAAATATCACACAGGCCCCTGTGACAGGAGTTAGACAGACAAAGCAGTCCTGGCTAACCCTGATGCTCTCCTCACTAGGTTCTGAGAGCATTTAATGCCCTGCTGTGTGACTCCATGTGACTCATGCCTGCCAAGGGCTAGCTGCCAAGGGCTTTGGAGGGTCCCTCCATCTTTAATTTCACATTGGTCTTTTCCCTCTATCTTATCACTGAAGTAAAGCAGAAGTTTTTAAGCATGAGACTTTTAGATATTTGGGTTTTCTGAAGGTGAATTGGTCAAGTTTTAAGATTTATGCTCTTTTATTTCTTTTCTTTCTTTTTTTTTAATTTGAGACAGAGTCTCACCCTGTTGCCCAGGCTAGAGTGCTGTGGCGTCAGCCTAGCTCACAGCAACCTCAAACTCCTGGGCTCAAGCGATCCTCCTGCATCAGCCTCCCGAGTAGCTGGGACTCCAGGCATACGCCACCATACCTGGCTAATTTTTTCTATATATTTTTAGTTGGCCACTTAATTTCTTTCTATTGTTAGTAGAGACGGGGTCTCGCTCTTGCTTGGGCTGCTCTCGAACTCCTGAGCTCAAACGATCCGCCCGCCTCAGCCTCTCAGAGTGCTAGGATTACAGGCGTGAGCCACCGAGCCCCGCCAAGACATGCTCTTGGAAGTGAGTGCTGGGGTATCACAGAGCCCCAGTCTCCCACTAGGGGACTGATGAGAGAGCACAGTCATTTCCCTTCTGGTCCTCCTAAGCCCTACATAGCAAGAAGAACACTGCTCAGAGCAATCACCTGTGGCCAAGAGGGATCCTTGCCAAAGGGTTGCAAATTTCTCACATAGTTTATATCAGTATATGAATGGAAATAGTTTGGTAATTCTGACAATTTACATTTCAAATAATATAAATATATATGCTTTTAGTCTGTATATTGCAGGCGATGGGGTAAAACTGCAATTTCCTGTTTTTCTGCTTCCTCTACTTCTTTCACAGGACAATGGTGTGTGTGACTCCTCCTGTTATTCCCACTGTTAACACATTAGAGAAAACTACTGACAGACACAGTGCAGTGCTGTAGATGTAAGACAATTACCTGGTGCAGACTTTCTGGGATGGCTTCAGTGACTTATTCAGATAAAGAACCCAGCCATTTTTGACCAATTTATCACATATCAAACCTGGAAAAAAAAAAAAGATTAAAGCGATTCACTAAACATGGTCAGATTTTTTTTTTTTTTAATTTACAGAGTAAGCACTGACACTGTATCTTAAGAATGGTCTTTGCAGAGAATAAAACCATCTCGTCTACATCAAAACTTATTTTTCTTGTATAGAATTAGATTGTATTAAGTGGCTGTCCCAGGATCTCATCCTCTTCCTGCTTATGGCCAGCATTTTCCCCACTCCCCTTGTAGATATACACTAGGGAAAGAGAAAAAGAATATTTTTTTGGTAAACTAGTGCAGTCTTTCTGTAGACATAGTTACTACTAATAAGAAGTATAATGGATTTGATTTTTACTTGTAAATCTACAGTTAAACTTTGTTAAATGATTCTACTTTTGTTTTAGTATAAAGCTTATACAAATGTTATGGTACCGTACTTTTAAAAATACCTTGTAAAAGATTACCTTTTTTGTTTTTCTTTTTCATAGAATATCTGCATGTAGTATAAATATCAAGTTATAAAAGAATATAAAATAAAAGTAAACATCTCACCTTCTCTAATCTTCTGGATACACTTCCCAGAAAGACTAATATTAATAGTTTCTTATGTATCCTAAGGTTTAAAAATGCATATACATGCATATAAATGTGTATATTCATTTTTTTTGCACATCATGCTATTCTAATTTTTTATTTATTTTACTTATTATAATGGCTAGCAGATTTGCCATAACAGCATACATAAATCTCCCTCATTCGTTTTGATGACTATACAATATTCCATTCATTGCACAGATACATGATAATTTAACCAATCTTCTATTAGTGGGCCTTAATCTTTTTTTCAGTTTCCTTTTTGATTGCTACAAAAATGCCCCAATAATCATATTTATACTTATTCATTTTTGTACTTATATAAATATATCACTATAAGTTCCAAACAGAATTGTTGAACTAAATTGTTTGTATACTCAGTTTTTTATGGATATTTATAAGATATTTTCTATAAAGGTTACACCAATTTATGATACCAAAAATCTGGCTTTAGTCAAATTTTTTTTTCGTAATCTGATAAGTAAAAACATATATCTTTGTTTTGATTTGCATTTCTTTAATTATGAATGAGGTTAAGTTTCTTTTCATTTTCTTATTATTTTCTGCAGTTATTCCTCTACTAGTGCACCCAGCCATGGCCTTTGCTCATTTTTCAATTAGGTTGTTCATTGTTTCTCATGTCATGTTAAAGAAACTGGCATTTTACATGTAATGTCTGGCAAACAGCTTTCCCAGGTTTCTTGTTTATCTTTTGACTTTGTTTATGGTACTTTTTACTATGCAGACATCTATTTTTATGTAGCCAAATTCCTCATTATGTTTCATTATGGATTTTAGGTATTTAAATAAGAAATATTTTTTAAAGTCGGAGAATATTGTGTGTAGGTTACTTTTTAAACAGCTATGTACACCAACTTTATCATTGCCACATGGAAGATTTTTGGCCTAAGAAGGATCTATTACCCAGAGAAATTTCCCGTAAGATGATTTCATCTACAAAATACCAAGGCAGTGTGAATTCTGGGAGCTATCTTGTAAGGCTGTAGTGCATCTTAGGAAAAAAATTATAGGAAGGATCAGATTTATAGCACCATTCTATAGAGAGTTAATAGTGGTGGTCTAAGACCTAAAATACAGAGTGAGTTATAAGGAAAGTAATAGCAATTCTAAGACAAATAGAAAGAAATATAAAATCAATAGAGATTCATTTTAGAAAATTTTGAAAGCACATAGAAACAAAGAGAGAGAGAGAGAGAGAGAGAGAGAGAGAAGAAAAAAAATCATCCCTGCTCTCACCTCTCAAAAGATTTTAAGATTTGTTGTATATTTTTCCTAGTCTTCTTATCTGCACCACAGACATGCATGAATTTCAAAAATGTGTAAGTGATTGCACTCACAAAGAAGCACTAACATAACTAAATTACTTTCACTAGGATACCAATAACCCAAGACAGACTTAACTAGCACCTTGACAAGAATCTGCCACACACACACACACACACACACACCGGATCATACTTATGATTAATGTTTCATACATTGATTTTTTTCACTTACCTTTCCTTGCCATTAAATATATTTAAACATATAAAATACATATGTTAAATGTTAGATTATATATTTGTGTAAAATATATAATGACTGTATAATGTCCTATCTTATGGCTTGATCTAATGGGAATTTAAAAGAGTAGGAATAGATGTGTGTTCTCTCAAAAATCCATTCTGATAACTCAGTAAATTAAAGGCCAGGACATAGTCAAGAAATCACTACACAAGAATCACAATCAAATTCTTTTTCATTCCTGATAAAGTGGCAGCAATTAACTCTGTAAAGATTAAGGACTGGGAGACACAGTGATACAACATGTTTTATGTGAAGTGACATCATTAGAACAGAAAAAGAGGTTATTAAAGCTGGGCTAATGGAACATTCTTGTTCTAGAGGCATACCATGTAATTTAGAAGCATTTGGATTAGGTGACAGGAATTTGAGTCAAAAGTTAAAAAAGTATATGTGCTGATAAAATTGTAAATATATGAAGTTTACTACAAAAAATATTGTGAGATTTTTAAAAATCTATTTTAAAAAACTAGTGCAGATTATATTCAGCCACAGTCACAAATATTTGGGCTTAGTGAAACCAGGGGACCCTAAAGGGCCATAGGGGATGATCATTGGTACTTTATCACTTATTAGCACTAAGAAACTGCCTGCTGGGTGTAGGATATCTCCTCCCACTTCTTTCCCTTCCCAGACCCCACTACTTGGCATGATGGTAGCCGTGGGTTGATTTTGCCCTAACCCATAACTTAAAAGTTAGATGCTGTCTTGTAAGTGCTGCCTGAATATCTAAAGTTCTAGATCCAAGCAGTTGGAGAAATTCTGTCTCCGAGGAATGTTCCAACATCACTGAGAAAACTGGCTGCTCAGTCCTGTCCCTGTCGGCACACCTCTCCTCTCAAACACGATCACCGGGAACCCAGACTCACTTGTCTTTTCACTGACCTCAAAAGGCAAAACAAGAAATATTCAGCATGATCCAACTGACGGATGTCAAGAGAATCTGCATGCACTGGGAAAAATAGTTCAAGGACCGAATCATTTGGGCAGTCACTGGCTTAAAATAAGTCACCATTTGCTTGGAGACCAACTGGTTAGTAACTACATTAGACTACAGTTTTGTAAACCATGCTTGATTCTGCTAAATAAGCATTTCTATTAAAAGCTGAAAAAGCAGTATGTTGGAATGCTAAACAGTCTACACGTATGTAGAGAACAACTTGTTCAAGAGAAAACTTACTTTATAGCATCAGAACACTAAAAGGCAAACAGTGAATTTTAGATAAGTTATGGGAAAAACCAGAGATATCAAAAGTTAATTTTTAAAAGTATGTCACTTTTTTTAAAAGAATCTTTATTGAGGTATAATTGATATACAAAAATTGTACTCTGAGACAGAGTCTCACTCTGTTGCTCTGGGTAGAGTGCTGTAGTGGCTTCATCATAGCTCACTGCAACCTCAAACTCCTGGGCTCAGTCTCCCGAGTAGCTGAGTCTACAGGTTCACTTCACGATGCCTGGCTAATTTTTCTATTTTTAGTAGAGACAGGGCCTCGCTTTTGCTCAGGCTGCTCTAGAACTCCTGAGCTAAAGCAGTCCTCCCGCCTCAGCCTCCCAGAGTGTTAGGATTACAGGCATGAGCCACCACACCCAGCCTTAAATATATATTTTGATGAGTTTGGACAAGCTGTCATATTTTTAGTATTTTTCACAACAACTATAGGAGGGAATTTCTAGAATTTTTTATTGTTGCAGTAAAGGCAAATGTTACAAGCAAAATGGCATAGGTCTTGTTTTTTTCAATGAGAGAAATAGGACTTGATTTCAAAGTATAACTTCAAACCAATTTTCAAATAATTGGTTGGCTTTAAAAAGTAGGCAGCCTGGTGTAGAGCAGCTAAGAGTACAGGCTTTGGAATTAGAATTCTTGTGTTTAATTCTCAACTGTATCAGTTACCACATTTGAGTAAGCTACTTATCTTGTTATTACTGAGCATCCCAATTTATAAAAGGGGAATAAAGCAGTGACTATCTCACCGCGTTGTTGTAAGAATTAAATAAAAAATACCATTGAAAGGATGAACACTGTGTTTGGCACATTATATGTGCTCAATAAATGTTAGCATAATTAAAAATGTTAGTTTATTAAAAAGCCAAGAAGATAACCTTTAGGTAGTCATTCTAAGCAAGCCATAAGTGTTGTACGCTGTGGTTCTCTAATTTTATATGCATTTGAATCACCCAGGGATCTTGTTAAAATGCAGATTCTCATGCAATGTGTCTGAGTAAGGTATGAGATTCTGCATGGCTAACAAACTCCTGGGCAATACCCATGGTGCTAGTATGTGGACTGTGACACCTGAGGTAGCTGTGGATGGCTGCTCTTAATTTGTAATATAATGTGTCTCAAAAGGAGGAATGGGGAAAGGGGCACAAAGGAAGGTGTGGGCAACATGTGAACAGATTTAATATGCACCCCAGTGGATTCTAATATTCTTGTCTTGCCTCCCAACACCTTAGGAACCAGTGATTTGATATTTCAACTTTTATTCCTTTTTTCCCCTTTCCTTATTCTTTACTATCCCCTGGCCATTGCTGCTTATGTTGAAAAATGGTATTAATGCTTGTTCCCCAATTAGCAAGACTACTTTAGATCATTTTACGGTATGTAACAGGATAATACACCTAAACGAGATGACAAAAAATGGTTTCTCTAATATTCTCTTCTAAAACATAGGGATCTGAAAATGTATTTAACACTTTCCATATTTTTAACCAAAAGCAAACAAACTACAAACAGGCAAACAAATTACTTTTGTGAAGCATTTAGTAATAGAAAGCAAGGATGCATTAAATGTGGCCCATACTATCAAGGGAGTTATACTCCCATGAGGAGGGGAAAGGAGCCGTGGTTATTATAGAAGTGGCTGGAACCAAACAATGTGATCCCTTTAGACATTCTACCAAGGCAGGACAGAAAGAGGGGCTGTTTTTAAATGGCTTCCTACTTCCTACCCCAGTGGCATTGGGACTTATTAGAGACTCATATCTAAGTATGTGCTTAGCTTGATCAATCTCTTTCTAGAGCAGAGACTAAAAATTCCCTTGCATATGAAAACTAAAATTATCTTTCAAAATATTTTAGTAACAAAGAATTCATTATATAGTGTAAATGCTGTATGACTGCTTTAATTTACATTATTCTTATGGCTCAATTTAGAAGAGTTTGCATTTGTTTTTGTTTGGCTTGGTTTCTCAATAGGTATATCTTCTAAATGTGTTAAGTAGAAATAAATGTCTAGAATCTGTCAGTTATTGTCAGAGTTATTTTTCTCTACCCAAGAATATTTTAAATCGTGGTGCTAGTCTCACATATAATTACTTTTCTAACATTTAAAAGTTTGCAAAATAGGTATGAAATGAGTATGCTTTGTTTTTTATAATTGCAGTGTGCCTTCCTATTTCAAGACCTGGTTCTAGATGTGCTTAAAATGCAAAATCATAGAATTAATAATCCTTCAGTTTGAGTCAACTTTTATGTGATTTTTGTTGATTTTATATACACATAGGATTCCTTGATTTTCACCAAATGATGTTAAAATCTTATTTAAATCAATGGATTTAAGTACTCTGAATGGCTAACTGCAAAGTAAGAATATCAGTAGATACACATATAATTGTGTACTCTTTAAAAGAATTTACGATTGCTCATTTGCTAAATTTCTTTAGATATTTTCTCATCCTATATTAATCAAAGCTCCTCTTATCTACTTTGGAAAATGTAGAACATCTGCTATGAAGAGATAGAATCAAAATCAGAGAGCAAATCTTTTAGTGTTAATACAACCACAGCCAGTAATAACATGCACTTGTCATTTTTATGACTATTCCAAGAATATACTTTGCTTTCTATTATCACTTATCAAATTTGTCATTAAATTAATAACTAATGAAATATCTGGCAAATGTATAATTCTTAGTATTTTTTTGCTATGATCCAGTTTATTTTAGAGCCCTAATAGGATAATGGTAGTCACTTGTCAAATCAGTTGAATATTACCTTAAATCTCTATAATACTTCTTGACTTAAAATGGTTTTATGTAATAAGCTATTAAAAAGTTGACTTTTGGAAGCTAAAGTTCATCATGTTAATAAAATAGGAAATGTGAAGTGATAGCTAAATTTAGGATAGAAATTAATCAATATTTACTTTTGCTTATTGGAGATTTAGTATACTGCTTAACTACGCATCTACATGAAAATATAGACCATATACTCCAATGACTAGGCCATTTTGAAAGAGAAAGCTAAGAATGATTTTGAAGAAAAATAATAGCGCTTTCCAGTGGTGATGCATTTTAAAGCTGATTTGTCCAGTTTGTCAGATAACATGGGAGGAAAGTGCTCCTAACCTGAGCTTGGATACTTCTCATATTTTGTTGCTCTGGCTCCATATTTGTTTATTGCCACAGTGTATCTTCAAGATAGCTTTTTAATCTTTACAACACTTGGACTTCAAACTTCTAAACAAAATTCTTAATTTGCTAGCCTACTTGGGAGACTCTTTGGCATTCTCCAGCCATGACTGAGATGGAAAAGGACGAGGTAAACTAATAAACATGGGGCTAGAGGGCAGGAGCTTGCATTAAGCAGCCAAAACATGTAAATGTGAAGGGTCGCTATCTTTGTCCCTGTAACAAATTTAAAAGCAAAATATAGTTATCTGTTTAAGAGTTGTGTCGCAGCACAGATAAAATGATAAAACTATAGGAGACCTGCAACTGTGAGTTTCAAATTTCTTCTCAGCTAAGTATTTTACCTGGGCATTGGGTAAGTAGCAGATTAAAGTTTTCTTCCTTATGTTCCCTCTAGCACAGGGAAAATTAGTCATTACTGTGAATTAGCCATAGTCATTAACAGCAACATCAGTAATAAGTACCAGCAGCAGAAAAAACAAAAGCAAAATTACATACACACATAAATACAAAATTCTGACCCCAAACTAGAAAGAAGAAAAAGAAAAGTAAAAAACTTGAAAAATCCACAAAATCCTGTCCTTTTTTGAACACTTCCCCAGAGTAAGAGAGGAAGAGGAAAGATTTAAGCTCAGAATACTACAGGACAGTGAGCACTGCCGCAGCCAACAGTGACTGAAAGACATTTTGTAAATCTCACGGAAGACAAGTCTTCCATCAGCATCAGTTGAACCAGTGGAAGAAAACCAATTTTCTTCTAAGTTGGATGATGGAACAGTTGATTCAGTTTAAAGTCAAAGAAGAGCAGAACCAGAAATCAAGGTGTCATGATAGGAGCAAAGAATAGTGAAGTCAGGGGAAAAAGAGTTGGGAGAGAGAGTAGATAACAGACTTGAAACTAATAATCATGAAACTTTGGCAAATGTTGAGACTTAACAACTTGAGGCTACCCCTGAGTCTTAAATCAGCTTATAGGAATTGCCAACCATAATATAGGGAGGGTATGGACACTTGGAGCAATCACTGAACAATCTAATGTTTGTCCAGAGCAGATAATTTAACAGGAGAGTTAGACAGTTTTGGAAACTGTAAATATCTTCTAATAGGATAATCATTTTAGACTTTTTTTTTTAAAGCAATAACCAGGAAACATAAGGAATCAAAGAATTTCATCACTGGAGGGGAACTTATAAACAGAAACTCAAAGTTCAGAGTTGTTAAATAATGTTCCTAATAGCACACAGTTATTTGTGGGAGTCTCCATTCCCTTTCTTCTGTGTTTCCCTGCTTCTGCGCTGTCAGGAAGGTGGTGGAGAGGAAGGGGAGGGTACCAGGGCATTACCAGGGAATTCATCACAGCCTGAGGAGAGATTATCCAGGTGGGGTCTTGATAGCTGGGGAAACACTAAAGAAGACAAAGGAAGCAAGGCAATTTTCTAGAGAAGACTTATAAGGGAGTTAAAGCTTATGCTAAGGGAAATAAACACCTAGGGACCCAGGGCCCTCAGGAGGTAACTACCAAGAGAATCGTGTTGGGGATGAAACACTTTCAGAAGGAGACACAAGTTGCCCAACAAAATGATAGAACAGTAGATGCCAGATCTCTTGCCTCTCTGTTACTTTCTCTTCTCAGAATGACACAAGAAACAAATGTAGTCAAGTCCCAAATGTGTCCCAGGGGAAGGTGAGTATCTAAACTTTCACTGATAAGATAAGGCTCCTGAGGGCCTTAGTGGGTTTTTAAATGCTTAATGAGGCTATTAGCAAACAAAGGTAAAGTCCCCAGATGGGTTCAACAGCCAGGTCACTAATGGTTTCCCAAAGATAACTGGGCAGAAGGAGATGCTTTGGGCAAGATTTGTTGAGGTCTTCTGGAGACCACAAGCAGGCTGGCACTGTGGAGACCCTGAGCTGGACATTTAAGAGAATTGGAGAATGAGTGCTAGATACAGAAGTGGGGTGCAGGAGAAGGGCCTGGAAGAAGCTCTGTTCAGTCCTGTAAGCAGAAGACCTGCTAAAATCTTGCCTCAGATACAAATGTGCACTGGCCACAGCTGTGGGGATTGGGGTGTGGAGACACCCTGCTTCTCTCTCCCCAATTTGATGAATCAAAGGGCACCTGGAACACCTGAGGTGGGAGAGTTTGGCTCAGAGGGGGGTGGTGTCCTGTGTCAAGGACCCACTGGTAGGGTTTATAGGGGGAGTGGGGGGAGATGAGCGGTTCAGGAACATTGCCGGGGAAGCAGAGGGGAAGGTTGGGGTTAGTCTTAGCTTTGCCTCAAAAGTAGCACAACTTTTAAATGGACGCTGGGCAGAGTCATACAGACTTCCCACTCAGGTCACGGTTAAAAGACAAGAGTTAACTAAAAGCCTGGAGAAGAAAGTTTACTTGGTTGCAACCCATTCCCATAGACTTCTAAGTTGTACTCAAAAGAGTTGGGTCAAAACGGAATGAAATGTTCGGGGCACGCGGCAAACAAGCCCACATTCCCCCCTCCCCATTCCAGAAGCCCCTCACCTGATCTGGGGACAGGCAGCCAGCTCGGAGGTGGTCTCTTTCTCCTTGTCCCTGGAAACCTCTTAGCACAGAGCCAGCAGATAAGACAGCGGGACACGAAACTTAGCACCTCCGCCCCCGCAGTCCCCAAGCCACGTCGTGTCCAGAGCCGGCGGCGCTGGTGTTGGCTCCCGCCCGCCGCCTCTGCGTCCGGGCTGCGCGCCCTCACTGCCCAGGGCCGCGCCCGCCGCTCCCCATAGACCGCCGCGAAGGCCGGGCAGAGCAGCCAGCCGTGCGCCCGCCCAGGCGCTTGTCACTCGCTGCTGCCTGGGGTCTCGCTGTCAGGCGCTGGAATCCTCGGCAAGGAGGAACCCCTGAATTTATAGTGAGGGGCGTTGCTGCTCCGTGGGCTCCAGAGACGAGGCTCTGTTTTGCATTCCCTCCTCCTCTGCCCCGCCCCGGGAGAACCTCCCGGCCCAACCTCCTCCCTCTTCAGACACTGACGGCAGCGGGGATGATGCCACAGTCATTCCGTGTTACCAACTATCAGTCAGATCAGCGCTCACCTGGCCCCAAACCCCGCGTCGCGAGGGTCGCGGAGGGGGAGAGAGCTGAGGGAATAAAAGTGTCAGTTTCCATGGAGATTAATATTCCTCCACTTTTTTTTTATTTTAACTTGGAAAACTTTTAAGGACTAATTAGGGAACTTTTTTTTTTCTGTGAGTAACTGGAACTTTTATAACTCACAGTTATAAAATGAAATAATGGACATTTATTTCCTCCTATTGGCATGCTACTAGAGTTGCATTTATTAAGATGTAAACACAGAAAAAATTTTAAAAAATATATCACCAAATAATTAGGGGAGAATTAATATTAATTCTTCACAAACTCTTTCAAAAAATAGAAGATAAAGATCGTTTCCTAACTCATGCTATAAGGCCAGTATTACCCTGATACCAAAACCAAATAAAGATGTTTATTACAAGACTATTACAGACCAGTATCTCTTATAAGTATAGATAAAAATCCCCAATGAAATGCTAGCAAATTGAATCCAGTAACATATAAAAGGATTATATACCAAGGTGAAGTGAGATTTATCACAGGAAAGCAAGATTAGGGTATCAAAAATTAATTAATATTTGATAGATCAGTAGACTATGGTTTACAATAATCTATCTATTTGAAAATAGCTAGAAGAGAATAATTTGAATGTTTTTAGTATAAAGAAAAGACAAATATTTAAAGTGATTGATATCCCAATTACACTGATTTGATCTTCACAAATTATATGAATGTATTAAATTATTGCTTGTGCCCCCAAAATATGTACATCTATTATGTATCAATAAAAAATAAAATTAAAGGAGAAAAATCAATGTGATAAATCATATCAGTAAAGGACAAAACTCACACAATGTTCTCAACAAATTAAATAAAAAGCATTTGACAAAAGCCAACACCCTTTTCTAACACTCAATAAACTAGGAATGGAAAGAAACTTCTTCAAACTGCAAAGTCCATTTATGAAAAAGTTAATAATATCATACTTAATGTTGAAAGATGATGTTTTCATGTGTCTAAGATTAGGAACAAGTCAAGGATGTCTGGCCTCCCCACTTATATTCAATTTTGTATTAATGCTAAAGGTTCTAGCCAGGGCAATTAGGTGAGAAAAGAAATAAAAGGCATTTAGATTAGAAAGGAAATAAAACTCTTTCTATTTGTAGGTGACATGATCTTATATTTTAAAAGCCCTACAAAATCAACTAAAAAGGTATTAGGTCTAATAAATGAACAAGTTTTCAGAGTATAAGATCAATATACCAAAATCAGTTGTATTTCTATATACTAGCAATAAAGAATAAAAAATGAAATTAAGAAAACAATTTGCTCCTTGCTTTTTACTACTTGCCGTGCCCATCTTCACCTTCTCCCTGCACACCTGTAGCTATGTCTGGAAAAACTGAGGAAATCAAGAACTTTCTGCTCACAGCCAGGTGAAAGGATGCCAAATCTGTCAAGATTAAGAAAAATAAGAGTAATGGGAAGTTTGATGTTCAATGCAGCACATACCTTTTGACTTAGTCATCATAGACCAGGAGAAGGCAGAGAAGTGGAAGCAGTCCTTACCCCCCAGTTTGACAGTGAAGGAGATGAAATGAACCACACACATTTATTTGAATTGTATTAAAATTTTAAAAATTCAAAGAAAAAATTTAATTTACCTTAGATCAAAATAATAAAATACTTAAAAATAAATTTAACAAAAAGAGTACAAAAGTTTTACTTTGAAAACCAACAACATTGTTGAAATAAATTAAATTATACCTAAATAAATGGAATGACATTCTGTGTTCATGGACTGGAAGATTTAATATTGTTTAAATGGAATTAATTCCCAAATGATCTACAGATTAAAAACAATCCCATGAAACTCAAAGCTAATTTCTTGCAGAAATTAACAGGGTTTTCCTAAAATTTGTATGGTAGTGCAAAGGACCCAGAGTAGTCAAGACAGTTCTGAAAAAGAACAAAGTTGGAAGATTCATATTTCCTGATTTCAAAATTTACTACAAAACTACAATAATCAAGGCAGTATAGTACTGGCATAGGGATAGATATATAGGTCAATGGAATAGAATTGAGTCCATAAATTAAATCCTTGTGTTTCTGGTCAATTGATTTTTAACAAGAGTACCAAGACAATTCAGTGAGGAATAAATAGTCTTTTTAACAAGTGGTACTTAAATAACCAGATATTCACATGCAAAAGAATGAAGTTGGACCCCTTACAATACCACATGCAAAAAAATAACTCAAAATGGATCAAAGACCTAAATGTAAGGGCTAAAATTATAAAACTCTTAATATAAAACATAGGAGTAAATCTTTGTGACCTTGGGTTATGCAAAACCTTCTTAGGTGTAATACCCAAAGCACAAACAACATAAGAAAAATAGATAAATTGGATTTTATCAATATTAAAATCTTCTGAGTTTCATAGGACATCAAGAGAGTGAAAAGAAAACCCCCAAAATGTGATTACATATTTACAAATCATATATCTGATAAAACTTGTATTCAGAATATATAAAGAACTTTTCAACTCAATAATAAAAACACAAATAACCTAATTAATAGGCATTTATCCAAAGAAGATAGATAATGGCCAATAAGCACATGACAAAACTCAACATCATTAGCCAGCAAGAAAATGCAAATCAAAACCACAATAAGATATGTCTTTATGCCTACTAGGATAGCTATAATAGAAAAGTCAGAAAACAAAAATTATTGGCTAGGATGTTGAGAAATTGGAGCCCTCATACATTGTTTGTGGGAATATAAAATGGTCCAGCCACTTTGGAAAACAGTGGCAATTCCTCAAAACATTAAGCATGCAGTTACCATATGGCTCAGCAATTCCACTCTTATGTATATACCCATGAGAAATGAAAACATAAGTCCACACAAAAACATAGAGATGAAAATTCATAGCAGCATTATTCATAATAGCTCTAAAGCAGAAACAACTCAAATATCTATCAACTGATGAATAAACAAAATGTTATATATCCATACTATGGAATATTATTTGGCAATAAAAGTGAATAAAGTACATTTTATAACATGAATATACCTTGAAAACATTGTGCTAAGTGAAAAATGCCAGTCACAAAAGACCACATGTTGTTTCATTCCATTTCTATAAAATGTCCAGGAAAGGCATATCTGTAGAGAATTATGGTTGCCTAGGGCTGAGGATGGAGGGGTGGGAGGAAATGGTAGTGAATGCTATAATATAAGCACAGGATTTCTTTTAGAGATGATGAAAAGTTGTACACTCGATTATGCTGACAGTTGCACAACTTTGCAAATATACTAAAAACCATGGAACTTGTATACTTTAAATGGGTGAAGTGTATGGTACGTGGATTATATATCAAGAAAGCTGTTTTAAAAAGGCAAAATATGAGAGTTGTGCAGATGAGTAAAGGCATGAATGTCTGACTTTCATTTCTTGCTTCCAAGTTTTTGAAGAGAGTAGAGGCATTCAATTCTAACCTTTCATGCCCTCCTCTGCAAGGACTAACAACCTCCGTGCTAGACAACATTGCAGGTCAGAAACATAATGTAAATTAATTATTAACTAAGAGCTATTTAAAAAAAAACAGAGGTTTTATTTGGCAACATACCATATGTTGAAAGCACTTATATTTTTTGAATTCTCGTAAAAATAGCAATGCCAAATGTACTTAGATGCAATCAAGCATGTAGTAAACATAGGTTTCTGCAGGAGGACTTGGTCAGAATGCCAAGTTGAGGAAGACATGGTCCCTGAGTCCTGGATGTACTAACTCAGGAAAGGGACAGCATCCCCTTCTCCACTAGATTGTGCCTCTGGGAAAGGGCCCTGCCTTCACAGTTCCCTATATTCCTGGGGTGTCAGGCACATAGTAACACCTGCAAATACATTGCTCTAAGACTGACTGAGCCCATACAAGAACTACATCTTGGGAGGAATTTTATTTGAAATGGATCTTTAAGGATAGATAGGATTTTTGAACTGAGGACCAGGGGAACAGCATATGTAAAAGTGCCATGGCAAAAAAGTATCATTTTTGTGGGAAGAGATACTTACTGAAATTTTCTAGAGCACATGAATATTAATAATAAAAGCTATCATTTATTGGATACTTATTATATATATCAGGCATCTCTTAAGCCCTTCAACTTTATTAACCTAATTAATAATTAGAGCAAACCCATTATAAAAGGTAATTATTCACATTTTACAGATGAGGATACCTAAGCTACAGAAGTTGAGCAAGTTACGCAAGGTTACGTGGTTTGTGAGAGGCAGGGCCAAGATTCCAGATTGTCTGGCATCAGAGACTATGCATTTACTATAAGAGGGAGTGGCAGAAAGAACTAGCAAGATGAGGTTAACATGAATGTGGAGTTCAGAAGTTAGTAGAGGTGTTTAAACTTAATTTGGTTCTTGAGGAATGATTGAGGCTTTTGAATGAGGAGGGGCATGATGTGTATGGTGGATTAGAGTGTGGAGATGTTAGAAGTTGGGATAACAATGGACCAAGCTAGAAGTAACCCACATCGGTGTATTGAGACTAGAAACAATGTCAAGACAGAATACAGAGAATTTATAGAAATAACCGGGGAATTGGGGGTTTATTGAGCTGGTTATGAGAGGCAGCTGAACAGGTTCATCTGTTTAAGAACCTTATGAAGATGTATCACTGGCCATTATGGTTGGAAAAAACATGGGTCTCCTTTGGAGGGATTAAAGATATTTATTATGCTGTTCATTTTTTCTTGACAGGAACACTTGGTTTTAGCTCCAATGGCTGGAAAAGATAGTCATGGATTTTGGTAGCTTTTAAAGATTTGTATTTATATTCAAGACCAAGGTGACCAGGAATTAGATCTGAAAGTTTCATGGTAGAGGAGAGAGCACTGGTATCAGAAGATGAGCTTTGTGGTAGGGAGCTTCCCAGGCGCCAGTGGAGGCTGCAGAAATGAGCATTTCAAGAAGCTTTGCAGGGAGGAGAGAGTGCAATGGAATCAAGCAGAGACCTTGACTATATTTAAGATTTAGGAAAGCAGAGGCAGAGACAGGAGAAACAGGACACGGGGAGAGAGAACAGGGAACAAACAGCTACAGAGGCCAAGAGGAGAGGGAGGAACTGGAATGAATAGCACAGTGGAGGGAGAGTTACCCAAGGCGTGGGTTGGGGACCCGTGGGAGACAGTGGTGTGGGGGAAAGGAGAAAGAATGAAGGTACAGCGAGATTTCACGGACTTTTTCTAGGATTCTAGGACCTTTTCTTGTTTTCCAGCATTGATTTCCTGGCCTTGGCATGCTCTGTTTTAAAGAGACAACACATAACACTTTCTTGGATGTGACATCCCCGTTTCTACTGTGCTTGCTAGCAGTCAAGAACTCACACTAGTAATATTTCTTTTTATTTTATGTAACTTCTTCCTGTGTGTACAGTTTTCAGGAGTCTCTCCTGGATTATTTGCTCAGCAAATGTTTATTGAGCTTCTCTGTATTTGGTGCTATGCTAAATGATGAGGGAACAGAGATGAAAGTCACTGGCTTTTTCTTCTCCTACAGGATGAGTGGCCTCTGGGAGGCAGCCACACATGCAGGTCATTCAGGTGCAGCTGGGGAATGCTGGGGACTGGGGGCCCACCCACAAGAATTATGAAACTAGAAGAAACTCACAACATCTAACTCTCCTACAGAGTGTAAAGCTTGTCCTGGGCAATAATTGATTGCTCAGTTTTGAAATTGGACTCATCATGAACCTTACCTCATAGTGTCACAGATATTTGGAACCATTTATCACAAGGCCTTTGTAGAAAAGCCAGAGGCGAGTTATAACCAAATCTAGAGTCTGTGAATGAAAATAGGAAATGCTCTTGTGATTATTAAGATTCAGGAAATCTTTATATTTTTAAAATCTAATTAGTGCTGTAAATCATTAACCACTGTCACTCCTGTACTAAATTCCAACTTGGTTTTAAAAATAATCACAGTTTTGAGGACTGGAAGTTTTTTAGAGTCAGTTGTGTTGGGTAAAACTTCCCGCAAGGGGTGGGGTTTGCTCTCAGGGATATTATATCATCAGAAACAGCAGATGAGAAGGAAATTTTCCAAGAAATTGATGGCATCATTATTATTGTGATGAATTGGCTGAGTAATGGTATGGTTTTAACCCTGGGCTTTTCTACTATAATGACATGTTGATCCTGTGCAAAAGAGTGCACCTTAGAGTTATGACCAGAGGCAGGGATTTGAAGCCTAGCTTTGCTATTTATTAGCCCTGCACACTTAGACAAGTTTTTCCTCTGATATGAATTTTTATTATATGGGCAATAATGTTCTCTAAACATTTGTCAGGGCTAAGAAAAAGAGTGCATGTAGAAGTTTCAGATACTCCAGTGCTTAGTGGATGGCACCCATTTTTGGAGAGAAGCAGACAGTTTTACATGCTGGTCAGAGATGTATTAATTTTTTGATGTTTTATAAAAAGGGGTAAAACTTCTTTATCTCCCTGATTAATCTTTTTCTATTACAGTATTGAAATTGTGAGATTTTGATATAGACTTTTTCTTTCTTTCCTCTTTGTATGTGTCACATGAGGCGGGATTGGATGGGGCTGTCACTGTGTAGCTGGAAATGTGAACACAGAACAGAAGGGCTGGGTTATTGAAATGCTAGAGGAGCAAAGGCAGCATCCCAGAGCCTCACTTCTGCTGAAGCCAGGACTTGGCTGGCGTCAAATTCCAGATCATCTACTAAAGGCCCAAATCTGAATATCAGTCTAGAGGTAAAATTCAACAGAAAATGCAAAAGAAGAAGTTCAATGCCTAATCAACATGAAAAAAAGTTTACTCTTCCCAGTAATAAAAATGGAATATAAAGGAACAAGGTGCAATTTTTCAGCTATAAAATTAACAAAGATTACAAAGTAAAGATGATCACATCAGAATTCAGTTTTTGCAAGGTTGTGGGGAAGCTGGTGTGGTTTCTCCACCCCCACATATATGTATATATATGTAAACATATAAATACATACATATTTCTGTAGGATTGTTGTATACCCTAATCAACTGGGAATTTATTCAAAATAATAATCATGAATATATGCAAAGATTTATATGCAAGGATGTTATTTACATTACCATGTATAATAGCACATAATTAGAAACAAATTTAATATCCCCTAAATAGAGGGTTGGTTAAATAAGCTATGATACACTTGTAATAGAATCTAGCCATTAAAAGTAATGTAGGAGGATATTGAATGCTATAGAAAATGTTCGTGATATGTTTGTGAAAAATTGGATTATGGAACAATGTGTATACTGTTATCCAAATTATATAAGACATGTATATGTTTACACACACACACACACATAGAAAAAGATTATATGTTTACTTACTAAACTGCTTACAGTGGTTATTTCTGAATATAGAGATTATGGGTACATTAACATATTTTCTTTTCTGCTTGTTTATATTGTCCAAATTTTATATAATGATTATATCACTAAAAATTAGCAGAATGAACAAGAAGGCACAGAAACTATTTGGAAAGCAAGGACCGTTGGAGGGAACTTTTGTGTACAGCTTTTGCTGACACTAAATTTGAAGGCCCAATGGCTTCAACCCTCTAAGTATGTGTATATCTGTATTTTAGGGCATTCCTTTGGTTTTGAGTATGCAACTGGTTCTCCTGTGTTTTATGGTATTTCAGTATGTTCTTGGGACTTACTTGAGAAAGAAAGGGCATCCTAAACATATGTAAATATTCACCACATTCAAGTTCATTTCTAAGTAGAGGTCCATCCTAGTAAACAGAGATTGAGAGAATAGAGCCAGGCTTTTGAGATGGATACTTCAGCAGGTGTTAATCTAGTCTACTACTGCACGAACTATGATTTTTTTGCCTCAAAGAGAGCACTGGGTTAGACTGATTACATTATAGTGTTAGCCTATGTAGCTTCCAAATGAATTCATTACACAGCTTCTGGAAATTATAAATTGGAACTCATGCAAATGGCCACATTAATTGCTCACAATAAAAAAAATTAACATTCTCTATATTTCCCTTGTTCTAAAATTTTTCCTTAAGAATATTATTAAGCTTTATGAACTTTAAATTTACAAGGAGAGCTTCATTTTGATTCCAATTTCTATCACTTCTTCCTGTTTTTAAAATTTTCACCCATATTGCTAAAATCTCTCTAAATATCTCTGTAAATATACCTCTCGCATTTCTTCAGTTTTTTACTTTCATTCTTTTGCCTGTGCTGGCCCATTGTTTAGACTATCTTCCAACCGTTGCTGTTTGAAAAACCTGCCTATCCTCAAAGACTCAGATCAAACGCTCAATTTCTTAATTTTCCTGCTCACATCTGCCAGAAGTTACTACTTTCTCCTTTGAACTTTATGTCCTGTTTTTGAAAATAGAAAAGTAGCAAAGAAATGTTATGGGAAGAAATGTTAGCTAGGAGTTCAGAGACCTAGAGTCCATTTTTCTTTCTCTCAAGAGGCACCAAATGGAGCTTGGCCAAGATATGAAAATATCTTCACATCTAAATATTTCCTGGCACTTAAAATAAGGGGTTTCCAATATTCTGTCTACTAGTTGTGTGAACTTGGGCAAGTTATTTAATGTTTTTGTGCTTCAGTTTAGTCATCAGTAAAATGTGGGTACTAATAGCATCTAACTCAATGTGAATGAGGATTAAATGGAGTAAAGTAAATAGAACCGTGGCTGCTTATAGTTAGGGTCAATCATTGTTAGCTGTTTTGTATTAGCCCAAAAATTGTGCACATGTATGTTATCAAAATATTCAAATACAGTCACTAAGAAATCCTTTTGATAGGATAGGAATCTATCTTACTCAATGTACCAAAATTTATATTCCTGTTTTAAGTGGTTTACAAGAATATAGAAAAAGACAAGAATATGACCAAAAAATAGCATTGTTAAACACTCTTTACTGGGGCATGTTTATAGCCTCATTAGTATAACCAAGTTTTACAGTGCTGTGTAAGTAATGAGAGGCTACTTCTCAGGTGATTTATTTCAATTGTCTGTATGGCATACTGTGAGAAACGAATACATAGGATGAGCAAACAACTGCTTTACCCCTCTTATTTTCTACTTTCACAGATATAACCTTTAAAAAAAAAACTAAGTTATAAACTTCACAGATCATTAATCAGACAGGATTTCTATTATTCCTAATCACCTTTATTTATAGAGACAGAGAATGAATGTTTGCAAGGTTTGTAACTCACTGGAGTATAAGGTTATTTTAAATATTAGCTGATAAACTGGTGAATGTGATAAAATTTGTGGAAGCTTGGAAGACTCTAAAAGAGTAAAATGCATTATTCTAACTTATATTTTGCTTTAACAGTGAGAAAATATTTTAAAATTATATAAATGTTCATGAGGAAAGAAGATAAAGCTAGTAGAAATAAAGCTATTTTTAATTTTAGAGATGAAGTCAGATGTAGTAAATGAAGATGGATCACTTTAGTACTAAATTAACTTTCTAAAAAAAGCAAGGTTAATACATTCACCAATAAAAATGTTGGTAGATGATAGGAAAGAATAAAAAATACTACAAAAGTAAAATTCCCAGAAATAAATTTTTTATATGTGAATGTTTTAAATCTATGAACATCCTTGTTGATAATCATTGAATACATGCATCATGCTCTGAACAAAGCAGCTGACGTACATAAAAGTTGTATCGATTACTTAAATATTTAACTTTAAAAGAAGGAAGTTTTATTAATAAATGGAGGTGCTGAAAAATGGAGTATCAGGTAAAAATAAGATAGACATTTAGGATGATGAGGTGTATATATTTGACCCATATAGAAATCGACATACTTTCAGATTAAAAATTTTATAAAAATGGGTGGCATTTGCAAAATTGTATTTGAATTTAACTGGATGAGGAAAGATAGGAAGAGCAGGTTGTCCCAATTTTAGTTAGATTTCCATTGTGTCTTCCCTATACAATCCAAATATTTTCTACCGTATTTCTTTCTTTCTTTCTTATTTTTTTTTTGTCTTCTTCAAAAATAACCACCATATTTCTTATCTTGGTTCAGTTTTGGCGGATGGCCCCTTCTTCCCTTCTTTACTATCAAATAGTTTAGTCACATAATCATGCTGGCTGTCCTTTACCCGCTATAGAGGTCATGATATCAGGCTGTCTACTTGGCAGACGCTTCTTTGGCACCCAGCCACCTTGAGAACACCCCTGTTGGACAGGGAACGCTCATGCCCCTGATGATTGAGCTGCATGATTCCTGATCCAAGCAGAAGGCTCCTCCCTGATCAGTGAAAGGCACGTCTTTTTAGAGGAGAAATGTTTATATTTGACCAGAGTTTCATTAAGGTTAGAGACAGTTAGAGACTGTTAGAGTCAGTCCCTAACGAATGAAGCTCCCTCTGGCCCATTTCGAATCTTTAACTTGACTTTGCAGTCCAAATAATTTTAAAGATTTTTCTTTGTTTTGAGTCCTTACACATAAACAAATTATCTTTAAAAAAGTAAAACTTGATGCACTCACCTGTAGCCCATGGGTTGCTAACAGCTGTCATCTCTTTAGGACTTCGTCTATACTAGTTTTCATGCTGGAGGCATTCACAAAGGCAGCCTGCAGAAACAGTCCGTATTTGGTTGGCTTGAAAGCCACTTATTAGCAAGGTTTGCGCATCTATTTATTGGGAGATGGGCTAAGATTATTCAAGTAATAATACTAGTACTCATATGCACCCTTTGGGATCCAGTGGTAGAGGCATAATTGGATCGAAGGGGTCTCTGAATGGCAAGTTTTCAAACATTAAGTACTGTCTTTTCTAGTATATGAGCCAAAAGTTAATTTCATATTTATCTTCATAGGATTATTTTTATTTTTGACACTTTGACATGGCTCTTGGCATAATTTAAAATAGACAAATTCAGGTTCTTTTGGCTGACTCTGCCTGTACTCGTACTTTCTGTCTGGTTTGTGTTCCACAGTCTTTCCACATGAACTCATGCTGTTAGTTGCTCATTAAATTGTTTTTGCCTAAGTACTTCCCGATCAATTCTATTATTATTTGTTCTTACTCTTTCCTAGTATTGATGTTAACTGCTTGGTAATTTCCTGGATCTCCCCTTTGGCACATTTTAAAGATTAGTTATTATTATAATTATTTTCTTGACTCTTTTTGCAGCCCTTCTGTCATCCTCTATTTTCCACATTGTTTATGACTTGAATATATATAAGATGTAAACCTATTCTGCATATAAAACAAATATTGTGAGGATAACATTCTCAAATATTCCTTAGCAAAGAGAATTATATTTCACCAAAATGTACTTTGAACATTCAAAATAAGAAATAAAATTAGTGGATAGAAATTAAGAATTAACAGCTAAATATGCCTTTCTGGCAAATCATTATCTTTTCTTGGATAAAAAAATATAAAAATCATGTTATTAAAATTACTTACATAAAATGCAAATAAAGTAGTGCTTTATTTTTATTTATTTAGTTAGTTTTCATTTTTTTTATTTCAGCATATTACAGGGGTACAAATGTTTAGGTTACATATATTGCCTTCACCCCACCTGAGTCAGAGCTTTAAGCGTGTCTTTATATTATATATCCATGAGCAACATCTCTTTCCATTTTTTATTTTTTGCTTTTTTCAAATAATGCTTATTATTATAGTGTAGATATAAGCCAGTTTTTGGCCCTTAGTCACAGAAGAGACATGATTCATTAATCAAACTGACTATAATGATTACTGTGTTAGTCGTGGGTGTGTCAAGAAGACACAGCCCCTGAATGAATATAAGAAGTTTGCAATCCAATGAGGTAAGAGAAGTAAGAATATATTAAACTATGTTGAAATAATTAAGATATGCTTAGAAAATACAAAGAAGGCCAGAATTAATTCTGACAGCCACAAGTTGGGAAAAGTTTTCATACTAGAGGTGGAAGTATTTGAGCCTTGTCTTAAAGGTTAGACGACTAGAGAGAGCTCACTACATGTGCATATGGCACTATGAAAATGTGCCTTTTTTCCATGTGGGTGCAAAGGAAATGCAATGATTCTTTAATATTGATCTCTTTTGCTGGACTGTAATTTCCCAGTAAGCAGAGACCATGCTGGTCTTGTTTACTGCTCTACCTACAGTCTGGCACAATGCTTGGCACATAGTACATGTTCAATAAATATTTGTGGAAGGAATGAATGGATTGTTAAAGGCTAGGTTCAAATGTTTGGACTATACCCTGTGGGCAATGAGAGTCACTGGGGTCATTGAGCAGGGAGTCCTGTGATCCCATTTGTTATGTGAGAAAATGAAAGGCAATTCTGGTGGAAATGTAGAGGATAGATCCAAAGAGGACTAGACTGTCGATAAAGAGATGAATTAGATAATCCAGAAGAGAAATGCAGAGACCTTAGACCAAAGCGATGGCTTTGAAGATGGTGGGACAAGCTTCTGAAATGCAGTTGAAGGGACTCATTGACTGGTTGGACATGAAGGGTGAAAGAGTCAGAAAGGAGGAAGTTTTTGGGTTCAGAGTTTGGGTGGATAGCAGCGCTATTAACTGAGATCATGGATGCAAAAAAAAAGAGCAAATTTTAGGGGAAGGATGAGTTTAATTTTGAACTTGCTTAGCTTTTTTTCCCTTAAGGATATCTAAGTAAAGCAGAATCTGGGTAGGATATGTAGCTTTGGAAGTCATCAGCACGGAGAAAATGTTTGAGGCTATGGGAGGAAATGGGTTTAAAAGAAATGTGTGAAGAAGAAAGAGAGGGAAAAATATGAAGATGAAACATTTAGGAACATATACATCTAAGGGATATACAGAGGAGGAGGAGTCAACAGACAAAAAGAACTAACACTGATTCAAACAAATTATGAGACAGATACTATCTTAGGTACTTTGCATATGTTATCTCATTTAATATTCACTAGCTAATCAGAGAAGTAGGAACTTTCCCAGGAAATGCATCCTGAAACCTTGGCTGGAGGGAGTTTAAGTTGGCATTTGCAAACTTTTTCTGTAAAGAGCCAGGTAGTAAATATTTTAGGCTTTGTGCACTGTATATACATAAGTAGTGTATACAACTACTGAGCTATGCCCCTATGTGTAAAAGCAGCCACAGGCAAGCAAATAGGTATGGCTGTTTTCCAATAAAACTTAATTTGTGGACATGGACATTTGAATTTCGTATAATATTCACATCACAAAATACTACCTTTTGAATCATTTAAAAATGTGAGAACTATTCTAAGATCACAGGCCATATAAAAACAAGGAGCAGATTGTTTGTTTGCCAAAACTTGCTTTAAAGAAAAGAGGGGTATTAAGTGTCAAATACAAACATATGAGCTTGAAAAAATCACTTGAATCTTGCAAATAGGAGGCAGTTGATAACCCAGCAAGAGTGGTTTCAGTAGAATAAATGGGCAGAAATCCTTTTGTAATAGGTTCAAGGATGATTAGGAAGTTGACAGAATAATTGTAGAAACTTTCTTAAAAATTAAGGCGACAGTTTAAGGGAGAGGCAATGCCTAGTGAGGTTTTTTTTGTTGTGTTAGGATTTAGGCAATTGGCCATTTTTTTTTTTTGGTAGATAAAGGAGCCACGTGAAAAAGAAGAGAGATTACAGATTTAGGAGAGAAGAGATCATTGGTAGAACAAGATCTTGTGGAAGGCAGGAGGGGATAGGGCTCTGTGTGCAATTGAACAAATTACCTTTGGTCCCCTTTGCCTTTTGGTTGAGGTCTGGAATAACCCACATTGTTCTTTCCCTTGGTTCCTCCTCTGAATCATGCTTCTAAGACAGCTTCTAAGATGGCTAAGAGGAATTCTATTTTATTCTTAAAATAATTCTGTCTGACAGGTAAGTCTGGTGTTACTACCAACATTTTACAGATGAAGAGTTAAATGTATCCAAAGACTTCTAGGTAATATTAATAGATGGTAGATTAGAAACTCACTCTAATTCTCAGTCCTATTCCCTTTCCAGGTTATACTGCTTCTTTTCCCACTTCTAAGTAAATTTACAACATGCAAGAGAGTTTAGAATAAGATTTGCATTAAACATTCATCTATTTATTTGTATTTAGAGATCTTTTGATTTAATGTCTATGTTAAAACGGAGTCATATCCTTCCCTATAGTTTTCTACTCTGAAGTCTGAAATATATATACGTTGATTTCTTTTATAATTAGATGTTTTCTTTTGAGGGGTATACTTTCAGTAGTTAAGATCTTAGGAAACTTGAATCACAACTCTTAGCTACATCACTGTATTTAGGTAATTCCTACTTATGTGCACAGGGACCTACTCTGATGATGTCATTTATATAATAATTGTCTTGGTGTGGTCAGCTCTTTCGAGCCACTAGTCAGTAGGGGAGCAGGCAAATGGAGTATTCCTGAGAGTCAAAAAACTTGCCAAAAGCTTAGGAATGTTTGTAACTAGTTGAACAATAATAAGAGAGCTTATTTAATCCATGCTGAAGAAATTTTAATGTTAACCACATCAAAGTTCCAACTTTCTACTTTCCACTTTCCTCTTTTTTTTCTTTTTTTGTGATAGGATCTTGCTCTGTCACTCTGGCTAGAGTGTAGTGGCATCGTTGTAGCTTGCTGAAACGTCAAAGTCCTGGGTTTAAACAATTCTCCTGCCTCACCCTCCTGAGTAGCTGGGATTACAGGCGTGTGCCATCATCCCTGGCTAATTTTTCTATTTTTTATAGAGATAGTGTCTCGCTCTTGCTCAGGCTGGTCTCAAACTCCTGACCTCAGGCAATGCTCTCAGAGTGCTAGGATTATGTGCATAAGCCACCACGTCCCGCCTGTTCCCTCTACTTGCGGAACAATTGCAGACTGTTGTAGAGATGTAATCTAAAATAATAAAGAAATATAAGCAGTGTTGTTTTAAAACTAAATTCTACCTGCAGTTTGAATTTGGTTAGGGACCTCCATCTATCCAGAAGATATTGGAGACAATACTACCCCATCTGACAAAGAAGAAGTAACAGTTTCCTTTATGTCTTTTTTTGGACACCCTACCCCGCAACGCAGCAATTCATATACCCTTTACCCTATAAGTCTTTAATGTGTGCTAACAAGAAAAGGCAAGGGGACTCCAGGGAAAGCCATTTAAAGCAAAACATGAAGCATAAAAACGTAATGCATATGAAAATAACTTAGGTCATGAGGAAAATATGTTGTGAAAAGTAGTTTGACAGGGGAAGGAAGCCATACTACAGCATCAGAGCTTCAGAACACATTTTGTTTAAAAATAGGAAGAAAGAGGAAATTGGCAGAAAAGGATAGAACTCAACAATTTTAAATTATCATTTAAATATCTCTTATTACCTTTGATGTCAGATCTCCAATATGCTTATTTATTAAAGAAAATATAATGCCAAGATGTAACAGAACTTTTCTAAATTTCAAGGTGTAGGAGTCAAATATGTTGTATGAAGACTAGATTATTCTATGAATAAATTATTTCACAGCTCTAATTAGGACCCTAATTTAATTCACGTTTAATTTCAGCGGGCCTTTTCTTTCCTGGCTTAGACTCTTTCTCTCCACAGAGATCCCTGGGGATGTCACGTTCTCATCATTAACTTGACCCTTGCCCTTCCATCCCTGAGTCCAAAGTCATTTGGAATCCAATTTTATGTATATTTTTGGCACACTGATATTATTTTATTTATTATTTAATGATGTGTCCATACTGTAATTCTTTTCTGAGATCAAACCATGCAGTTATATTTTCTGTGCTGTTTCTCCTTCTGAAAATAGATACATGGCACATGTGTTTCTGGGGAGATACACCATTGAGGAGATACACCTAAGATGTCTTTTCCAAAGAGGTTGCAGAAACAAAATGTTTTGGACTTTCTTTTTAATTTCTTGTGTCTGGTGAGTGCTATAATTAAAGACTAGAAACCAACGGAAATTATTTCAAAGGCTAAAGTTTCCCGGAAAGGGATTATCTATTTAATTACCAAGAAGGCTCCTTGTTGTAAAATTCAAAATTTCCAAATAGAAGAAACTCAAGGAGCAATTTTAAAAAGATTTCATTATGAAATATTACACACATATAGAAGAGTACGTAAAATAAACATATACTGTATTAAGTAATTATAAAGCAAACCTCCACGTAAAGACCATCCAAACAGAAAAAAATATCAACATTGCCGGAATCTCAGAAGTTCCCCATGTGTCTGTTTTCTATCACATTCTTCTCCATTCCTCTTAAAGAATACCACTGTGTTGACTTTTATAGTAATGATTTCTTTGTTTTTCTTTACACATTTTCTACATATGAATATATCCCAAACAATATAGTTTTTAAACTTTGTATAGATAAAGCCATATTGTTAATGTATTTGTTTCCATCTTGCTTCTTTTGCCCAATGTAATGTTGATAAACATTTTCCATGTTACTGTATATACTTCTAGTCTGTTCGTTTTCACAATAGGTTATTTCATTGCATGCATATACCTACCACATGCATTCCATTGTGAATAGATAATTCTGTTGAAGAGCAACTATGCTCACCACTATACCACCAATGCTGCACAACACTTGGGTTGACATTTTGGCTATTACAAATATTGTTGAAACAAATATCCCTGTATATGTTTTCACTTTTGTACACATTTTTCAAGAGTATATATCTAGAATGGAATAGCTGGATCATAAGGGGTGCTAAAACAATAATTTTAAAGTCTAAATTATTTTAGAGATGTAACTTCTATACTTGGCTTCTATATTTTTATTCTTCACCCCAAAACACAAGATCATATCTTTTTGCAGAGAAAAACTCAAGTAGGAGGTACATAGGCTTTAAATTGGCCAACTTGTAATGCTTTGTAGAAACCACTCTTTTAGGGAATGAAATTAAATGCTTTTTCTTTTCATGCTATTGTCACTCAGTGAACTCTAAAAAGCATCCTATTTACATTCCCAATTCCTATCTTAAATTTAAAGGGCACTTAAATACACTGGTATGCCAATTAATAACCGTTTGCACCCTGATACCTCCCAAATCCATTGTCTGACCTTCTCTGGACTGCTCTAATTATTTCTTGGGAGGCTTACTCCTACTGAGGGTATATCACCTGCTCTTCTTGTTGGTGGCTTCTGGTTGGGTTTGGCCTCTGGTTGAGTTTGGCCAATGGAAGGTTGGGTTTGCTATCTGGTTCTGGTGCATTTGGATAATAGGATGCAGTCAGGAAAACTGATCAGAGAGAGGTTTTTTTTTTTTCTTTCTTTCCTGGCTTCCTTCCTGTTTTGGCACTGAGACTCCAGCAATAGTTCCACTACTTCATGACTCTAACTCCTTCTGGAAGGCTCATTCTCCATGGATTCAGTTTTCACCATGTTCCAGAACCACTATTTCTTCTTGTCTCTTTAATGCCAGGAGTGGTAATGGCTTCCACTATTGCTAGTCTCTAAGCACTTGCTTTCACTTACTTGTTAACTTATCCCTCCCCACATTTCTATAAAGCTTTTTAAAGTCTTCATTGATCCATTGGGGATAAATTCTGTTTCTTGATGGGACCTTGCCTTATACCTGGTTTTTAAATTTCCTTTGCATAGAAGTGACAATTTTTTTTCAAGTACAATGCCTATTCAAATTTTCTGAATGGTTGTCACATTTGATTTTTAGGTTTAAGTAGAAAAGCATTGCTAAAAATGAAGACATCCATCCAAATATAAAAAAAAAGATATAAAAGACTGGCCAATGTAATTGAATATTAGGGGATGTGCATGAAATTGAATTGAAATATGCATTATAGGAATTAGTCTAGGATCACAAATTGAAGCCCGTATGTCTTGTCTGCAAGCTGATGATGAGTCAAATTATTTATGGTTTTCTGAATCTCTGATACTTAAGAGTTTTTTAATTTACCCCACTTTTGTAAGTATGTTCAAGAGGCTTTTGTTTAAGGCCAATAAAACTATTCCCCTGCATTTTATCTGGCTTCCTTTTATTCTGTTTTCTGCAGAGAGTACACCACACTTGTAAGTATAGTAACAAGGTCAAAGATAGAGTCTGAACTCCTGAAAGAACCAGGAATTTCAACATTTCAACTGGCCATAGGTTCTACCCCTATTTTCCAACATTTAAGCTTAGAAGAAAATATACACACAATCTCTCCAGTATTCCTGCTCTATTGAGCTCAGAACAACACATATTTCTAGCTTCGCTTTTATAAGCATTGTTGTTAACAATGCTTGGTGTGAATTCCTGAATCTACATTGAGGAAACACTTATTGTTAGTAATCTATTTTTGTCTTGAGTATTTTAATTTTTATCAGATTCCAGCCCAAATGACTAAAGGAGTTATTTTTTAAAAAAACAGTTGTAGTTTAATTTGAACATGATATAACAAACAGTCTCTCCCTAGCACCGTTTGTGTTACTTCTAAATGTACAAGCATCAAATATTTAAGTGTGAACACCCAAAAGCTCACCTATACAGGGAAGAAAAACAAAAAATAAAGTTTAGTATAATCAATTGACCCCAGAGACACTAGTGTATTACTCTTGGATAAATATAGATAGTGAAAATTTTATTTGTCATAATATTTATTTGGCTTCCTTTAGAAATGTAAAAATTAGTATGTGTCTAAAATATATACCAAATCTTGGTCTTGGTATGTTATTTTAAAAGAAAATTACAATGTAATATTGCCCACGATGTTCATATTTCTTGGAATAATGGCTGGCACATAGTAGATACTCAATAAAGACCATATATTGTTGAGCAAGCCAAATGCCTTCCATTTATGGAAGAGATCCATTCTGATTCTTCATACCAGCCAAATATTTATCATATAGGCTTCATTTGACATTTTAACACTTACATTGCTTATGATTTTAGTGCTTTACATGAAATATGAAAAAGATTGTAAAGATGGACTCATGGAATATGCTGTGTTTGGGGCTAATTCTTAACCCAGATGCTATTTATTCTACTTAATAGCCTCTGAAATCAGTATGAGACTAATGTACAGTTAATAATTTTACAACCACAAAACATAACGTGTTTAAATAAAGACAACAGATTTAAATGAAATTTGTATCAACACATTACATTAACGTTTTTACCTAGGGAAAAGAAAAAGAATGTAATAGATTTTAATGCATATTTCAGTACAAAGAGATGCTCAGTATTACTTTGACATTGAAATATCTTTTACAGTTTTCAAAAATAACTAGCTTTCCTTCTCTATTTCTACTAACTTTTAATTGCTTAAAGTTCTTAAATCTGAAATTTCTGAGGATTTGGAATGAATCTATTGTGTGTGTATATACACATATGCATAAATACATATTTATGGGTATAATTTTTTGAAAGTTACATAATTACTGACTCTGCCTTCTTTGCTACTGCTCTGCCTTCTAACCCTTGGCTATATTTTAATTGCATGTGTTCAATACTTGGAAAAATACAAGGTGGAAAACAGCTAACATCATGGAAAAAAACAATGCTAAGATAGGATGCCAAACATAAAATAGAGTATAAGTTCAACAACAGAAGAAAGAGATTTAGCAGTACTCAATGAACATTTCCAGATAAACTTATTAATGTTCTTAGGGTGCTTTTGAGCTGTGTAACAAGAAAGTATGCATATGAAAACATTTGGCACAGAGACTGGCACGTAGAACTCAATGTATTATTAGCAACATATATCTCTCCTCTTTTGGGGGACAATCCTCATCTATGTGATATTTTATAATTCATTAATACATTTTTAAAAGATTCTATCTTGTATAAAATTTGTACAGTTTTCTCTCTTTACTTGCCACAGACTCAGTAAAAGCACATGAGTCATATCCTAGACTATGGAGCTACAAAGAACGTGGGGGTCCCTCTCATTCTATAGCTGAGGGAAATGAAGCCCAGAGCAGTTAAGTGACTCACCCAGATTCACCTGTTAACTGACAAAACAGGCCCGGAAGTCAATTCGCCTTACTCCTCATCTTGTGCTCTATAACTTAGCACATATTTGAGTGATAAATTTAAATTGATAATTATGACAAATCAGAAAAAGCTCACTATTCTTATAGGTTATAATTATAATTTCCAAACTGATAGTCATATGCATTATTAGAGTACAGATATGTTTCACACACAAAAAAAAATTAGCTGAATATAACAAATAAATTCTAGATACTTTAAAGGAAACAGTATGATTTGACCAAAAAAAAAAAACCCTAATAATTTATGTTATTGCCATTCATTTCATAGGTTGGAAATTTTAACTTGTTTAATCAAATGAATCAAAGTACATAGAAAAAAGAATACAGATTGAGAGAAAACTGAGTACTTGTCATGGATTTATTATATCTCAGCTGTTTGATTTTGGCAAGATTATTTAAATTCTTTGAGTCTTACCCTTTCAGTTGGAAAATGAGTATATTTTTTCCTTGGTTTTGGTGTGAAGATTATATGATAGATAGTATTTAGCAAAGCATTGTACAATGCCAAGTGTTATCATTATATAATACAGCACAGTAGTTAAGAACAAGTCTTGACTTACACTGTCTATTTTGTAATACAGCTTCTTATTGGCAAGTTACTTCTTTAGGCTTCAGTTTCCTCATCTATAAAATGGATAAATTAACAGCACTTATGTCAGAGTTATTGTGAAGATGAAGTTGGCTAATTTATATCAATAGCACCATTATATTTTTTAACACTATTAATAATATTAAAATGTTTTATATCATAAAATCAATGTTTTACATTGCATAATTAATCATATAATAAGGGTAATCATTAATACAAGGAAAAATATTAAATTATTCTAAAATATCCCATCCATTAAAATGTATGAAAGACTGCTAAAGCTAAGCAAGGAGGAAGTTCATCGAAAAAATTCACATGGAGTGACTTGAGAAAGAACACAGCTAATTTAAAAAGCAGGCTCAGTACTATCTTTACTTAGAATTCTTCTCATCTCTTGGCTCAACTGACCATTATAACCTTATTTGTCTTAATGATAATTCCTCATTTTATTCCCAACTGTGCACTATGTTCAGAATCACAGAGGAAAAATTGATAGATTTTGGCCTCAGTTCAGTGTTCAGAGAAAGCAATTAAACATATTAAGATTAGAGAATAGTTTTACTTTTACCTGTGAAAAAGAAGGAGATAGGACTCAATAAGCAACAAGTAAATAAGATTTTATTTACAGTACACTGGTAAGATTTTTGATCACTGGGTAAACCTCTCTCCAAAGTTTAAGACTATAACTTATTTAAGTTATTTTTGCACAAAGAATAATTTTAACAGGAAGAAGGAAATTCAATTTGCAGAAAAAGGAAAATAGGATTTTAGATTGCAAAAAGTCTTTGCGTTAATAGAGATATAAATTCTTTAAGTGAGGGAAATTACATAATTACTTGGGTTCTTTTCAACAAATAGTCATGTGAAATGCTACCCTCAAAATAATTTGTAGACAAATTTTTAAGATTAAATTTTTACTTGGCTCATTGTGGTGCATGAATTTTGAAAAAAATGTATTGTTGAGCAAATAAGGAGAAATGATCTACAGCATTCACACGAGGCCTCATAGAAGAACATTTATTTGAGAAAACTCACGGAGATAGGACGCTTGCAGGTATGTTGCCCCTGACACTCTGGGGCAGCACACCGCAATCTAGCAGTTTCACATGCCAATGATAGACTCCAAGAGAAGGAATCCCTTGGCTGGGGACTCTTAAGCTGAATGATTAGGGGAAGACTAGCTCTCACCCTGCTATTATCAGGAGATGAATAAACATCTCTCAAAGGTACATAAGGGACTTCACATACTCTTTTCAGTTGTTCATGGGACAGTCATATCATGTAAGTCAGAAGCATGAGTTTACTATTGTCTTTATTTCAAAATTACATATGGTTTAAAGGTATGTATGGGTGCCATGTTGACAAGGAATAGACTGCGGTGGCTTTATAATATGTCAATTTGACTAGGCTTAACTTCATTTAGCAGAAATCACTTCACTATTTGCTTCTAGTTGGGGTGGGCTGCAAGAGATTTTTTTTTTTTTTTGCAAGATTTGAAGGATGGAAAAGAAGCAGCCACCATATAGTTTTCACACTCAGAAGGTCCGTGCAGGTGTTGTTGACAACTTAGCATTTTGTCAGGTGCTGGTGTGGAACAGCAGCCAGGCCTTCAACTGCTTCACCTTCCTCTGAATTCTGTTTTAGCTTCCTTCACTCCTGGGGGAAGGATGTATTTAGTCCCATGATGAAGAGCACCAGCTGTTTTTATAAGATGCTTGAGTTATTGAAGTCAGAGGTAGTAAGAACCTAGTTAGATTCCAGTCTGTCCTTGTGGGGTTCAGCCTGTACTGTGGTTACCACATATCCTCTCTCTCCCCTATTTTGTACCCATATTCCCTTCTTGATTGCTTGCCCTGTTAATTTTAAGCTCTAACATCAGATGTAAAAACAATAGCTTTCCAGAAAATTTTATGTCAACTTTTGCAATTCCATAAAGTCAAATTCTATAATAAATTTTATATATCTCCTAGTGCTTCTGCTTCTCTTATTAAATTCTGATTGATGCAGAATTTGATACCAAAAGTGAGATATTCCTTGGAAGAATTATGCTCCAAATATGGGTCAGAGGAATGGTTTGATGGCAGTGAAAGTGAAAAGTGGCATAAATTACTTATCAAAAATGTTAAGGAGAATGAGAGATTAGTTTGGGTGGACATCAAACAATACTTATTGGAAATAGTAAGATTAAAGCTGTCCCTGAACTGTTTGTACTTAGATATCTATGTAAGTTTCGGGGAGTGTAATATTACAATAGAGAGAATAGTATTAGTAAAGCCACAGAATAATTCCTACTTCTCTCTTATATTTTCTACTATATCCCTAGTCATCCAAACTAGCAGTAGTTGTTTGGATCCTTTTTCTCCCTTATTCTCCATGTATCAATTATCTGTTGCTGTGTAACAAACTACCCCAATAAGCATTTATTTTTCATGAGTTTATAAATCAACTGGGAAGTACTTATAGTCTTGACTGAGGTCATTCATACATCTATCAGCTTAGGGTCAGCTGATCTTGGCTGGGCTCTCTCACATGTTTGTGGATTGGTTTGCTATAAGGCAGTTCTGGATAGCTTCAGATAGGAAAAGTGGGCCCATGTGCTCTCTCTTCCGCCAGCAGGCTAGCATGGGCTTATTCTCACAGAGGAGGTAGGGCTCCAGGAGAGGAAATGGAAACATTATAGTGCTTTTATAAGTCTCTGTGTATACCAAGCCTTCTATTAATAAAACTCTATTGGTCAAAGCAAATCACATGACCAATCTCAGAGTGGGAGGGAACTACAAAATTATAGGTCAAAGGGAATGGGTACAGGAAGACCAATAATTGGAGCCACCAGTGCAATCAACCTATCATGCTACACATCCAATAAGTCATTAAACCCAATTGATTGTACTGTTTCAAACTCTTTTGAGCCTGTTTCCTTTTTTTTGGTTCCCCTGTCACTATCTTAGTTTTAGCTCATCCTCATATTTTGACTAGGATATTGCAATAGCTCCTGTATGAGGTTGAATAATGTCCCTACCATATTCACACTTACCTAGAATCTTAGAATATAGCTTTATTTGGAAATAGGATCTAATGGAGATTTAATCAAGTTAATTCATACTAGGTTGGGGTAGATTCTACTCTCAATGACTGATGTCTTTACAAGAAGAGGGAAATTTGAATACAATTGCAGATAGGAGAATGCCAAGTGAAGATAGAGACACATATGAAGAATGCCATATGAAGATGAGGCAGAGGTTAGAATTATGCATCTACAAACCAAAGAAGGCCTGTGATTGCTGTTAACCACCAGCAGCTAGGAGGAGACAAGGAAGAATCTTCTCCTAGAGTGTTTAGAGAACATAGCACTGATACTTTGATTTTAGGCTACTACCATCCAGAATGGTGAGAGAATAAATTTCTGTTGGTTTAAGCCACATAATTTGTAGTGATTCGTTATGGCAGCCCTAGGAAATCAATACAGCTCCCAAGCTACTTTCCTTCCCTCAAATTTCATCCCTAGAGTGGAGCAGAATCCATAATCTGTGTTACCCAAAACAGAATTTTCCAAAATATAAATCTTTTCATGGGACTCCTCTCCATCATTTCCTGAGAGACTTTAAGCTATAATATCCTCAGCAAGGCATGGAGAGGCCTTCATAATATAGTCTTCTGTAAACCTTTCCAGCAACTCTCTCCACTCCCATTAAAACAGCCTAAAACTCATTCATGCCTAAAATTATTAGCAATTTAACACATGCTTCCACCTCCAATCATTTTTAAGACTCAGTTCAGGGATCTCCTATTAATTTTCTTTGATTGCTTACAGCTAGCCAGGATCCATGCCTTTCTTATGGAACATTTCATGTTGTACTTTAATTATTCAAGTGTTTCTATGTTTCCCACACCAGACCTAGGAGTGGGGAACATGCAGCCTCTGGGTCACATGTGGCCCTCCAGATCTCCAAGTGTGGCCTCTTGACCAAATCCCAACTTATAAAAGGATTTGTTCTATAAAATTTGAATTTAGTCGCAAGGCCACACTCAAGGATTCAGAAAGCTTGGATACAGTATAAGTTCAATAAGTAAGTTTTGTTTGATGGTACATAAATAGATGGATGGAATTACATGGAAAATGGAGCATAGATTGGTTTGGCTAAGGAATCAGGACACCTTCCCTGGGAACCATCTTTCCAGATTGTCTCCTTTTTCCTGTGCTGTGAGATAAAATTAGTACACAAATTCCCCAAATTTTCTGTAAGTCTCCAAGAAACTTCAATTTATGCCTATTTGTTAAAGAAACACTTTTTCTCCTTATGAAATTTTTAACATGTTGGAAGGAACAAAAGTTTTCTAACAGAGTTACACTGTAGTTTTTTTCATAATACTTAGGAGTTAGCCAAGCAAAAAATAGCTATTTTTCTCCCACTAGAATATAAGCTCCATAGGAGCAGGGATTTTACTTGTTTGTTTATTGATATATCCCTAGCACATAAAACTATAGCCAGCACATAATGTACACTCGATAAGTATTGATAACTTTGTTTATAAGACTATCTTAATATCTTTCCTTGTTTTGGCTATCTTATTATGTTTAACTTGTCAATTTTTTTTTTAAAAGAGAGATTCAATTCTGCTTGTAATTTGTTAGGCTTCTTAAAAAACTGTTTAATCTACTTTTTTCCTGTTTAATAATTTTTGGTGAGCTTTGAAGACATTGACTTGTTTCTGACTACTTTTACTAAATAGAGACAAACACCAGCCTGCCATTTTGTAGCCTGTTGGTTGAAGTGGACTCGTTCTCTTTTCTCTGATAAGATATTTTAAATCATAACAATAGTTACATTATTCTAAAAAGTGGAATCTGTATTTCAATCGTGTTTTCTTTTGTTCCTCATTGTGGGTGTAGGTCTGAGTGTGTGCATGTGTATCTCTGTGTGTGTGTTTGTACGTGTGTGGTAGGGAGGGAGAAACTAGTTAAAGTACAATTTCTAAATGTGGCAATAATTATTTCTTAGTTAACTCAAATGTTTCTTAAATCATCTTGTCACCTTGCCTTTGCTGTTTTTAAATTTGGGAACTTAGTCATGTGTACTTTGTTAACCTTGTCAGCATTTAAAATCTGGATGATGGACACACTTATAACTTTGACTCAAATGATACAAAAGCAATTTTTGCAACCAAAACATTTGCACCCCTGTAATATTCTGAAATAAAAAATTATATATTAAAATAATATTTCAACATATATGCTCTAATCTGCAAAATAAAATTCATTTGTTAAAAGATAAAAAATAAAATTTAATGAATAAATAATTATAAAAGTCCTTCACAGAAATAAGTGTGTTAATAAAGCCATAAATGAAATATGGAGTTTCTTAGTTTTTTTTTTTAATTACTTAACTCATTTTTGGTATGTTCTGCTTGAAACTAATTCATGCCATTTTATTCTCTCCATGTACTATGCATCTGTAAATTGGATAAGTAATGTTTTCTTAGAACTAGGCTGTCAGTGTAAATAAGTTATCAGTAAAATTGAGCCACCCATAATTCTAGTAATTTGCTTAATTTATTCATAAAATGCACAAGGTCTTTGAGTTTATGTGTAAAGTTTCAGAGACTTGGATGATAGACAATTTTCCAGGATACAAATTGTTTCTTTTTCTGCAGTGATAAAACCCCAGCTTGGTCAGGCAAAATAAATACAAGAAATTTCAGAAATAAAGGCCATTTATCAAAAATTTCTCCCTTGTTGGTTTCTTAGGAGTCTTTCCTGTAGTGTCATGACTCCAGTCATGTAGAGCACATGTCACTTCATAAAGGCACAGAGTGGCTGGAGATATCCAGAGACTTTGTTTCATCCATCCATTCATCCACTTTGCTTGCTAGCTGCAAGTGCATATTAGGCACCTGCTATATACTAGGCACTGTACTAGAGTGTTCACTACCTTTAATATCATTTAATCTTTACAAAACCTTATTACTCATACATTTTACAGACAAGGAAATTGAAGCTTAGAGTGGTCAAGTAATCTGTTCAAGGTCCTAGTGTATAAGCAGTTGAGCTGGGATAAAATCAAGGTATGCTTGACTCCAGACACTACACATAGGTGCCCCTTCTGATAATTTTTCCCTGGAATGGAAAGGGTTGAGGAAAGGGAAAAGAAGAGAGGAAGCATCAGGTGGCTTGATGGGATTGACCTGTCTGAGATATTTTTGAGTTAGTGGTTCAGCATTAGAGGTGGTAGGGAAAAAGTTGTTCATAATTTATATTACACCTTTGCAAAAATTAGAGCAAGGCAATTCTTCCTCCAAGCTAGAGCACACAGCAATTCTAGACCTTATTCACTCTCTGGCCTGGTGCCCTTTTTACAGAGTGCAACCTGCACAAATGTTTCTGGCAGCCCAGAATGGAAGTACCTATCCTGGAGGGCTGGCAGGGTGAATGGGGAAAACTAAGCAGAGGATCTCCCATGCAGCTGATTCTCTCCAAATCTTGCACTTTCACCACCCCCAACTCCTCTGTTCATTCATAAAAGGAGATTAAAAGTGCAATATTTTAAATATAAAGTTAAAATTAGCTGATTTTCCCTATGCTGAAAGCAAGGGAAGTACATAGTTCAGAATCCTCAGCTAGGCTTGCAGTTGGGCTTCATACCATCACACTTGTCTTGTGTCCCAGCATGACTTCTATTCCACACCACATTTCCAAGTATCCTATGGTATTTTACATCAAACAGGGTTAAGAAACTCCTAACAAATAATATATGGGAAAATAATCTCAAAATTAATAAAATATTAAAAACCTAGGAGATTTAAAAAATAACATGTAAGATAAACATCCCATGTTGTATCCCAAGTTAAACATTAGATTAAAACAGTAAAAACAAAGTTAGTTTTAGGACATGTGAATGTTATGGAGAGATAATGTAGAAAGGAGAATATTGGCAAGTGATTACTGAAGAGCTGAAGTATTGAGAGTATCTTGAGATGGAATGATGAAGTGAGGAGTGTTTGGCAGCTTGGAATGAAGTGGGGAGGTATGGAACTAGAGGACCCAGAAAGTTAAGGAACAAGAAAAGGAGTAACTGCAGCAGAAAGCTGACGGGAGAACAGGTTGTAGTGCCAACACGAGTACATAAATTTCATTTTTGGAGGTGCCTATTTTGAGTGCAGGGTTGACTGAAAATGAACTGGATATATGGATCCCTTGCAATGAGAAGACCAAGGAAAGGGACCAGGGTGTTGCTAGTTCGTGTGGATGCTGGTATCCCCAATGATGACAGCAGATCTTGGGCTGGAGAGGAAACACAATAAGAAGGGTGCTGGTGTTTTCCAAGTTCCCAAGAGAAGTGGCAATATGGAGGATATTGTCAAGAGAGTGAAAGCCTCAAAGCAACAGATACTTGCTGTACAAGTTGGGGGAGGTGCAGAGGTCTGGCAGTGGCACTGGGAAGTAATCTGACACAATCTCCACTGGGAACACAGGGGACGTGGTATATCCTGAGAAAAGCCAGTTACCATGCGGGAACATGAGAAATGTTCAGCCAAGAAGCTGAGGACACAGGAAAATTTATTTACTGTGGATTCCACAGAGGTTCCAGAGGGCAGAGCAGAAAGATTTGAGAGGAAGAGTGAATCTATGGGAGTGTAGATCAGGAGGTATCAGTCCAGAGCAGCATGGGGATTAGCACAGGAAAGATGTGAGGCATAGAGGCTTTTGCTGATCACTGTTTCCCATATAAGTATTCTCGGAGGTCTCCTGGGACCTGGTGTGAGCATAGAAGGATCAGGCCTCTCAGGAGAAGCCAACTGCTCCTGAGATTAACCATCTTCCTGGAAATTCTTGGTAAAGGTGATCCAACTGGTCCTAGGTAATGACTATATTACTAGTTGTGCAGTGACAAATTCAATTAAATAATGCAGATCACATATTGTTGTACCAATATGTATCAAAAACACATAAGCCAAATCTGGAGGAAATCCATTATTTAGTTCCTGTGTTGAAATTGTATTTCTCTGTTCTTATGTACTTGTGATGTTATAATATACACTAAGGACTCACCAAAAGAGAACTCAGGCAGAAATGTTTCTTGTAGCTTTGATACTGATTGTAAGGTTTTCACATTATTCATTGTGAAGCTCATGGGGGTGAGTGTGTTGATGACAGTGTGCATTGGGCACAGCAGAGCCCGCTGAAAAATAGGACCTGGTTAAAGTAATAGCTTCACCCACTATCTATAAATTTCCTACTTAGAATACAGACATACCTCAATTTATTGTGCTTTACTTTATTGTGCTTTGCAGATATTGTGTTTTTTACAAATTAAAAGTGTGTGGCAACTCTGCACTTGGGAGTCTATTGGGGCCATTTTTCCAATAACCATGTGTTCACTTCATTTCTCTGTGCCACATTTTGGCAATTCTCATAATATTAATATTTCAAACTTTTTCATTACTATATCTGTTATAGTGATCTGAGATCAGTGATCTTTGATGTTACTATCATATTGTTTTGGGGAACCACACACCTTGCCTGTACAAGATAGTGAACTTAAATGCTGCTTGTGTTCTGTTTGTTCCACTAATTTGTTGTTCCCCATCTTTCTCTCTCTTCTTGGGCCTCTTCATTCTCTGAGAGACAGAGACATTGAAATTAGGCCAATTAATAACCCTACAATGTCTTCTAAGTGTTCAAGTGAAAGGAAGAGTCTCATATCTTTCACTTTAAATCAAAAGGTGGAAATGATTATGCTTAGCAAGGAAGGCATGTTGAAAGCTGAGATAGGCTGAATAAAGCTAGGCCTCTTGTACTAAAAAGCCAAGTTATGAATGCAAACAAAAAGTGCTTTGGGGAAATTTAAAGTGCTGATCTAGTGACATATGAATAATAAGAAAGTAAAATAGCCTTATTGTTGATATGGAGAAAGTTTGAGTGGTCCAGATAGAAGATCAGACCTGCCACAACATTCCTATAAGCCAAAGCCTATTCCCAAGAAAGGCTCTAATTCTCTTCAATTGTATGAAAACTGAGATAGGTGAGAAAACTGCAGAGGAAAAGTTTGAAGGTAGCAGAGGTTCATGAGGTTTAAGGAAAGAAGCATCTCCATAACATAAAAGTGGCAGATGAAACAGCAAGTGCTGATGTAGAAGCTGCAGCAAGTTATCCAGAAGATCTAACTAAGATCATTGATAAAAGTGGCTACAGTAAACAATAGATTTTCAATGTAGACAAAATAGTCTTCTATTGAAAGAAGATGCCATCTAGGACTTTCATAGCTAGAGAGGAGAAGTCGGTGCCTGGCTTCAGAGCTTTCAAAGACAGGCTGACCTCTCTTGTTAGGGGATAATGTAGCTGGTGACTTTAAATTGAAGCCAATGCTCATTTACCATTCTCCGAATCCTAGAGGCCTTAAGAATTTTACTAAATCTATTCCCCTGTGCTCTATAAATGGAACAACATAGCCTGGATGATAGCACATCTGTTTACAGTGTGGCTTACTGAATACTTAAAACCCAATGTTGAGACCTACTGCTCAGAAAAAAAAGATTCTTTTCAAAATACTGCTCCTCATTGACAATGCACCTGATCATGCAAGAGCTCTAATGGAGATGTACAAGAAAATTAATGTTTTTATACCTGCAAACACAGCATTCATTGTGTAGCCCGTGGATCAAGGAGTAATTTTGACTTCCATGTCTTATTATCTAAGAAATGCATTTCCTAAGTCCATAGCTGCTATATAGTTTGGAAGAAGTTGATTCCATCCCTCATGGACGACTTTGAGAGGTTCAAGACTTTAAGTGGAGGAAGTAACTACAGAGGTGATAAAAATACAAAGAGAACTAGCATTAGAAGTGAAACCTGAAGATGTTACTGAATTGCTGCAATTTCATGATAAAACTTCAATGGATGAGGAGTTGCTTCCTATGGATGAGCAAAGAAAGGGTTTCTTGGGATAGAATCCATGCTGTGAAAATTGTTAAAATGACAACAAAAGATTTAGAATATTCAATAAACTTAGTTGATAAAGCAGTGATGGGATTTGAGAGGATTGAGTCTAATTTTGCAAGAAGTTCTACTGTGTGTAAAATGCTATTAAACAGTATCACATCACATGCTATAGAGAAATCTTTCATGAAAAGGGGAGTCAGTCAATGTGGAAAACATCATTGTTGTCTTATTTTAAGAAATTTCCACAGATGCCTCAATCAGCAACCACTGATCTGATCAGTTAGCAGCTATCAGCATTGAGGTAAGACCCTCCACCAGCAAAAAGATTGCAACTTGCTGAAGGCTCAGATGATCGTTAGCATTTTTAGCAATAAAGTATTTTAAAATTAGGGTATCTATATTGACTTTTTAGATCTAGTGCTATTGCACACTTAATAAACCACAGTATAGTGTAAACATAACTTTTATATGCACTGGGAAACCAAAAATTGTGTAATTCACTTCATTATGGTGGTCTGTAACTGAAGCTACAATCTCTCTGATGATGTATGTCTGTATTAGAAATAGGGTTGGCCTAACCTAAATGTATGACCCCAAACAATGAAACTATTAGAAGAAAACATAAGGGAAATGCTTTAGGACATTAGTCTTAGAAAATATTTTATGAATAAGACCTCAAAAGCACAGACAACAAAAGCAAAAATAACATATGTGATTATATCCAACTAAAAATGCTTCTGCATGGCAAAGGAAACAATAATAGAGTGAAAAGACAACCTACAGAATGGGAGAATATATTTACAAGTACTTGTCTGATAGGGGATTAATATCCAGAATATGCAAGGGACTCAAACATCTCAACAGCAAAAAAAAAAAAAAAAAAAAAAAAAAAAAAAAAAAAAAAAAAAAGAATAAATAAATAAATAAAATTAAACAAATTAAAAAAAATAAAAACAAGAATAAAAATCTAATCAGGTTAAAAATGGGCAAATGATCTGAACAGACATTTCTCAAAAAAAAACATACAAAGGGATAACAAATGTATGAAAAAATTCTCAACATTATTAATCTCCAGGGAAATTCAAATCAAAACCACAAAGAACTATCATCTCACTCCAGTTAGAATGGCTGTTATCAAAAAGAGAAAAAATAACAAATGCTGGGGAGAATGTGGAGAAAGGGGAATTCTTATACATTATTCATGGAAATGCAAACTAGTACAGACACTATGGAGAACAGTATGAAGGTTCCTCAAAAAAGCTACAAATAGAACTACCGTATATATGATCCAGCAATCCCACCACTGGAAATTTATCCAAAGGAAAATAAATCATTATATTAAAGAGACATCTGCTTCCCCATGGTTATTGCAGCACTATTCTCAGTAGCCAAGATATGGAATTAATGTAGGTGTCCAACAACAGATGAATGAAGAAAATGTGGTATATATATATGTATATGCCATGGAATACTATTTAGTCATAAGAAAGAATGAAATCCTGTCACTTTTAGCAACATGGATGAACTAAAGGACATTTTGTTAAGTGAAATAAGCCAGGAACAGAAAGTTAAACACTGCATATTCTCACTCATATGTGGAAGCTAAAAAAAGTTAATCTCATATAAGTAAAAAGTAGAACAGAGGATACTAGAGGTTGGGAAGAGTTGGGGGAAGGGAGGAATAGGGAGAGATGTATTAACGGATATAGCTAGATAGGAGGAATAAGTTCTGGTGTTGAATAGCACTGTAGGATGACTATTATTAACAATAATATATAGTTTTAAATAGCTAGAAGGAGGATATTGAATGTTCCCAACACAAAGAAATGATAAATGTTTGAGATGATGGATATGCTAATTACCCTGATCTGATCACCATATATGTATCAAAACATCACTGTGTACCCCGTGAATATGTACAATTATTATTGTTCAATTAAAAATACAATATTTTTAAAGAAAGAAGTAAAATTGGCCCACACCCATAAAAGCCAAGGAGTTTTACTTTTTCTTAATCTTTTCAGACTGACCTTTTAGGAGGTAAAACAATACTCAAACAATAAATGTTAAGGAAAGAGCAATTTGAGCTCTTACCTCAATGCATTTCTGTAGTATAAGAATTTGCTAAAAAGGATCATTTAACTACCTCTCTATGTGTTTGTTTTTGGATTGTAGGTACATAGAGAAGAGTTAATCACAATCCTCAATTCATGTCACAATGTCTACATTGGTCCACACAAGCCCCCTCTCTTACATCATTTATTTATTCATTCTCCCCTATTTCTATTACCCACCAAGGCAATGATTCTAATGTGTTGGTTGTGTTTCCTTTATTTATGCATTTTCTTGAAAATATGTATTATTATAGATGTACACATATATTTTAATTTATATAAATGGTGTCTTATGTTGGGCTCCCTGGAAGCATAGCCTGAGTTAGGAATTCTGGTCCAAGTGATTTACTGTGGAAGCTTTCTCAGAAGAAGAAGAGTGAGAGAAGAAGGATAAGTTAGAGAAAGATCTAAGCAAGAATATGGCCCTTAAGACTAGCTGCAGTCTGATTCTACAGGATGCTTTGGAGCATAAATTGTACTACAGAGCTGGTCCACCTTGAAGTGTGGGGTTGGTATAGTTGCATACCCTGCCAGTAAGTCACTGGCTGAGGTCCCCCACCCCTGGATGTGGGGTGAATGCTAGTTCCCAGGGCCAGAAGGCTCCCAGAGGGAGGAAGCCGTGACCCATTAGCAGCTACCATTCATAACACAAGAGCTGGGAAAGGGGTGGGTGCATCAGCCAGAAAGGGAATCTAGGCTAGTCATCAGTAGTGTCACTACAGACCTCCCTTGCATCACTCAGAAAAATTTGCTTTTCACATTAATTTTATTCTATCCAGGCATAGCTTCTCTAGGACTCTGTTTGGGTACAATCTCTGAAAACTTGTAAGATGAGCATTTGTGTGATAGTAGCCCTTGATGCTGTAGTGGATCCCAAGGTTGTAACCAAGCCTTCTCATCTTCCTCCTCCACCACTCATTATGGATTCTCTCCTCTTTGGTTAGCATTGCTACTGGGCTAGCTTTAAGTTTAATGGGATCCTTCCTCTAGGGGACATCTTACTGGGAACAAGGACCTCTAGTTCTCTAGTACCTAAAGTTGTAGGGACAGGAAACACAAATCCCCCAAGTGGGTCACTGGGAATGATGGTGAGCATTGCCATTCCCACTTCCACCTTTTGGTTTCTGGACCCATGTATTTTACTTGTTGAGGACACAGTGCCAAGTTGACACCTCAGTTGTGCCTCCAATAGGCAGTTTCCTTGCTTGATCAGACTGGCAGCTTATGAATAGTGTGGTATGTGATAGGATCCCTGAATCACACAGCATTGACTCATCACAGCATTACCTCTGCTTTAAAGTGGTCCTCTTGGTTTAGGACACTGTTAAGTGGGATTCCATGAAGTTAGAGCAGATACTTTATAAAACCCATAGTTGTGCTGGCTGAGACACTGCAGGCAGGAAGGGCAACCCATACCCCAAACACATGTTACTCTTGTTCAACATGAAACCTGGGTGGAAGGGGCTCAATGTAATCAACCTGCCCCCAAGTGTCTGGATGTTTCCAGTAAGGGTGATACCCACATAGGGAGCTCAGCATTGGTCTCTGCTACTGGCAGGCCAGAGATGGCAGTAGCTAGATCAGCTTTGGTGAGAGTGAGCCTAGGGCTTTGGGATCAGGCAGCACCTCCAACTCTGCCACTGTGGCTACTCTATGAGATAATTGTGCAAACACTGGAATAGCCAAGGACACAGGCTGGTTTCATCTACTGACTTGAGTCCCCTTGGTTTGTTTTGCAGTGGATACCCTTTGCTGGGTATTAATCTGCAATAAAGATATCTTCACACTTTGTGCTTACTCTCATAAGTCCATCATATCCCTCTTCTCCCGGTATCTCTGATTTTCCAGTCTCATTTCTTTGGGGCCTTTGAGCAGCCAACTAAACCATTCTTCATTATAAATGAATCCATGTGTATCCTTACTTTGGGCTACTCTCTCTCCACACAAAGTGGAAGCTCCAGTCATTGGGAAGATTTCCCCTGACCACTGTCCTGTAAGACCACCCTGAAGGAGGTTGTAGTGTAGCACCAGTACACATGGTTGTGGACTACCTGGATCTGTTGCAAGTTCTGTCTTACTCTGGGCCTCATTCAAAGCAACTGGCCTTCTGCATGACCCAAAATAAGGGTCAGAGCAGTATTTCTTACTGTGGAATGTGTTGCCTCTAAAACTTAAAAATGCTCACCAAGCACTGTGCTTTTTTTCTTAGTAGTGGGAGTTACACACACACATACACACACACACACACACACACGCATATGTATTTTACTTTGAAGGAGATATTCCACCATGCCTCAGACCACTGGGCCCATAAAAACTTTACTCATATTGAATGTTCCTGATCATTATGGAATTTACCTCCTATCACCTAAGGCTTATATGTCTTACCAAGGCATCCAGAGTACTTGCCATTTTTTGCCTATCAAGTCCGATTAACATGATTCATCAATACAGTGGACCAAAGTGATATTCTGCAGGATGATCAGATTGAATAAGTCCCTTTGGACTATATTATAGCAGAGAGCAGGAGAATTAACACTGATGCCCAATCCAAATGAATGCAAACTATTTCTGATCCTCTTTTCTGATAGATATGGGAAAACGCATTTGCCACATCAATAGCTATATATCATGGACCTGAGACTGTATTAATCTCTTCCAATAAAGACACAATATTCAGCACAGCAGTTGCAACTGGAGCTACAACTTGGTTAGGTTTGTAGTAGTCCACTGTCATCTACCACAATATATCTAGTTTTTTCAAAGGCCGGATGGGAGAATTAAAGGGTGATACTGTAAGGACTGCAAACCCTGTAACTTTTAAATTCTTCACAGTAGTACTAATATCTGCCATTTTTCCAGGTTGCAGTATTGTTTTGTTGTTTTTGATTACCTATCTTTGTGGAGTAGAAAGGTAGTCTCAGAGGTTTCTACTTGGTTTCTGTTACCATAGTAACTCTGATTCTATAGATCACAGAATCAATGTGAAGACTCTACCAATGCTTCTATAGCCATTACAATTATTATTATTATTTATTTTATTTCAGAATATTATGAGGGTACAAATGTTTAGGTTACATACATTGCCTTTGCCCTGCCCAAATCAGAGCTACAAACATGTCCATCCCCCAGACAGTGCACACCACACCCATTAAATGTGAATATACCCATCCTCTCCTCCCCCTCCTACCTGCCCAATACCCGATGAATGTTACTTCCATATACGTACATAAGTGTTGGTCTATTAATACCAATTTCATGGTAAGTACATGTGGTGCTTGTTTTTCCATTCCTGTGATACTTCACTTAGTAGAACGGGCTCCAACTCCATCCAGGATAATACAAGAGGTGCTACATCACCATTGTTTTCTGTGGCTGAGTAGAACTCCATGGTCTACATACAGCACATTTTATTAATTCACTTATGTATTAATGGACACTTGGGTTGTTTCCACATCTTTGCAATTGTGAATTGTGCTGCTATAAACATTCTAGTGCAGATTTCTTTTTTATAGAATGTCTTGTTTTCCTCTGGGTAGATGCCCAGTAATGGGATGGCTGGATCAAATGCTAGTTCTACTTGTAGCTCTTTGAGGTATCTCCCTATTACTTTTCATAGAGGTTGTACTAGTTTGCAGTCCCACCAGCAGTGTATGAGTGTTCCTATTTCTCCACATCCACACCAACATTTGTTGTTCCGGGGACTTTTTGATAAAAGCCATTCTCTCTGGAGTTAAGTGATATCTCACTGTGGTTTTGAGTTGTATTTCTCTGCTGATTAGAGATGTTGAGCATTTTTTCATATGTTTGTTGGCCATTAGTCTATCTTCTTTTGAAAAGTTTCTGTTCATGTCCTTTGCCTACCTTTTAATGGGTTTGCTTGATTTTTTCTTGTTGATTTTCCTGAGTTCCATATAGATTCTAGTTATCAGTCCATTATCAGATGTGTAGCATTCGAATATTTTCTCTCATTCTGTAGGTTGTCTATTTGCTCTCATTATAGTTTCCTTGGCTGTGCAGAAGCATTCCAATTATTTATTTGAAAAGTGATGAAAAAATCACAAGAGGAATCTTTGGACTCTGAGACAGACATGGGCCAGGACTCTAATTATTATCTGACACTCACATGCCCCTGCTTTAACAGACGGGCCATAATGGTGTTTAGGTGTCTGCATCAGCATTAACTTGGGCCCTGTATCCATCATGGTATTGCCCTTTCCTTGGTGTACTCGGTGTACCTGAGTAAAGGCTGTAGGTCCCTTTGGGGGAGAACTTAGAGAATCACTGCCATACATGTTATGCCATGGTGTTGCAGGATCCTTCCTTATGGGATCTTGGCCTCTTTTTTAGTTGAGAGGGTCTATGTTTGAGAATTAGTCATCTCATTCATGCTAATATTCTGAAGGTTATTTTTCAGTTTTAAAAAATAATTGGACACTAACCAGCATGTGTGGACAAATACAAAAATTCAAAATATGGATTTTCCAGAGGAAAAATCAATTTCTGAGGTGGTACATGACACAGTAATTCCTGCCCTCAAGGAGTTCACAATCCAATTATGGAATCAGTATCTATTCATATGGCAAGGTGTATTGAGGTCTGTTAACTATATTGCCTATTATTGTTTATCATACACAATTTTATTATTATTTTTTATCTTAGTGTTGTTCTGGTCAGATAAACGAGATATTAGAAGCCTGCTTGTGCAAGATTAATGCTGTTCCTAGCACTGCATTTCACCTATAAAACTAGAATCCTCTGCAGATTCAACTCTTGTGATAAAATGTAAATTATTTACTCCTTCAATTTAAGGAGCTTTAATTAGAAGAGCCACATATAATCACTTTTTAGGAATTAGAATAAATGCAAAATTCATAGAACTCCTGTAATTGAGTGGGTTAAGAATGAGGAAATAAAACAATAAACCTATTCTGTTATCAAGAAAATATTATACAATCAATAAGAAAAACCCCATGGAAATATAAACTACATATTTTCTGTAGATTAGGAGTATGCTTCCTCAATATTAGTCATCTCTCTTTTAGTTCCCAGGAGATACTATTTCCAGGGAAATATCCAGAGAAATCTATAGGAGGTAATTTTCATTTGGCTCAAATGATGCACCAGGGATTTCTTAAATTTAAGCTTAAATAGATTAAATTTACTTTTATTTACAGTCTCTTCAAATAACTTTCTTAAAAGTCATCATTCTCTTAAATAAAGATTCTTGACTCACCCCAAGTTCTCCCTTAATTACAAAAATCCAAGTAAAATGCTTCCAAGTAAAACAAAAAGTTTTCTTAGTTTTTATGATCTTTTGTATAAAAGAAACCAGATTTTTTGCAATGTACTCCTTTTTGTTTTTATGGCTTTCACAACTGATTAGATCTTTCATTAGTATTTATGTAACAAATACAAATATATATATATATATATATAGATGTAGTAAGTTTCCTTTTGTAACAAGGGACATGAGAAAGAGTATTCCATGTTTCCATCCTCAAACTTATATGTACTTTAAAAAAATCATGGTTTAACTAAAATAAAACCTCAGTTAAAAAAAATCAGTATTAAAAAAGATAAAATTCCTAAAAACAACATCCTTAAATACTACCAAGAAAAGGAAGTTAAAAAATGTTCTAGCGGTATAGAAATGCTGTAATTTTCCTTGTATATCATGCTCTGTCATATCTGGGAAATGTTAATGATTTTCCGTCTGATAGAATTCATTTCCCTACTCCTCTTTTTGCACATTAGTTCCTACGTATGTCTACATTCTTTAAACCCAGTTCAATTAACATATCGTCCAAGGAGAGCTTCCCTGATATCCACACTGCACTGACTTTCCCCCTTTGTGTTCCTGGCATGGGGACTTGTGGCTTTTTCCATCAGAGCATGAGCTCTGGACTCTCAGGGATCATATATCTAGTTAAGTGCTCTTCACAGGGTTCTGCCAATGAGAAAGGAATTTTGCATGTTGTTTAATGAAATTTATTGTTTTAAAGCGCTCTTAAGGAAGAATTATTTTTGAGGTTGAGCAAATATTGGTCATCACATAGTAGAGGCATTTGGAATGTAAGTATTAATTTAAAATATACTGGGCCCCAACCATAAAGGATGTAGAAGCTAAAGAAAATACCACAAGCCTCCCTATGATTTGTTTTTCCCTTTGAGAATTATTCTTTGTGAAATTTAACAGACTAAGAACTCTGTTTGTTTTTCCCTAAGCTGTGTTTACAAAATGCCATGTTTAACATAAATATTTTTCGGAGTTAGATAAATTCTGTACAAGTTCATGCTTCTATGCACAAAACACTTGACCCTCATCTCATTTCGGTCTTCTTCTAATCAATTTAAATGTACCACCAGCCTCATTCTCACATATTTCAATATCCATTCCACTCCTTCAACCACCCCTTCCCCTCAAATAACCCTCAGAGGAAGAGCAATTATTTGAGAAAACGAAATCAAGTAAATAAGTTCTATTAAAAGAGAAACCAAGTAGCCAGCCATATTAAAGATATCCAGGGTTTGTGCATCTGGCTGAAACAATAATAAATATTTATTGTGATGCTTTTTTATGAGCATTTCAGGGCCCATCTGTGGTATTAATGGCTTATCAAGCAAACCTATGCATTAAGAGAAACTGTTTTCATTTAGATAAATGAAATCAGAGGCAAAGGAAAATGATGCAAAGTTCACCTTGTAAAAGTCACAAATTAGATACAAAGCACTGCCACAGGCAAATTTGAATTCAATAGAATAAAGCTGGCAGCCATGAACATAAGGTAATAGGCTTATCAAATGAGGTTTTGTATTTTTTTATAATATACGTTTTATGGGAACCAGTGTAAAACTAGTCAGTAGAATAAAATATAATTTAAAAAGAAAAATTCAATGAAAGATTCTTTTTCTAAGTTGGAAAACAACCTGCCTCAAATTTGTACCAAATGAAAGGCCCATAAAAGTTTGCAAATGAGCTCCTTTGCCTCCTAATGCCTTATGATTTTACCCACAGTATCTTATGTTCTACTTCCATGTACTGTACCACCCTCCAAACCTGCCTCAAGAAAGGATTAAGAGGATAAAAAACTGGGTCAGCACTTATGATGTAAAAGCAGATGGGTTTGGTTTAAAAAATAGTTACAGTTTTGATCACTGAAATTATCCTACAAGTGCATTTACTGAACATTTATTGAATACTCATTAGTGCCAGGCTCTGTTCTAGGTGCTTTTACATACATTATCTCATTTAATCTTCACAAATTTCCAGGAAAAAAATGGACTATATCTTTTAAAACAAAACCCATTTATATTAAAATATAAACCTACCTGCCATAAAGATCTTATGTTGAACCACTGATTTCAACCTAGGGAATTAGGCATCATCCCTACATCAAAATCTGTGTTTCCCTTGAACTTATGCTAAAATTATAAATCTATAGAAGTGCATGTTTTCTTTTTTTTATTTGAAAGCTTGTATTGCTGTTATTCATAAGTAATTAGCGGTACACACCAGGATTCCTTCCCTTCATTGCTGTCTCCATCTTCCAGTGGTTAACAGATTCTCAGTTTCTGATCCTCCCTGGATCAGATTAATTTAAAATAAACAAAATCCTAATTAGATAGGAACCTAGCATACAGTCATAAATCATCTTCTATGTAGTACCACTATGCTAGGAGCTTTAGAGGGTAGAAACATGACAAATGTGTATGTTATAAGGTTGACATATTTACAAACAGAGAATCCTAAAATATTGTGACATGTGCAAAAGTGGAATTATGTACAGACTAGGAAAGAACATAGTAGGAATGGAGCCTATTGGCAGAGTAATGCTTCACAGAAGCTTAGGATCTGGGATTTTAATGATTAAGAAGAGTCAGTAAAGAAAAAAAAGGGTCAAAAATGAGAGAGAATAGGTAGAGAAAATTAGGTATTATAAGTAGAAGGATCAACATGTGTAAACACATGGGAGTATGAAACCACATGGTCAGTCTGGGAAATTGCACATAGGTTGTTATTGCTGGATTACAAAGTACAATAGGGTGGGAGGAGTGTATTCATTAGTATAATTCTTGTTGCTGTCATAAATAAATCCCTAAATTTCAGTGACCTAATAGAACACAAATTAATTTCTTATTCATGTAAGAGACACGAGTGAGGGTGTCAAGCTGTCTGTCTCCCATCCCATACAGTGATTCGAGGATCCAGACCCCTTCTATTTTGTGGTTCTGCCATTCTCTAAGACTTCGTCTCCCTGGTATATAGCTGGCAAAAGCAAAAAGTGGGAGTAAGAAGAAGGCACTTCTACTTAAACTCTCTTAGCCCAAAAGCAACAGATTTCATTTCTGTTGATAGTTCATTGGCAAGAACTAGTCACTTTGACCCCTCCTAGATGCAAGAAGAGCTAGGAAATGTAGGCTGTGGCTGGCAACCACTTTTCAACAGCAACAAGTCTAGGGTCAGCTAGCTGTCTCAGCCATGAGGAACTACTTGTTCCTTTAGTCATAGTGACTTCTCACTGATCAGTTTAATTAGAAGCTGAAATTAGAGCTGAAGAGGAATACGGGGCTCTTGGCTGGTAGAGGGTGCATGGATAGTAGAAGGAAAGTTAATCCTTTCCACCCTTCTTGAGCAAATGCAGATCCACTGAACAAATGATCAGTTCAGAAGGTGCACAGATGTGGCCTCTGGGAGAGGAGGAGATTTAACTATCGGTGGAACAAAGTTAGAACCTTTGAGGCAATTGAGTCCTCATTTAATTGAGACTTCAAAGAGTTAATGTTTACTTTACTATTCCACTGATGGAGAGCTCAGGTTATTTATTGTGTTTATGAGCAGTGTTTATTGTAAAATCACTTATCCTACAATGATGACTTCAAGAATTTTAGACTGTAAAACAAATGTTTAAATTATCAGGTTATGTGAAAAGCTTTAATTTATTCATGTATTGATTTACTTGTGTGTTTGATACTTTCTGAGCCATTACTATGTACCAGGTATGGTGCTTGAAGAGAAACAGAGCTGTAAGTATATTGCTGGGTGGGTGGGTGGAGGAGTGGGATTTAGAAGAGTCATTCTTAACTTTTTTCTGTACCAATATTTCTAAGGTCACCACATATTCACAGTCAACAACAGTGGCTCATACAAGCACTGATTGTCATCCTGTAGGATGCACCATTCTCTCCTATCTTCACCTGCCAGGGAAATCAATACCAAATCTCCAGAGAGAAGTATCTATATGTGCATCTTCACAAAGTACTATGGGTGATTCTGACATGACTCTCTTTGCAGGCCCTGTCTCTGTCCTGTGTTCCATCCATAATTACTGATTCTGAGATTCAGTTACCAACTCAATAATGCTGAATGGGTTCCACTTGAGTACGCCAGAGGGCCAGAGGTTTCAGTAGTTAAAGTACAGGGGCTCTAGAAAGGAGGAAATGCATTAGGAAATATTTAGTGTTGTAACAGAGACAGCCATATCCTGTTAAAAATTATTTTAAAGATAGTATATACCAACTCTAGATAAACCACCTAACTGTGCAATAGGTACCAAATTACTAAAGACAGCTTTTTGACAGATATTATTTAAGTGGATGTTTTTGCACCAGAAGCCAAAAAGAATAAAACAGATACTCATATGCAAATTCAAGATAAAAATATACAAGGAGAAAGTTTCAGAACTTAATGTTCTTATGCAGTTTGCTGATGTTAATGTACTTGAGCTACTGTTGAATAAAAAGGCCTAATTACAATGGGTGTTGAAAGTGTTCAACAAAATAGGTTTCTGTTGAGTCTCAGGTCCTTTGAAAATTGTGTGTTATGCAATCACTAAGAAATGTTTGCTCCAAATCAAGTACTTGTTTTGCTTATACTTTGTTATGTAAAACTTCACATTATTTAGATGAATTAATAACTACTACAATTTCTAACTTCATTAGAAGCAGGGACTCTGTCTTGAATTTCTGTAGAAGGAAACAATTTACTGCTGTTATGGATAGATATCAATAGTCAACGTGGGTTCCACAGGCCTAGAATAGTTTCTTATCTTCTGGCACTTTGGGGTCAGTTTCTTATTATGAATGAGAAGCTGCCTTGTTGCCCTTCAAGAAAATGAAATAAAACTGGAATAACCTTCCTGCTTCTACAGCCTGCTTTCCCATCCTAGTATTTCACCATCCGAAGAGTTTATATTTGGATGTCATTAAATATAGCTACTGATCCTTTAAATGAAATGGATTAAATGGCAAATGGCTTACCATCTCCTACCCTTCGGTTTAGTCACCTGAAAAAATCCACAATTCAAAATATGATTTGTAACATAACCTTAGCTCATCTCTATTTCTATTATTTCTTGGAAACAAAGTTTCATTGTTGATAATGATGTAGTGTTTGATGATGTTAGTATGTTTCATCACTATCTTCTTATGTTAGAAAAGGGGCTACTCTTTTCAGTTGTCTCACTTGTTTTGGAAGTTGCCATGGCTTCTGAGATCTTACTGGGGGAAAAAAAATAGAATTCCCCCAAGGTATATTTTACCAACAGAGAGATTCCTCCTTTTAGGAATTTTCACAGATGTATGATATTTTGAGCTATCTACTTGTTATTAATAATTCTCACAATTTCTTACAAATAGCCATGTCTTCAAAGCTAAAAAATACACTGTAGCTTTGACTATATTCTAAGTGATAGTATGTATATATGTGTGTATGTATTATATATACACATATACATAGATTTATATGATACAATTATTTGAACACATTAATTATTAACTACAAGGGTTTTTTAAATTAGAGAACATTATCTTAAACACATGATTTCTTTTGTTATTTCAAAACTGAATTCTTTTCATGTATAATGAGATTCTGAATTGATTGGACAAATGAGTAAATATAGACCTAAATGTCATTCAGGGCAAATTTGGGTAAAATACAAGAAAGGTTTTCACTTTTAAGAGAGCTGATTTTTTAAATCATGACATTCATTGGATTTAACAAATATATATATTTATTAACCACATCTATCAGTATAGAAGGTGAGTGTGAGGGGTGAAGTGAAATTAAAAAATCGCTGGGTTCCTAGTGCCTCATAAATTACGGTTTAGGATTGGGCTTAATTATGAAGCTTCTCACAATTTGTACTAAAAAATCAGAATCTAGTGGTTGTAATCCTTTTCCTTCACTGTTTCCTTTCCTATAGTTAGAACTATTTTTAATAGCTTATGATGTGTAGAAACCAACATGACCCACATACTTAGTAATTCTTTCCTCAAAGCACAGTAACATGTAAACTGGATTTTTCACGTAAAGGAAGCAGTCAAAGAGGTCCGTGGTAACATTAACATTCAACATATGATTTAAGTTAAGGGATTAAAAAGGCAAAAATATTCTTAGCTTATCCTTCTTTGTTAATTTTTCTCAGTTACATGACAAGGCTAATATAATAGAAGTGCAGCCAGGAAATCTGTGGCAAAGTGTAGTTTTGTATTATTATGAATAAAAAATGAATTTCTAAAAATGTTTTAGAAATTATAATCTAATAGGGAGAGACATATAAATACTTATAATACAGGAAACCTGCCAAATAAATACTGACTTATGCAAGTATAAGACATCCCACCTCTGCCACACCCTTGCCAATAATGAGTATTATCATTGTGTTTATCTTTTCCAGATCAAAAATGCTTGAGTAGAATGACCATGGCTTACATGGACAAGAGGGAGGCAGCTAGTTACTGGGTACCACCAAGTTCTGACGGTAGGAGCATACAACAAGAAAAACTTTTTGGGTAGAAATTTGGTGATAGGAATCAAAAGACTTAAAAATACCTTTTGACCCAGCAATACTGCACCTAGGAACTTATCCTAAGAAGAAAGAAAAATTCATAAGATCATATAAAGGTAAATATACAAAAATAGTTATTCATCATAGGGCTTTTGTAATAGTGAAAAGTCCTCCCAAACTCAATATTACTTAATCAGAGGTAATAAGTCAAATGAAAGGTGATGAAATTAGTGAAGTAGGCTGGGGCTGTAGGAAAAAAGGGAGGGTGGCAAACAGGGAGTGAGGCCGACCATGCAGGCGGCTCTAGCAGGTTTTGCTATGTGGGGATGTTGGCTCAGAGTTGCCAGAGTTTTCGATTTATCAAAAGAAACTGGAAATTCACTTTTTTGGTAAGATATTTGCCAAGTTTTAAAGTTATGTGCAGGAAAAACATGATGTAGTTGTGGGCTCGGAGACATGGGCTGCCAGTATATACAACATTTAAAAAAATAATTTATGTGAAAATGTATAGTGAAACAAAATGTCATTACTAAAATGTTGCTATAGTTGTATGTTTATTGATGTTTCAAAATAGCATATGTGTTATAATATGATCCCAATTTTTGAAAATACATATAATATGTATTTTATGCATTTGTATGCATAGGGAAAAGGCTTGCATTGAATCCATTAAAATATCCATCATGACTATCTCTGGGTGAGGAATTCAGGGACATTTTGATTTTTTATTTTCCAATTTTTCTACTTTAAACATATATCATATAATAATTTTAATTAAAAATAGCAAAATATGCTTAATTCCACAATGGAGAATGCAGTACAAAATGTGATAGGAGAATAGAATAAGAACCTGAAGGTGGCAGTGAATATAATAGGAAATTAGGAATGTACTAAAACTGTTAGGGAAAAAATTAATGTGTTCAAAAGCCAACTTGACAAATACGTTATATATTACTAGCAGGACTATTTTCCAAAAGGTTACTAGAGTTACAAAGATAAATAAGATGGACTCTAGGAGTCCACAGTCTAATGAGGATCTCCCAGTGTTAACTTTTAATTTTAGAACATAGGAATGTAATCACAGAATAAAATGAAGACATAAGAACAATGGAAATTGGAAACTGGAAAAAAGTAATTTTGTTTTTTGTGGCCTGGTTTAGAATACCAGACGATAAATCTCAGAAATCAATGTCATTATGAAATTATACTTGGTTGAAACAAGGAAACATAACATAATTTAGTACTATTTTAAAATACAGGGGAAAATGAATACTAATCATTTTATAAAAAAAATTCTACACAAAAGAGTTGCAAGTAATTATGTAATTTACTTTTGGGGGATTCCAAATGTAATTAGATAAATGCTTTGTCCCAAATACAATGGTTCCTCTTTTTTTTTTTTTTGCCAGTGTCAAATTCTATATAAAGTAGGGTATCTTGGACAAAAATCACAGAGGTTTAGTTATAAAAAAAGATCCTCATCATTAAAAGGTGTTAGGAGTCATAGGCCCCAAAGATAACACTTTCAAGAGACTTTGATGTATTTTTGTTTTACTTAAATAATATCAAAAAGATTAGATAAATTTTAGTTAGAGAAAATTTTAATTTGTACTTTATAAAAGCATCTTGTAGAACTTCACAAGAAGCATTGAAGATAATTAAAATATATAACTAGAGAAATTGCTTGCAAAGTGAAACATTCATTGACTTGATGAAATGTGCAAATGACATAAAATGGTGGTGGGAGATGTTAAGCATAAAGGATGCAATAAAACTGAGAGAATCGGCTGACCAGAAAAAATATGTGTAAATATGTGGTATATGTAATTTAATATATAGAAATGTAACGCAATGATCCTAGAAACTAAATATAAAAGGAATGTTCTGTCAGTAGCCATATACTGCAAAACATCTAAGAGGAAAAGAATAAAGCATATAAAATTTTCTGCACAGGTTTTCATGGCAATAACCCTCCTGATTAATTAAAGAGGCATTAGTAAAGTATCATGTTTAAGTAGAGGAAATTATCAACGGATTTTTTAAAATGTCACTGGGATTATGTATAGAGAGCCATATGTGCTTTCTTTTACTTTACAGGTAGAGAGATAAAGCATAGAAAAACAGAGTGCAATACCAAAATAATAAAAATTTAAGATTTACTGAAAATAGAAAAAGAGGTATTAAGAAGAATACCAGTGACAATCAAGGTTCAAAGAAACTTTAGGTTATACTCTGTACCCTTCTAGGGATAACTCTTTTTATTTTTATTTTATTTTATCTTATTTTATTTTTTATTTCAGCATATTATGGGGATACAAATGTTAAGGTTATGTATATTGCCCATGCCCCTCCTCCCTGCTCGAGTCATAGCTTCAAGCTTGACCATCCCCTAGATGGTACACATCTCACTCATTATGTATGTGTATACCCTCCTCCCCCTCCCACCGGCCTGACACCCGATAAATGTTATTCCCATATGCCCTTAGGTGTTGATCAGTTAATACCAATTTGCTGGTGAGTACATGTGGTGC
>VBSM01000272.1:8458784-8474242 GCA_008086735.1 Cheirogaleus medius | reverse complement strand
TTTTTTTTAATTTAAAGTAGTTTTGAAAGAGGCCTCAATGAAGCAGGTCAGGAAAGCTTTGAAATCAAGTGTAAGTGGCTTACTTCAATTAGGAGTGACGCTGGTTCACATTCAGTGATTTTATGCACACATATATGTGAATGCAATGCCATATATAAAGTTGTTAATATTCACATGTCACATTCAAAGATTAAAATGAGATAGAATATATTAGAATTTTGGTCTAGTCTAAAGACCAGAAGAGAAAAAGGAAGTGAGAATAAAGAGTAGTGTTTATATTGGTTTCTTTAGAAGAAAATGTGGCAATATTTAGTTCCGAGATGATATATTTAGTCTTTGACATTTAGCTTTTGTTCTTTTTGTGGAGCTGTTTCTTACATGCCTAATGTTTCAACAGTGGTTTGACATCCAAAAGGCAGGAGATAGTTTTTCCATTTGTGTTGCAGAATTTGAATTTGTTAAACTTCCCTTAATACAAAATTCAAACAATTTGTACTTTGTAAATGCCCAGTAGACAGAATTTAAATACATGTATTGTGCCATGGGAATGGCTCTACGTAGCAATAACCCACATACTACCAGACCTTCAAATGATTTTTGAACCATCATGATAAAAAAATTAAATTTTGTTCTCAGAGTGTAAGGTTTATTTTGACTGGGATTGAATTCTCTAAAAATTTCTAATATGAATAACATATGTATGAAATCTCTCAATTAATCAAAAAATTAACTATCTCTTTATAATCTGAATGCATTAGAATTTACTGTATCAAGTTATCTTTTAAAATGCCATTTAAAAGCAAAATATTTCATGAATGGGTGAACTTTTATAAGATAGAGGATATTATTATAAGCATTATTTTAAATGTTTTTTTACTTGAAGTACCATAAAAGAATAACTGCAGTTTGTCATCCACCACTTTAAACCACCACACTAAAACATTACATCCATAGTGTGTGCAGTTTCTAATATATGCTTTTTAATCATTCTTCTTGCTTCCTCAAGCAAAAACAACAACTTACATTCATCGGCATTAAATGACAGAAATCACAGTTAGTAATTCTGGTTGAAGTCTTTTGTTAATACCTCATATCTATCAAAAAATTCCCTGTTCTAGGTTATAATGTAAAATGCAATTGAAAAACACAAATGGTACCAGAGAGCATACGGTTTTTTAATTTCCTTAAAAATAAAAAGCTAGGGAATTAAATGCCTGCTAATGAAGTGTTACATTTCTTAGTTTTCTGCAACTCATTTTAATTGAAAAAAAAAATCCCTTAAAGTGTCTCCCACTTTCCTATGCTCAGAAGAGAAATCAGAATGATCTATAAAAGAACATGCAGTTCAATGACTAAAAAACTAAAGCAAAAAAAAGGCATTCTTTTTCAAAATCTTGCATTCCTTTCATATATGTAAGAAGAGAGGTAGAGTTCAGATGTTCAAAGATTCATTTTTAACAGATTTTTCAAACATTCAGATTGATATTTGGGCAGAATAATCTCAGTAGTTTATGGGAGTGACAAATGAACATTTTAGGTTCACCTGACCCCAGCCACACTGAAATAAATTACCTTTTCTCCAAATGGAACCCTCTATACATCTCTCTCTTCCTTGAAATGCTGATTAAAACAGCAAGAGGTGATGAAAAATATGTTTTGTTGACACAGGGATAAGGCAATAATGGAAATGTGTGAAATCATTCCATGGCTCTGGGACCAGGTACAGCTTGGATTGTAAGATATGAGACTTCCTGAGCCTCCTTGCCATCCACAGGGAAGGCAATTGCCTGTGGGCTGGAGAAAGCTTGAGACGCACAGCTCAAGGGAGGTAGGGAAGCTAGTGTCTGGGGGACTCTGGGAGATCCAGGACATAATTTCTCCTTTATGCTCTGCCTTTGACTCAAGGCAATAATACTGCTGTTCATGAAGGAACTGTGTTCCAACAGCTTCCTTGGTTTTGAGGAACGTTATTACTTGCTACAGAATGAATGTAAGAAGCCCAGTGAGTGTTCCCACACATTCAAGATGTTGCCACTATAGCCCCTTCAGAAGCTAAAGAAGGAGGAAATGATAAGGGAATATGGATGAAAGGGAAGGGAGAGGCATACCTGAAGGCAAAACAGGCAACAGGGAAGGGTAAAGCCCAAAGGAAGAAGAGAGAGTAGAAAGAGAATGTGGAAGAGAAGGTAGAGGAAGAACAGAAACAGAGAGGGAAAATGCCGATGTCTCTGTCTTCTCAAGTGAAGTATGCTCACCTAGAATCATATGCATGAAAGTGCATAATGGTAATACTATGGTAAAATATTATGTTTGTGTGCTCTTACTTGTACATGACATTATACCTGAGCTGCCACGTAAGCGTGTGTGTGCAGCATTTGGACATTTCTAGCCCTCTGCTTCTTTCAGAATGCGGAGCGGGCGCCTGGCTTCAGGGCTGCAGGGGCCTCCATGGCACGATGGAGAGGGCTCTATGTTCTCTGAGAAGATTGTGAGCAGGTCTGTTAGACCTGTGGGGCTTTGCCACATATCCAGGCTAAGAAGATGTCTTTCTCCATCCTTTCCCCAAGTCTTCTGCTGTTTTACTGTCCAGTCTCCAAAATTCTAAGGATGTCTGTAACATATTTCGAACTGTGTTGTAAAGGATTTTCAGTCCTTGAGACGTCTTGGTTGCCAACCATTTGACAGAGCTGTTTTATTTACCTAGTCCCTGCCTCTTCCTGGAAGGAGGCTGTTTCTCACAGCCAGAACAGAGAAAATGGTAGTATCTGCTTCAGAAACATGACAATTAATGGGGGCTATATGTGAATAGACTTATCTTTTTGATAGGAATGTACTCTTCTAGAAAATATAAAACATTTACAGCAAACTGCTTTTATACATTACTCCAGGGTATAAATCTTTCTTTTATTCATACGCATACCTATTTTTTGCCTACTTGGGTTGCAAAGCAGTGGTAGAGACTATATACATGAGACTGCCATTTTTTGAAAATGGATCATAAAAATTGTTGAGCATGAAACAAAGTTAAGGGGTGAAGAGTCCTGTAATATAATAATTATTTCCTGCATAAATCAGTTCATCAAGGAATTCTTTTAAAAATCAAGCTGCTTATATACAATGATTGTTGATTTATTTGACACAGATAAAGGAAAGAATGAAATTTAAAGTTAAAACTTAGACACTCTGTTGGATGAAGATCAATTGCAATAAGGGTAAGGGAGGGGAAAAGTTTACTGATTGCCAGACTCTCAAATCACATACGTTCTCCCCTTTCAACCTCCGCAGCTGAATCGATACAGTTTTGGGAATATTTTACAAATTAATGGAGCAAGTTCATGAGAACTTGCCGGAGGGCTAAGGATTGTCTTTGGAAAGCACTTACCCTGAAGAAAAAGATATCTGGGGCTGGGCGCGGTGGCTCACGCCTGTAATCCTAGCACTCTGGGAGGCCGAGGTGGGTGGATAGCTCAAGGTCAGGAGTTCGAAACCAGCCTGACCAAGAGCGAGACCCCGTCTCTACTAAAAATAGAAAGAAATTAATTGGCCAACTAAAAAATATATAGAAAAAATTAGCCGGGCATGGTGGCACATGCCTGTAGTCCCAGCTACTTGGGAGGCTGAGGCAGAAGAATTGCTTGAGCCCAGGAGCTTGAGGTTGCTGTGAGCTAGGCTGATGCCACGGCACTCACCCTAGCCTGGGCAACAAAGTAAGACTCTGTCTCAAAAAAAAAAAAAAAAAGAAAAAGATATCTGGATAAAGATATTGAATGATTGAGGAGGTCTTCTGGAATAGCACATACTAACTGCCTCTCAGCTTTGACTTCTGTTTCAAGCATCCTTACTCCTGAATCATGGGTAAGTTTTATGTAGATTTGAGCAGCTACAAGAGAGGCCTATTGACCTGAAAGCTTTGTAAATAATTGGAACACAAATAGCACAATTTAGCTTTAGAGATGCCTCTTACATGGTGGGGGTAGAGGAGGGATAGGCACATACTCCTAAGTACCTTGACCTCAGAGCTGATGAATCCTGTAAGCACTTGAGTTTCTGAGGATGATGCTTCTTTGAACAATGGTGATGTTACTTGGCAAGTTTGATTCATGGGCGGAAAATGGAAAGACAGTATTGCGGCTTGTTAGAGACTGTGGCGCCCCACAGGAGTATTCTTGTTTGTGAGGCACCCCTGCAGGTCCCCACAAATATTCAATAGGGAATTTGTAGGGCATTGAAGGTTTTGAATCTTCTGTCAGATCTCAGAGCCCAGATCCAGTGAAATGTGTTACTTTTTTTTTTCTTTTTAATCGTGATTCTATCCTTTTATGAAGCTCAGGAATACTGAGTTTAAACAGACATCTCTATTTTTGGGTAAGATGAGCTGGAAATTTTGGCCCGATTTAATCTTTGGAGGTTTGCCCCAGTGATATGGCCTTGCAGGCATTTTGGATAATTTTCTTGGTGGGAAGAGACTCCTGGTTTTAACCTCAGAAACTGTCAAAGTGACTCAGCACTTTAAGGAACCAGGACTTAGTGTTATGTTCTTGCCAATAAAGACTGGGATATACAACTTTAGGCTCACATTTAAACAAGCAGGAACCATGGCAATATTCTGGGAGCTTTTCTGGAATGTGTCTGCAGGGTGTTCCTGCATGAGCTGGTGGCCACAGCATCAACACTGACGTGGCATCATGGTAGTTTGGCATCCTTTGTGAAACCCCTTGTTAGTAGATCTCCATCATGTTTATGTGTAGTAATGTCCTACTTGACCAGAGGTCAGACTCCCAGCAACCTCTGTTCCTTGGAATGCAAACTCAGAAATAAGCAAAAAAATCCCTAGAGTACCTCAAATAGCTTCCATGTCCCCAGACTAAAGCCATGGACTTTCCTTCTTACAAGCTTACGTTCTCTCACTTAGAGATTGTTTATGTTTTACTTAACTGAGATCATAGTACTTGTAGTTGTAGGTTTTTGGTTTCCCAGCTCAAAGCTGATTAAAAGTAGCATATTAGAAAGTCAGAGGAAATGTTCGAGGCAGGCAAACTGGCAGAATGAAGTGACAGTTGTTAGATAAGGGAGGAAGAAGCAGAAAATTAAGAAACAGACTCGGAACTGTGTGTGTTTTACAAAATAATGAAGTGACAGTGATTCATAAGGATGGCACAGTTATCAAAAAGGCCAAATTATGTTCAGCAGTTGCTATTTAAAAAAGACAGGAAGAATTTAATATAGTTTTCAAAAATTTACATAAAATGATATAAAAAATAGGTTTGAGCGTCCAACGGAGGAGTAAGTTGGAGTTATCTAGATGAAATGCATGGCCGGCCTCTTTCCCAAAGATGATTATTATATTTAAATTCTCAGAGCACTTTATTTGTACCTTTCTAATGGCACTTGCTGTTCTCATCATTGTATTATAGTCATTTGAGTTCACACTAAATGCCATTTAACTCACTCAGAGGCATTGGGAAAGCTGGATTTCTATCATGCCATGATGTATGTGACTTTGATGAGTCAGTCTCTCTGTGCTTTGCCTTTTTTTATTTGCAAGACGTAGGATTTGGAACAAATGAACTGGAGGTTTTTTCAGTTTATAAATTGTATGCCTTTATGTACTAAGTGATAAAAATTTTCTAGTGAATATGCAGAGGTATATATGGATCTCAGTTTTAAACATTAAAGACATCTATAGTCACAACCAAACCAATTACATGGCTCTGTGGGATTATTGCCAAGAGATGCCCACATCTTCCAATAAAAATAAAGGCTTTTTTTCTTTGCAAAGTTATTTTGGGTATCTGTTGTTCTTACTTGCTCAGCAACCACTTTCTCTTCTAATAACACTTTGGAACAAATACCTTTGCATTATCTCAGTCTGTGTAGTTCTAGCGAAGTGACCTCAACTATTGTCTCTGGAGTGGTCAAATGACCGAGGCCTGACCAATCAGCATGTGCCACCTCTTAGAGCAGAGTGATTGGTTCAGGGATGAATACGTGACCCAGGTTGATTTAATAAAATCCAATCCTAGGACTTGTTCTGGGAATATTCAGATATTCCTGAAATGTATAGAAGTTGCACCTTTCTAATATTTTATATTTTCCAGAGAAGTATATTTCTATAAAATATGTGATTTTTATCAGAACAATTAATTACTATATGAATCCCGTTAATTAATATATAAATCAACATATGTCAATAATTATAAACATATATTCCTTTCATTAGCTAAGTAAATTATTTAGTAACGCAAATTAATGAGTTCCAAAATTTGGTTGATTTTTAGATACTATGGTGTGATTTTTTTTGTTGCATGCATCTGTCTCTTGCTAAATAATGTCCCATCTAGGCTATGATTTGAAATGGAAAATGACATTAAACCCTTCCAATGACTTCCCCATTAAATTGAAACTCATTAGGCAGGAAAGTAATATGTGATGTCAATGATTCCCATATGACTAATGTCTTATCCCTTCTACCCCCCAGCAATGCTATCACCAGTGCCACTTGCTCTGATGTCTGCCTGTCACCCCAGCCACTGCTGGGCAGCTGTGGAGTTGCAGAAGGGCATTGCATTATTCTTCCTCCCTGCAGATACCTCAGTCTACTGGTCCTACTTCTAGGCCCAATTAACTCTCCCTGTGGCTGTCATTTGATAGCAGTAATAACATTAATAATTATAAAGTTAATAACTGAGACTATTTACCAATTGGTATAGAACTACTAAAATTCATTGCAAACAGCCTTGACAAGGCCTACTGCATGGAGGTTGTCCACTTTTTATCCTGGACTGGCCTATTGCTGTTTGTCCCTTTCTTTGGGCCTGTGAGAGATGCTTACTATCTTACAATTAGATTGCTTATGTTTAATGTAGTCATAAATTGTATACAACAAGGGTTTATAATCAGAATGTTTATATCTGTTCAAGTATCAGTGGACCCTCTGTGGTATAGTGAAAGGAGCACTGGGTTTCGTGGATTCTCTCCTTTGTTCTGTTCACTAGTGATGACAATAATAACTCCAGAAGTGTCTCATAGTCTTCTCTAAGGGACTGCCATGCCCACACCTCTGTATAACAACAGTTGTGGGTGACCATAGTTGGGACCTCATGAGAAGCATCCTCATCCTGGCCACAGTTTATTGGATCAGCACTGAGCAATGGGCCCAGGGATGTATGTGGACCAAGGACCTGCAGTGTTGAGGTGTTGATGTTATTTTGTATGAAGAGATGAGCTGGGCAAGCCAGAAATTTCTTGGGAAATTAAAATTTAAAATATAAGACAAAAGAATCAATGATGACTGCTGAAAGTGAATAGAGATTACCAGGCTCCCAAGAAGTCTAATTTTTGTGCAAGCACAAATTATAAGTTAGCAAAGGCTAAAAGGCCATCAGACATACAGAGGGGAATGTGAATATTGTTCAGTTAGTATCGGGCAAAGAGAAGCAGACATCAGAGAATAATTTATTGGTATTACCACTGGAATACTAGAGATCAGTTCCAGGAACCCCTGATGCTAAAGTTCTTGACTTCCCCCCAGTCCCAGACCCTGTCCAGTGCTATGTCCCTGATGCCCAAATAGGTAATGTTTTTTTCTATTATGACACATGTTCAGCTGATCACTCTGTTTCTTGAGCTTGTTCAAGTGAGGGGGTGTTCGTTACAGCGTAAGGAAACTGAATAAAACACAAACTAACCAAATGTGTAATCTCTCTCAGCCTCAGATGTTTTATCTCTAAAATAAAGATTTAGATTAGCTCCTTTGGGGTTGGTCTCCAAGGCTCATCTAGCTCTATATTTTATAAACTGACTGATGACCCTATATATGGTTATCCTCATTTGAGAATTTTGAGAATTCATTATTATTCATTATGCTTACATGCCCAGTTACATTGTGTATTGCCAAAATAAACTAATTTTACCTGCAGTAAGGGAAATTTGAAGTAACCAAATTTAAAATTAAGTGTGATTTGTCATCCCTTGTGCCAATCAATACTATTGCAGTTTGATATTAATCACTGTTCTCATTAGTATTATAAGCAGAATAATAAAATTAAATAAAATAAATTAAGTCTATGTTGCTCATACTGATGAATTTTTTCCTAAGGCATCAATGTTTGAGAAAACAATAATAGTTAACACAGATTCCTTACTAGTTCTTGATACTTATTGGATACTTTATATAAATTGTCTCTTCTGACCTGCATAAAGAAAGTTTTTGATGGATGCTATTTTCATCCTTTTATTGATGCGAAACAGAGGCTAAGAAGATCTAGGAAGCTCCTAGCGATAGATACTTATCTATCTCAAAAGCTCCCTTTTGATCTTAGTCTTTCCATGATGTTTTGCTCTGAAAATCATTAATTTATTCAAATTATACTATTAAACACCTATGATGTGCCAGGCAGTGGGGTTACAGTGTCACAGATAGAGCAACTCTGAGCTGAGTCCTCCTATGTTTTCACTTAAATTTTAACTCTTATCTGATATTTTCCTCCTGGCTACTTGTTTCTTCCTTCTCATTTCCCTCTTTATAACCCATCAACAACACCACCTTTTTAATAGTATCCTGAGAGTCCACTTCCTGCTCAAAATGTCCTAGTAAAACAAGTTATATATGACATAAAGCAAAGAAAGAAAAACATCAAAGAGGCAGTGATTTAGCATTGCATTCACCAGGCTTCCTGGGAACAACTGAGTGTGAACATAGTCCACAGTTTAAGGTTTAAGGAAATTTAAAGAGAAAAATAATTCACAGTGTTAAGCATTATATGGACATATGGACATTCTATGCCACAATCAACCCAAAACTTATCAATAAGATTTTTAAAGCAAAGTCTTAACAAAATAAAATGCAGTTACAGAAATGTACTCAAAGTGGCTTGATGATAGATTTAACAATTTGAAAGAGCCAGAATCGTTTAGGGAATAAACCCCAGCTCAGTTAACTCTAAATCACATGGATTTATCCTCTTTCTTTCAAATGTGGCAGTGGAAGAAACTTATTACTTGTTTAGATTTTGGCCAAACATATAAATAGCTAGGAGAAATCAACCCCCAAAGTGAAAATGAGACACTAGTTCTCAGCAGGCTGAACTTTATTTCTAAAGTTTATAAATACAAAAAATAAAAACAAATAAAAGCAAGTCAAAAAATCTCAAGTACCAAAAATAAAACAAAATGAAACACTATGTAAAGTATTTTTTCCTTCTATCCTAAATGTTTCTGTGGGGAAAATCAGCTTGAAGGAATTCAAGTTCTGTTTTGATTCTTCTACCACTTACATTGCCTGCCCTAGGGATTCATGCCTTGCCTGACTTAACACCAAAATCCTGAAAATAGAAGTATTTGGTTTCTACACTCCTACTTGAAAAATATCATAAGTACTAAATCCCAGCCTCACACCAAATGCTCTGAATGGGGTTGCAGATAAAGAACAATTATGTATGAACTTGTTTCTTATTTGTGGTAGGGGTAATTTAATTTTATCTCATATGTTATTGTGCATCAGGAATGAAAAAATGAATTAGTACAGCTTCAAAGCAAGTGTTTAAAATCCTCATTTTCAAATTGCTTTGTTGTCAGCAATTCTCATATTCTGTCTTTTTTTTCATATTCCTTTTTCATTAGTAGAGACATTTTATATACTAGAATTGTAAAAATACCTCGTTTTCATATAGCATTGGTTTAATCCTTTATCTGAATATGCAACTGTTGTTCAGTATTTTATTTCTTACACATGTTTTCCTTCATGGTTGCTTCCTTAAGTAAAAAAGGAATGTATTGAAATGATCCAGATTAATCTAAAAGGTTTTTAATACAGGAATTTTCCTGCCTGTATAGAGTGTATCGCATTCATTTCCCCCCCAGCAATTTAATACAGTAAATTGTTTTGGGGATAATCAATGAAGGCTGAGGTCTATTATGTAAGTGTATTATTTCATTTGCCAATATCTTAATATATTTCAGATTTGATTTATTTTCCACTGTTGACCTGTTCTAACCGTTCTAAGTTAACATTTAAAATGTAACTAGTATTCTTTTTTTAAAATCATGATCTTGAGAGTATAGACCCTAGATTGTTTTGGAACACTTATTGAAGAGCTACTAGAAAACAAAAACCATCATTTAAAAGATGCAAGTGTTTTTTAAATGAATGTTTTTGCTGATATATAACATCTGCATATAGAAAAATGTACATATGATAAGTATATGTCTCAATCACAAAGTGAACACACCGACATGAACACCATCCAGTTCAAGCACTATCAACACTCTAGAAGCTCTGATGCCTTCACTTAATATACCCTTCCTTCTGCAATACTATTCTGGATTCTAACACCAAAATAAAGTAATGTTGGACCACGGTGCTCCAATGTCTCAATGGGGAATGGCAGGCAAAGGACAAGACCATGATTGAGAAGATGTTCCCTTAAGGGTGTCAATATTACCTTTTTGTTAGTTCTGTAGTATGAAATAAACACTTGGAAAATAAATCTAAGACAAGTAAGAGAAACTCTTCCTTCCTCTAAAGCTTTGGATATGTTTGACCTGGTAAGGCAAATATTTGTGGGTTTTTTTGTTTTTTTTTTTTTTTGGCTGTTGAGAATTCATTTTCTTTTTAAACAGAACCCTACAGTTTCCTGTTTAAAAAAGTTTTCTGGTAGGGAAGACTCATCTCTTCCCCACAATCTGGAGTATTAAAAATTGTCTGGAGTTAATACAGTGACCTTTCCTTCTTTTATAGAGGGAAAGGGTCTTGACCAAGCTCAGCCAATCAGGCGCTCCTTCCCAGAACACAAAAACTGAAAATGGCGGGTGTTCATTAATTTCCAGAAGTGACGTTGTCCTTAGACGGTTCCTGCTACAGGCCAGTTCCTGTCCTTTCTGATTTCTGGCATCACTGGTTTTCAGCTTGTTCCCAAGCCCAGTTTCTTAGCCCTCTCATCAATTCTCTAAACTCCTAATTATTTCCTCTCAAAATAGATATCTTTATTACTGTAATTGATTTCATCTTTCCCCCAAGCTTTTATTCCTGCTGAGCACGGAGAATTTAACTCAGACTGTGTGAACTCTTATTGTTTAAAACAGTTTGGGAATAACTCTGCATTTTAAGGGTAAATATGCAACTTAATTTTAAGCAGACCTCTTTTTCAAGGCTGTTTCTTACATCTCAGGACATTGATTCTCTGCTTTTCCTTTCTAAATCAGCAAATGACTGCAGGGATCAGTAGGAGCAGGTGTAGAAGCCTTAGGTCCCTACATGTTTCGGGTTGTTATCCCATTGGTATGCTGTAATGCTGGTATTCACTCACTCACATATTGATTTTGTTCAGTGGAAGTTTAGTCCTTACCTGGCCTCAGTTTGCAAACTTGCAAAACCTTGCCATTTTGTTTTAACCCCAGGCCTCTTCTAGTCTATAGTATATTCAGAACTTCCAGGACCTCCCCCACCTCCCTAAAGTCCATGGGAATGTCTGCATTCTCTCTACCATGTGCAGACTGGGCCTCTATCCTAGACTACTCTTCCTAAAAACTTCCTTGGTAATTCTTAAGATTATGGTCCGGGTGGCACCATGTTGTTACAGTATCACATTAAAAGTGAGAATTCACTTAGGGACTTTCAATTTTCCTGAGCTGCATTTTAAGTTGAAGAGAAGTACCCACCTCTCCCTCCTTGGGAGGCACACAGTTGGGTGTTTTATCATCTCCCTTCCTCCTGCCAGAATTTATTTTTGAAATGCCAATAATGAGGCCTTGTACCTCACAATTGGCTCCATTCGTCTCTGCTTCCTTCTCTCTGATCGTTATGTCCAGAGCTTGTGGGCTTCCCGTCAAGGGGAAACTTATATAATATATATTAGGATAATGAATCCCAAGGGTTTAACACAATAAATTTTATTTTTTACTCATGCAAATCCCAGTCGGGGTTGGTGAAGTACAGAGTGTGGGATCTGTGTGTCTCTCCTCCAAGAGTTAACTTAGCAACCTAAGGGACTTCCATCATGTGCCTCCCTCACCTTGGCATCTTTCACATCTAAAAATGTGGAGAGGAAAGAGGGTGTGTGAAAGATCTCACAGGGCATGTAGTGAGTATTTAAAGGCAAGAACTGGAATTGTCGTCCTTCACTGGCCATATCTCAGATACATAGATGCGAGTGTGTGAGAACTGGGAAAGACAGTTTACCTGTATGCACAGGAAGAAAATGAAATGGTTTGACAAACATTATTTTTATTGCATCATATGCTACTTTTTCCCAACATTATGATAATTGTTTTCCCTTTTCCTGAGCCAGTAATGATGAAATGCCTATGAGGAAAGGAACTATCTAATCAAGGAATGATTGTATCAGGAGATATTTCAAAAATATCCCTATTCCCTTTCTAAAGCCCCATGTTGTGGTACACTGTTGCTATTTTTGGTCTTTCCATATTTCAGGTTTGAATTTTGACTAATAGAGACTAATTTAATTTCATTCTCAGTCTCCTAACTTGTACAATGGGACACAATTACCTTGCTAGGTATATAATTGAGAATAGGAAAGTGATTGGTAAGTTTTCAGAAAAGTAGTTCAGCAAAATTACTTTCTTAGTATGTATGGGTTTCCAAATACAACACTTTCCTTGGCAAAAGTTGAACAAATGCTAGAGCTGGTTACAATAAATATAATTCACAAATACTTTCAATAGCAAGGTGTATAATAGCTGGAAATAATCACAAACATGTAATAACTGAAAATATTAACCTGCTATAACTACTAAATTCAAAAGCAATTAATTTTTTGGAAAATATTTCAAAATAACATGCACATGTCAATAGTCATCTTGGAATACAGAAATACCTATTGAAATTATAATTATATAATTATATATAGTATAATATAATAATGTAATTATAAAACCACCTGGTTTTATAATTGCAAGACAAATGTTTGACTTGAAACATTTAAAATTTATAGTTGATATTTCTTCTTTTCTCCTCCAAAAAAATAGACTAACTTACACCTTTAAATGATTGATCTTTAATCTTTCAGTATTAGTATTTTATCAAAAGATTGATATGCACTTAAAGTGTTTTTGCATCTCACCATTGCAAAAGTATCAAACAGAAGGATACTAGGAAAATTAATGTTAATGTCTTTTGACTCATAATGTAAGTTATTATATGATAGTGAAGTACAAAGTAATGGAAATCGGTGCCCTCCTGCATTGGTGACTTAATTTTTATGCCTGGTTTCAAGACACATAAAATATTTCCTGTAAGTATTCCAAATTCAAGATAGTGCATTAAAAAAATTCACTGGTTGAGAATGCAATTTACTATAAGTTTTAATGACTTAAGAGCAATAGTGTTTTTAATCATTTCTTCTTTGGAAATGATTAATTTCATTTGTTTCACATATTGTTTCTGTAATATTTCAATGATCATATTTTAGAATCCTGTTATTGCTTCATGAAAGGCTGAAACACATTAGCAATTATCATTGGTGACAGAGACATCGCAGTTCTGGAAAGCAACAGATGGTCCTTTTATGTTGGAGATTGAAAAAAAATGCAAGGCAAGGAATGAGTTTTTTCTGTACAATAAACTTTTTATTTTATGCATGGGAATAATTTCTGTACTTCTGTTATTTTATGACTAGCAAAAATATATACTTTTAAAAAATCAGAGCCCCTGACATAATTTATATAATTTCATGACTCATATTTAGTTTATATTAGTTTTAATGGCTCATATAAGACAGAAAATTTTAGAATGGTATTGAAAATAGGAAACAATACAAATAATCCCAAATGGAAACTTTGGGGTTATTGTAAAACAAAACTTAATACTTTTTCTACTTTATACATATTCAAGTTCTGCTAGTCATAAATTCTGCCCATTCTTCTCAATCTTGGTGTTGGATGAGATCCAAGATACAGCATTTTCTAGAGAATGTGGCTGGTTTTCTGTTGTGAAGAGGGAGTCCTAGGAATTTTTCCTAAAATTAAGTTTAATGGTATACTGATAATAATCAAATGACAACAGAATTTATTCTTTAATAATTATATAGTTTAATAAATAACAGCTTATTCCAATCATTTATCTTATTTATAGTATTACCAATCAACTATAGATATTTTTATTATTAATCTATTTACATATGAAATTAGCAACTGAGTGTTTCTATCTTATCTAGAGTGCCACATTCTTATTTTTGAAGAGGAATGCCACAGACAGGGTGTGTAACTGGCAATTAAATGGTTTGTATATTATTACCAGTTCTGTTTTAACTCTCTTTGTGACCATGGATAAGACACTTAACTTTTAGAGAACTTAGTTTCCTCATTTGTAAAAAGGAGTATTAAACTAAAGCTTTTCTCTGTTCCTTCCAATTCTAAAGTTCCATAAGTCTATGATACTATAAGTCTAGCATACTAGTCCAGCCTCTAAGTTCTCATGCTGGCCAGCAAGATGACTGTAACGGACATTGTTGAATGTCTCTCTGACATCCACTCCCCCTTTTTTCTAGCCTAAAATATTCTGATTTTGTTCTGATATCTTCCCTTCCTTCTTCCCTCTACACACACACACACACACACACACACACACACACACAGAGCAAGTCCAAAGGTGAGCTCTGAGTAGTTAACACAAATTGGAGCAATCACACTCCTGGGCCAGTGATTGATACAGGAGTAGACATGTGCTGTGATTTGGGGCAATGAGGAATTGGTACACATTGCCCTCACAAATGCTTTACTTCTATTGGAACTATCCAAAATGTCTAATCATAGGATCTTGTTTATATAAATTTTCCCCAGCTTTATTGAGATACTATTGACAAGTAAAAGTTGCATATATTTAAAGGGTACAATTTGATGTTTTGATTTATATATCCATTGTGAAATGGTTACCATAAATAAGCTAATTAACATATCTATCACCTCACATAGTTACCATTTGTGTGTGTGCCTGTGTATATGGAGAGAGGTGAGAATACTTAAGATCTACTGGCTTAGTGAATTTCAAGTATACAGTATATTATTAACTATAATCACCACATTGTACCTTATGTCTCCACAACTTCCTCTTCTTAAAATTTAGAGTTTGTACCTTTTGACCAACATCTTCCCATTTCTTCCATATCCTGATCCCCAGTAATCACCACCCTTATTCTCTGTTTCTATGGGTTTGACTTTTTTAGATTCCACATATAAGTGAGATGATGCAGTATTTATCTTTCTGTGTCTGCCTTATTTCATTTAGCATAATGTCCTCCAGGTTCATTCATGTTGTTGCAAATGGTAGGATTTCTTTCTCTTTAAAGGCTGAATAATATTCCATTATATGCATATATATAGACACATATATGTGTGCATACATATGATATTTATAAACATATATACACACATATATACACATATATGCGTACATTTTACATTTTCTTTATACATTCATCCATTGATGGACACTTAGGTTGTTT